>OX638371.1:41918369-42509683 GCA_951812925.1 Calliopum simillimum | reverse complement strand
TACATGGCGATTTTACTTCTGATTTGATTGATATACACTTTATATTTGCTAAAAACAAATTTTGAAAGCGGTTGAATTTTAATTTTTTGGTCGATTGGATTTTGACTACGAAAGGTCCTAAGAAACTTGTTAAGAAGATAACGTGCCTTGTTTTTAACCAAGATGTGGTCATAATATTTGAAACAAATGACCTACCTCAATAAATTAGCCAGTTTGGTTATACTACGCAATCACACCTTTTCAACGCAATAAGTCTGCCGCAAATATAAATTTTCAAAGCCAATCTCACCATACACGAGTTGGCGAAAACACAAAACTTCAAACGATTTTAACCGCCTCGAAATTCACTACATCCAAATGGTCTCTAAGAGTTTTTAGCTTAAAATTTAACGTAGAATCTGAAAATTGACAAAACCAGGACCGAAAAGTAGTTAGTGAGACCCTTTATACATGCATTTGTAAATTATTCTGTTTCACAGTAGAAAAACCCTAAAAGTAAATGCTTGCGCAACTTTACAGAAACTTTAAAGCATACATAATTTTCTGAAATATATACTGAGAAAAAATCAGAAATACTGAAATATTTTTTTTTAGCTTAAACTAGAGTTCAAAAAATGTTAAAATTACCATATGTCATATGCTACCAAAGGACTGCTTCTATTGTGCTCTTCTGGAAAGCAGCTTCATTTCTTCCCGTTGGGTATATACATATGTGAAACTAGTCGAAACATAAGTATGTCACCAATTTCCAAGTTAATATTCGTAGCCTCTGTTGTTCTTCATTGCAAGTTGACTGTAAAAGTTCGTATAAACATAATACATATCGATACCTCCAACGTAAAAGTTGGTAACTCAAGTAACCAACTTTTTACGGGACAGCGTTTTTCGAAATCTTCACATTTGGTTCCATCTTGTGTCAAATTTTGGTACCTCTAGCTAGAAATTTGAAGGCCTGGGCGCTATTTTTGAAGTCACAACCTAAATTTATTTTATATAGGTTTTCATACAAAAAAAAAAAAAGTTAAAATACAAAAATGCTCATTACTCAAAACTACGATTTTCGAGTTACCAACTTTTACGTTGGACGTATCGATATGTATGTATATGTTTGTGTATGTAATTAAAACGAACTAAACTCATTTAAGTTTGTGGAAGTCTTGGGTAGAATTTTATTCATTTAGGCCCCTATTGCGGCTATCGATTCGCGATAGATAAACGCTGTTTTTCGATTATCGATTGTCTTTTCTATACGAACATATTTGGATTTGGATGATTCCCATAGTCGGCGTCTTTCCCTGGCCAATTCCACATAGTTTGTGTCTTCCTCTGCAAAGAACTATATTATAAAGAACACAGAGTGTTCTTTATAATATAGTTCTTTTTCCTCTGTGTGTTATCGGACCACCAAATCTCCACACAACAAATTTTTTTCTATAAATTTGTCCCAAAACATTTAAATTTTAATGAAATAAAAATAAAAGCTCTCAGAAAATATAGAAAATAAACAGCTGTCGAAATAAAAATATTCAGAAAATTTAAAGTCACAATGGTATTACGTTCGCAATACCAAAATAGCATTAATCGATTGCGATCGATGGCCATAGATTTTATCGCCAATCGATAGCCGCAATAGGAACAACTTATAAAAGTTTCAAAAAAGCAGAGAGCAGAGTATAGTTTGCACAAACTAGGCTTTTACAGCCAAAAAGACAAAGAAATTGAACGGATTCTAATATCTGGATTATGAGTCTTTGGATTTAAAGTTGGCATGTTTGCAGGCAAGCATTAGACCGGAGAATCTCTTAGGCACAGGTTCGCATTCATAAGCTAGTTGGGAAATATGGGAAGTTTTCACGCGGAGATAACGCAGACAAATTTCTTTAAAAATCTACCGTTTTCTGACAAAAAAAAAAAGCCTGTCAATTTGAAAAACTTGATTTCAGATGTACGGGATTAGTAAGTAGGAGCGGCTTTCATCTACAGGTATCGCTACTATCTATGCATATTTTTTTAAAAAGAACTAAGATAGATTGAATATAAGGTGCTTATCAAAATTATAGGACACTTTTATAATTTTCTTTCAAACTTTTGCAAAAAACAAAAATGCCACATAACGTCCAAAGAATAAGCTTAAAAATGTATATATTTTTCAGAATACCACAACCGGATCAAAGTTATAGAACACATTTTTAATTTAACATTTACAACAAATAACGAGTAATCCAATGTAATTATTTTTAAAATTTACTTCGCACAATATGTGCTGATGTCTTTCACGTACGCCAAATAGTAGGAGATACGAATAAGGAGAGATTTGCACCCATCTGTTTAATGGATGAAACCTATTTTATATGAAAGTAAATACGTTTAGAAACATTTTGTGAGTAGGTTGTCTAAAAAAATCCTGGCAAGGCACGGTGGTTTTTAAAAAATTTTAACTTTTTGAAATACCACCCGCGATTTTTTGCAGGGATAATGTTGGGGGACCCTTCTAGTATCTAAATCCGCAAACCGCGAAATCGAACGTCCAGCCGTTTTTTTTTTTTTCGACCTTTTAGTTTTTTTAACGATTTTTGAGTATGTCTCGGTGTTTATATACATATTATGTACACATATATAAGTATGTACATACGTACATATATATACTTGTATATGTTTATATGTGTAATATATATATATGGATATATATATACATACATACAAACATACATATAGAAGGTATCGTTTCCGCAGCATTTATTTTTTAAAAAAATCGGTTTTTTCGTATTTAAGAAAAACACAAACAAAAACCGGAAACGAAAGTAGTCACTCCAGATGTGATTTTGATGCTTAATCCGATTCCGGTATTAGAATTGCTCTATTACGTCTGGACTTTGAGATATCCTTACATATATGTTTAAAGGACACCATTTTTTTTCCTATTTTTGAAGTTATATAACAAGATAAGGTAATATTATGTCGTAAAATCTGGTATGACAGTTAATAGGCCTAGTTTTTTCCTTGAAAACTCAATCAAACCGATAACGATATCTTTTTTTTTGTCGGAGATATCTCTGCCTAAAAAGTTAAAAAAGTGCAAAAACACGATTTTTGGCTATATTGGATGTTATATGCAGGACACACAAAATTTTTTTGGGAATTTCTATTACCAGAAACATTTGGTACTTTCTTTTGGCTTTAAATTGAGCTATCAAATGTTTATCTGCAATATTTTTCTGCAAAGTTATGTTAACTTTATAATCACACCATGAAACTTAAAGCGAAATATCTCGGTTTTCGGCTATATTTGAGGTTGTCTACATTACGGACGAAATTCGTCTGCTCTTTTTTACTAATCGAAGCATTTAAAACCATTCTTTATCTTCAAAATGAGCTTACAAGTGGTCTCTTGTAATTGTTTTCTAAAAAGTATGGTATTTCAATTTGCTATAAGATAAAGTTATGCTTTGACTAATTTAATTAAGTTTAAAAAAAATTTTCATTATTTTTTGCCTGAAACCTCAACTTGACCTTGACCTCTCTTGCGGGCCGGGTTATCGTTATCCGATCGCCGTGAAACTTCATAGTATTTGTTTTTATGACTATTAGAAGGATTTCAGGGGGCGGCATGAACGAAAATCAGAAAATCGTAAAATAAGCGCATGCCTAATTTGCATAAAAAAAATAGTTCATAACATTGTTGATGTACTTTGCTATTTAATTAACTTAAGTGTTAAAGATGGAATATTTCCAGAAGCCCTTAAAAGAGCAGAAGTTATTCCGCTTTTCAAAAAAGGAAATTCACAGTTGCCAAATAATTACAGACCTATCTCTATTCTACCGGTTTTTTCGAAAGTGTATGAAAAACAGATGAAGTCGAGAGTTATTTGCTTTTTGAATAGAATACATTTTTTTAGCGCAAATCAATTTGGTTTCAGGGAAGGTCTTTCGACGGAAGATGCACTTATTAAATTTTGTAATAATATTTACGGTGCCTTAAATGATAAAAAACAGTGTGCTGCACTTTTTGCAGACATTACCAAAGCATTTGATTCTGTCGACCATTCAATTCTTCTGTCCAAACTCTATAAATGTGGAATTAGAGGTTCCGTTCATACATGGTTCTGTTCTTATTTGCAAAATAGGTTGCAACGAGTGAAAGTAGGTTGTGAATATAGCTCATTTCTTGAAATTAGCTCGGGTGTGCCACAAGGATCAGTCTTAGGACCTGTCCTTTTTTTTAATTTATATAAATTCAATTTTTTCCCAAAGCTTTGCAAGTAAAGTAGTAGCATTTGCAGATGATATGGCCTGCACATATTCTAGTAACTCTGTTATTGATTTAACAGCAAATATTAACTACGATCTTAGTCTCTTGAGACACTGGTTCACTTGCCACAAACTAGTCTTAAGTGACAAAACTAAAATTATGTATTTCAACATTTCTGGTGCAGTAGTTCAATTTGACAAACTTGTGTTTCATCACTCAGAGTGCGAAAGGTTCCTAATTGACAATAATATCTGCAGCACATCAAATCACATGGCAACTTATAATGACCATTCAAATTGTCATTCTCAATGTGTTAATATTGACTGCGTTTCATCATTCAAATACTTGGGTGTTCTACTCGATTCAAAAATGTGTTGGTCTGAACACACTAGTGCTCTTAAGAAATATGCGATGCTAGCTATTAGACAAATGTTTCTTCTGAAAAGCTTTTGTTCAGTTAAACTATTGAAGTGTATATATTATGGAATTTTTCATTCAAAAATTGAATATGGGCTAGCCTGTTGGGGTGGAACCCATCAAAATAAAATCACCCCACTACTCACTTCACAAAAGCACATTATTCGAATTATGACCGGAAGAGGTAGATATGAACATAGTTTTGGTCTTTTTAAAAGCCTTAGAATTCTCCCAGTTAAACATTTATTTTTTTATAAAACCTTAAAATTGTTTTTTCGTAATAATGGCCATATTGTGAGCAAAAATAATCAAACCTATAATCTGAGAGGTAATAATCAGAATATAATCATAATTCCGGCACATAAAACACAACACTTCCTACAGTCACATTCTGCAATTGCCCCAAGGCTATACAATAATTTGCCAGACAACATACGCTCCTTACGCCACGAACGACTTTTTTTTTAATTGAAATAAAACCTTGGCTATTTAGTTTTAATATAAATGAACTTGAATCACTTCTTCACATCCAAACGTAGATTCATAAGCAAAATTTTGGTACGCTTCTTATGTTCCGATTTCTTTTAAATGTCCTTGCAATATAAAATAAAAAAAAAAAAAAAAAATTTTTCCTTATATCATTTTTACATTTAAATTTTATTTTTTATGTATTCATTATGCAAAACCATGTCACTTTAATTTTTAACGTCATTTAAATTTTAAATTTAATCTTAAGTTTATGTAACCACCCTATATTCGACACTAGTTCTTTGAACTACAGAATATAGGTTTATGAAACATTATTGAATTTGTCAAATGTGTATAATAAGAAAAATCAATGTAAATTTCTGCATATATGTTATGTTTCATAATAAAACTAAAAAAAAAACTTAAAAAAATATACACACCGAGACATACTCAAAAATCGTTAAAAAAACTAAAAGGTCGAAAAAAAAAACGGCTGGACGTTCGATTTCGCGGTTTGCGGATTTAGATACTAGAAGGGTCCCCCAACATTATCCCTGCAAAAAATCGCGGGTGGTATTTCAAAAAGTTAAAATTTTTTAAAAACCACCGTGAAGGCTATGGTTCATTCCATATTGAAAAGTGCATTTTTTTGAAAAAATGCACCCATCTGTTTAATGAAAAAAATATATACCATTCGAAAGTTTAGAGCCTCTACAATATATTAAAGTAGGGTTGCCTATTTTTTTCCTGGCAAGGCATAGGGTTGTCAGGCTTTAAAAGGTCGGCCAAAACCACAAATTTGCACCCATCTGTTTAATGAAAAAATTATATACCATTCGAAAGCTTAGAGCCTCTACAATATGTTAAAGTAGGGTTGCCTATTTTTTTCCTGGCAAGGCATAGGGTTGTCAGGCTTTAAAAGGTAGGTCAATACCACAAATTTGCACTATGTGTTTAAAAAAAAAATGTTTAAAATGTTTAAAAAATCTGTTTAATGAAAAAATTATATACCAATCGAAAGTTTAAAGCCTCTACAATGTGTTTACGTAGAGTTGCCTATTTTTTTCCTGGCAAGGCATAGGGTTGCCAGGCTTTAAAAGGTCAGTCAATACCACAAATTTGCACTCATCTGTTTAATAAATAAATTTTGTGTTAAAATAAAGGTAATTTCATTGCGAACACGGTGATACAGGGTTGCCTGTGAAAAACTTGTTTTAAGCCAGGGTTGCCGATCTTTAAGAAATGAAATATTGGTACAAATGAAAATGTGCGACATAGAGATCCGAGCGAACTATTTGGTTACGATGTATTCTTATCTTGAAAATTTTATTTGTTATATCATCAAGAGACAAAGAACAAACAAGTCAATAATTTTTCAAAACATAAAAAAAATGCATTTGTAAGTATTTTGGATTATGTTTTATTATATCTTTTTATATTTCTAAAAATGAAAAAAATTTTCAATTACATAACATTTTATTCTGAAGATCGCAAAATAATATCACACTTACATATAAATTGAACTTACATATATATGCAACATTCTCACTATTTTAACAACAATAACAATATAGAGCTAATTTTAATTGTGGAAGACCCTAGCAAGTTTTGCGACTAAGTCTCCGCCATAATAATAAAAAAAAATAAAGTGGTTTATGTTGACTATTTAAAAATTATACTAATTTTATGAACTTTTAGTCATTACTTGCAAGAATATAAAATTCTATGCATTTTTCAACTTAGAAAATCTTGACAATTAGGATAAGAGAAAAAACTACTAAACATAGCTATGGTGACATATGTTTCGGTTGCCGCCACGTAACCATCATCAGACCAATTTATGTTTTTATTTAATTTATTTTAAATTAAATGAAATAATTGAAAAATTTTACTTATTGTCTGAGGCCGGGATTGAACTAGGAACCTTCGAAGTCAATCTCTCTACACAGCGCATTTATCAATAAACTGTTTTAATTGTTATTTCATTTAATTTAAAATAAATTAAATGAAAACATAAATTGATCTGATGATGGTTACGTGGCGGTAACCGAAACATATGTCACCATAGCCATGTTTAGTAGTTTTTTTCTCCTATCCTAATTGTCATGATTTTATAAGTTCAAAAATGCATAGAATTTTATATTCTTGCAAGTAATGACTAAAAGTTCATAAAATTAGTATAATTTTTAAATAGTCATCATAAACCACTTTATTATGGCGGAGACTTAGTCGCACAACTTGCTAGGGTCTTCCACAATTAAAATTAGCTCTATATTGTTATTGTTGTTAAAATAGTGAGAATGTTGTATATATATGTAAGTTCAATTTATATGTAAGTGTGATATTATTTTGCGATCTTCAGAATAAAATGTTATGTAATTAAAAATTTTTTTCATTTTTAGAAATATAAAAAGATATAATAAAACATAATCCAAAATACTTACAAATGCATTTTTTTTATGTTTTGAAAAATTATTGACTTGTTTGTTCTTTGTCTCTTGATGATATAACAAATAAAATTTTCAAGATAAGAATACATCGTAACCAAATAGTTCGCTCGGATCTCTATGTCGCACATTTTCATTTGTACCAATATTTCATTTCTTAAAGATCGGCAACCCTGGCTTAAAACAAGTTTTTCACAGGCAACCCTGTATCACCGTGTTCGCAATGAAATTACCTTTATTTTAACTCAAAATTTATTTATTAAACAGATGAGTGCAAATTTGTGGTATTGACTGACCTTTTAAAGCCTGGCAACCCTATGCCTTGCCAGGAAAAAAATAGGCAACTCTACGTAAACACATTGTAGAGGCTTTAAACTTTCGATTGGTATATAATTTTTACATTAAACAGATTTTTTAAACATTTTAAACATTTTTTTTTTTAAACACATAGTGCAAATTTGTGGTATTGACCTACCTTTTAAAGCCTGACAACCCTATGCCTTGCCAGGAAAAAAATAGGCAACCCTACTTTAACATATTGTAGAGGCTCTAAGCTTTCGAATGGTATATAATTTTTTCATTAAACAGATGGGTGCAAATTTGTGGTTTTGGCCGACCTTTTAAAGCCTGACAACCCTATGCCTTGCCAGGAAAAAAATAGGCAACCCTACTTTAATATATTGTAGATAGAGGCTCTAAACTTTCGAATGGTATATATTTTTTTCATTAAACAGATGGGTGCATTTTTTCAAAAAAATGCACTTTTCAATATGGAATGAACCATAGCCTTGCCAGGATTTTTTTAGACAACCTACTCACAAAGTGTTTCTAAACGTATTTACTTTCATATAAAATAGGTTTCATCCATTAAACAGATGGGTGCAAATCTCTCCTCATTCGTATCTTAGACTAAAAGTAATTTGGGCGTATAATGAAAATAAAGTGCCCGTTATTTCCGCAAATTGGCCTTTATCGCATCAGGAAAGGATTGGTTTCATCCTAAAAGCGTATTTCACCATAATACGAAAGGTTTTTCAAAAAATTTGCAATAATTGTACGCCTACGACTACTTTTCACTGAAATTTGGCTAAACTTGTTTTTCAACTTATAAATTCAGTGAAAAGAGCATTTTCACCGTTTGAAAATCGCAAGGGGACTAAATTGGATACTAACCTTCATTAAAGCCCAAGATACAATTGTGCGAGAAGCGTGCGTGCGCGACGCTCTAGCTGTCAAAAAAATATTCAATACACGTGGACGAATGGGGCAATTTACAATACTGCGTCTGCGAGATGAGATATCACGCACGTAACAGTTTTCGAAAAAATTAAAATTGATGTGCGAGAGCAAACATTTTAAGCTGTCAATTTTTTGTTGATTGTGAAAACTAAATTATTTGTGCATTGAAAAGTGAAAATATGAAGAAAATAAAAAAAAATAATTGAAACAATTTTTGATATTTGTATGAAGCGATAGTTGGCGATAACAAACGTCGCTTATATCTTAAATGGATAAAAGCAAGTGCTGCCCGTCAAAGATGAGTATTTGTTGATAAATTTCGAACAAAAATACAAAAAATTAAACAAAAAGTCAGAAAAATTGATTGTAAAAAATGGCAAAGCAAGATAAAATGTAAATAACAATTTGTTTGTCCATATTTAGATTAGGAAACATTTCTATGAAAAACATTATCAATTCTCTTTTGATGTTTCGTTTTCGTTTACACGCAAAATATGTTTCTCGGCGACATGTCAACTCGTTTGAATGTTTTCTTATGACAAATTACAAATTTCTCAATACGAATGACAAGCACAAAGCGTGTCTCATGTACGTGAAACAAAATCCCCTCTATCTTCTCCGTGCATCCCTCTCTCTCAAACGAAATGTTTTTCGTCAAAATGTTGACATTTATTTATTTTATGTTATTTTTTTTTTTCCGTCAGCTTTCAAATTTTTTTCAGTGCTGCCAAACTTTCGATTGTTGTATTTAAGTGTGATGCACGTTTTTTTTGTCATGCATAATTAATTATATAAACGCGTCAAAAGAAACACGGCTGATAATTGCATTGGCTTACTGTGTGTATTCTGACTAAAAGCAACAACTCTTTCTCAATGCTGTGCTAAATATATAAAAAATATATACATTTTGAAGCTTATCCTTTGGACGTTTATTTGTCATTTTTGGTTTTTGCAGAAACACTAACACTACATTTTTGGCGTAGTTTAAAAGAAAATTTTAAGAGTATGCTATAATTTTGATAAGCAACTTATATTAGGATTGCATCTCTTTGAATTTTGATCAAAATAATTATTTAAATGGATTTATGTTTGTTTATATTGTACATTTCATGTTTAAAGGACTATACGTTATTTATTTAACTTAATACCTAATGCGACGTTTTACTACATTATAAAATACATAGTTACTTCGGTGCTGCTTGTATATTTTATTCTCACATACATATAAGTTGAAAACTACTTACATAAATGATGTCATGTATTTATCAAAGATCGTAAATTAATATCAAATCTCATTTACTTTAAAACCGCTTCAGTATAAGTAATGCGCCTCATATGTGTTTAGATTCGTCTCTTTTGTTACTGATTTCGTAAGCGATACATTTTTTGAGTTTATATGTGCTGGGTAGAAGAATGAGTGTCAAATGTGTTAATGAAAATGTTAATCTTATTCTTTTATTCTCTTTCATTGGATAGGGAAGCCGTATATCATTTAAGTCCTTATGTATTTATAAGGTTGCCTAAAAAGCAAGTTCAGAAAAGTGAAATAGGAAAGTTTAAATTATGATGCCTCTGTAAGTACTCTTTGTTGTTAAAGGTAGCTGACGTCTCTGAGGTTCTTAAACAATTTTTACCTTTTGACATGCCTTCATTATTCAACTGTCTTAACATCACTAAAATGAGTGCAGAATCGGAAAAATTCGTTACATTTTATGTTATTTCTTCGAAAAGTACTATAAGGCACACATTTCAGTACGTGAATCTCTTCTGAAACGGATTGATCTCGAGCCATTTTTGCTCAGATTGGTTACTGGTGACGAAAAATGGATTACTACTGATAATAATATGCGAAAAAGATCATGGTCAAAACGAGGTGAGCCTCCCCAAACCGTCGCAAAGCCGGAGCTGACGCCAAGGAATATTTTGCTTAGTATTTCGTTTGTTTACAAGGGTCCTGTGTACTACGAGCTGCTTCCGCGTGGCCAAACGATTAATTCGGAACTGTACTGTCAACAATTAACAAGATTGAATGAATGACGCGCAAGGAAAAACGTCCGGAATCAGTCAACAGAAAGGGCGTCGTCTTTCATCACGAGAACGCTAGACCACATACTTTATTATGACTCGCCAAAAACTGAGGTAGCATGGCTGGGAAGTTTTAATGCATCACACAGCCCAGACCTTGCACCTTCGGATTACTATTTGTTTCACACGTTGCAGTACTATCTTGATGGCGTTAAGTTGAATTTGCCAGAGGATTGCAAAAAGGTATTATGGTTTTTCTCGAAAGATGGCGAAAGGTGGTCAATTACAAAGGACTCAATAAAGTTATTTTGATACATAAAAAAAGAAATGGTTTAACTTAGCTCACTTTTCCGATTTTTCTTTTTAGGCAACCTTATACTTAACGCTGAATTCTGTTGTAAGTAGTTTTAAGTACTCGAACCTGTTTCATGCTTTGTGTAATATTTTGGCCAACAAGGCTTCTAATATTACTTTGGAATACATAAATAAATAAAAACTAAAAATAAATAAAAGTGTCAGAGATTTGGCCATGGGAAGATCTGATTTTAGTTTTTAGAAAACCAGTTTTAGTTGGGAGCCACTGTCTCAAACTTGATGCACGAACATCTTCAATCTGATGAATAGATAGGACGATTTTTCGAAAATTACATTATTTTTTCGAAAAAATGTTATGTTCACACTGGGGTTGAACAGTCGATAGGTGTGATGAAAATGTTTCATTTGCGCTAGTTAAGTGGCCTAAAAAATGTAAGCCCCGAAATCGTAGCTGCTCATCTCCGCGAAATATCGCAAAAATACATGTTCCATATATAATAAAAAAAAATGAAAAAAAGAAACACAACAAACAAATATAAAAGCATTTATTTTAAATGTATTTTGCAATGCTGAATCCGAATGGAATATGTATTATTGCGATATTTCGCGGAGATGAGCAGCTACGATTTCGGGGTTTGCATTTTTTAGACCACTAAACTAGTACAAATGAAACTCCATTCACGGATTTTGTCGACATTTTCATCACACCTATCGACTGTTCAAGCCCAGTGTGTGTTTTCCAAAAAATATGTTATTAACCTATAGTTTTATTAACATAATAAAGAATTTCATCTGATATGCCACTTGTTCCTGAAATTGCCTCAAATTTCGGAACTCTTGCATCAGCAATGTAAATACATATTACTACTTACTATATAAATTACAAAAAATTTTAATTTTTTTTAAGAAAACTGCGCGCGTAACTACAACTGCATTTCATAATATGGGAATATCCGAAAATAATCTATATATGACCCAGGTTTTAAGAAACATTTTTTTTTCATGTTCAATAACCAAATGTGGTGGAATATATCCCTAGACGCATAAAATTAAATTCCCAATAGGTGAACAAAAAAAATTCGACCCGAGAGGGTGTCAGGAGGTCATTTTATCTAAAAATGTTGGGAAAATGGAAATTTCTTATAATATACGGGAGAGTACATAATTCAGAAGTAGTAAATATGTTACGGGGCATATTTCCAAATATGCTGAAATAAAATTCAGAAAAATCGTATGTGGGTCGTGGCGACAGAGTGGGTTAAAAAGTCTAAATCGCTAATCTAAATCTACTACTTCTGATATATGTACTCTCCCGTATATTATCAGAAATCTCCATTTTCCCAACATTTTTAGATAAAGACCTCCTGACAGCCTTTCGGGTCAACAGGAAAAATTAATCTTAATATTAGATAAGGCCGATTAATTTATTATCATAAATTAAAGAAACTCCATTTTCCTAGTTAAGAGCTCAGCCTGATCTACACTAATATTAATTTTAATTTTTTAAGTTGGCATTACAACAAAGAATTAATTTATTAGAATATTAAAAGATCGAATAAAATAAACATATTTATTTTAATTTATGATCTCTGATATCTATCATAGTGTTTCATTAATGTATTTTGTCTTATTTTTATTTAGCATTGAGATTCGTGACACCTACGCATAGCACACATTTGGAATGTCAATGTATGCTATAAAATTCTAAATACTGGCTTATTTTTATGCTTAAATTCAATTAAAATTACTTGTGTACCTTTAATTTCACAATTTTTTTTTTTACAATAGAAAAGCGACTTACATATGTATACTGGGGAAATTATAATTTAAAATCATATTTAATCATGTTTTTGTGTTTTATTTTTTCTTTACTGTTTTAAGAGGAGGATAACAAAAATCCATTCTCTTGATTAAAATACATTCATATAAATTATAAAAAATTAGTACATTTTAACACCTATTGGCATCAAGATATTAATTTTACCGATTTTATAAATACATTCATCTTAATAGAATTAATGTTTTAGCTTAAATACTTACTCTAATCAGTTAAATAAAATTACATATTCACATTGTAGTTCAAGAACTATAAGTTTCTTAAAAGTCCTCTTTGATACGGCTGGAACGTCAATTGTGACCGTCCAGTGGAAAAGGTATCTTATCTTCACAAAATAAAAATCCATTTATTTGCATTTTCTAAAAAAAAAAACATACAATTTTGAATAATATGACAACTCGATCGCTGGAAAACTCAAAAAATTTACTATGTTGGGGCATTTTGAAATTGTAATATGAAAAACTTTGTAGATATCGAAGTTCAAAGTTTGTCAATTATCAATTTTTACAGGGAAGAGGTTCTGCAACACCGCTTTTATTGGTATTTGTAATATGATAATCGACCTCAAATCAGTTGTAAAATGTTCAGAACATGTCTAAGCACTAAACTGAAAACCGGGAAAATAGAAGCCTATATCTTATTTTTATCTGTACCGCTAAATTTTGTGAGTGAAGATAAGGTACCTATTCCACTGGACAGTCATAATTAGAAATTCAACGTACGACAAAAATGGAAATACAGAAATTAGGCAAAAGTAGGGGTTCTAATATCCTGTACCTCAATTGAGTTAATGAAAAAAATGTCTGATTTTTTTGTTAATGCAGTTCGTTGCAATTTCAACTATTCGTCACCGCGAGTTGCGGAGTCTTTCTCATCCACATTAAAGTTTTTGTTTGCAATCATAAGTTAAGTTGAGATATGACTTAAGTTAAGATAGGACTCAAGTTGAGATAGGACTATCCTATAGCGATATCGTCTTCGTAAATGCGAACTCACACGAAGGACACGGGCACGTAGGGCACTTAGAATTTGTAGGCAAACGGAGGGAAACGAAGAGCACCGTTTCGCTCCGCAAACTCGAAGTGCCCTGCCTGCCCGTGCCCTTCGTGTGACTTCGCATTAAGCCAGTCCTTCCAGATGACCCTAGCCACCCCATTGGATAAACATATTAATACAGATTAGCAACCTTTTTTCCCAACATTTGGTATAACTGTGCTCGCACTTTTATTTTCATTTCATAAATTTTATTGTTCCCACAAATTTTATTTCTGTTTCTTCCTAACGGGGGGATGAAATTATGTTTTTTTTTTCGGATTGTAACTTCAATGCGAAGGCATACAATGATGTTCAGTTCAATTTGCGCCCTCCCAGCGAAGTCCTAAAATGATCCGGAAAGAAATTCAAAAACACTCATTCATTTGCCATTGCCAAAAAAACAAAAAGGTATTCTTGACTGTTCTCCTTCTTGTTTCTTGGTGTCTTCTGACAACAATTGAATGATACGATGAGCGGCCAGCGATGATATTCGTCGTTGATACAGTTCTGAAAGTATTTGTTGGTTACCTGTTAACAGGACTCAACTTAAAGTTGTATTCTTCATTTTGTGAATTCGGCTAGTTTGGATCTACTATGTTGTCACCACTTGATTTTCTTTTTCGTTGAAGTTTGACAGCAGCCATAAAAAAATGTCTTCAGATTGGCTGGTGCCATTTAGCGGCCTAAAGTTGTAATCTACAAGACTTTTTGTCTTATTGAATTTCTGCTCTGTATCTTCAAAATAATTAACTATAAAAAACCATTTTTTACTTTTGACCCGTATTCTCTTAACTCTTTCCAGTCGTATCGAACAATTAAGAATAATAAAATAAAGATTTTAAAAAATATTCTTATACTAATCTTTCTGTTTTCTTTGTGAGAAAAAAAAAAAAACGGTAAGCGAAACATAAAATACCCTTTTTACCATATTTTAAAAAATTACAAGAATGATAAATTTTTTATTGCAAAGAACAACGTCTTCAGTCATACTATATGTTATATTCTGCTTAAAATTAAAACTGTGATTTGTACAAATTTTTAAAAAAACAAAAACAGAAAATTTGAATCACTTGATTTTTCAAGATAAAAATTACTGTATAAAGATACTAAAATTAAGATTACTACCCTAAAGATATTCACATTCGTTTGTAGGTTATAACATTGCTCTTCAACAGATTACTTAAAGCAGTATAGGGGCACAGAAAAGAGTGTAACAAAAGGTAATCCTTAGATCTTGCCATCTCAGCTTTTAAAGCTCTTACACTGCACACTTTTTGTCGGTGAAGAAACGAAGTCGTTGCCTATCACGATAATATTCGTAAATAGCAAACTTAGTTACATGCAAATTTATTAATGAACTAAGGAAGCTTCTTGAAAGCCCTCTTTTTCAAAAATAAATGAGTTTTCTGTAGTAAAGGAGTTTTGCGTAAAACAAAACATGAAAGCGAAACCGGCCTATCAAACACGAAAACATGAACATATTATGTAAATATGAGCTAAGTCGCTGAAAAGAGCATTCGAAGGCTGTCAACCATTCACATTGACAAAAAATTGTGATAAAAAAACTGTTATACAAGACTTTGGAGATAATGACACATTTTCCACTGGGCTGACACAAATCTTGACTGCGCATCGTTTTATTTGATTGCGTTGCGAAGAGCGCCCAAATTTAAAGCATACTTTCTATCTGGGCGCTCTTATAAGCAGACATGACTTCAATTTGACAATTCTTGATGCATGCATAATTTTTATCTGTTTCTTGCTTTATTCTTATGAAAAACAAAAAAATGCAAGTGTTGGTCACTTCCAATCGTTTATGTATTTTAAGAAAAAAAGGTGCTATAGAGAATGCACGGCAGTCTGAGAAAAATTCCCCGGGAATATTTATTCACGTTATATATTAAAGATAGGAAAAATATTAATGCCAAGATTCGGGAAAGTTAAGGAGGTAACAAAAGTTATCACGAAAGATTGCGTTCAATGAATACGGTTTATTTCGGCCGCGTGCTCCTCTTAGCACATATTACTGTCAACATTTTATACTTATGGTCACTAATAGTAACCAATCAGTCTTTCTAAAGTATTTGTTGATTTTTAATTGATGGTAAGGAGAAAAATAATATTCCGAGTATTTTAAGGGTATGAGCAAATAATAAAGTATAATTTGTGTTTATACGCCCAAAAACAGCCAACTTTTACTTAGCAATGTATTATATAAACTAATAATAAGTATTGTATTTAATTACAAACTACTTAACTAAATTTAATACAACATGGTGCGCACTAACGAAACTACAATATTGCGCTTTACTTTATCCGTTGGGTTATATTTTAAACATAGTAATAATTTCTTATGTCAATATTTAATTAAATAATTTGAAGTAAAACTTGTACTAAATAAATAACAGATCGTCAATAAAAAGTATACTGATAAGAAAACTAAACTGAGTACCGATTAAAATATGTCTACATAATACATATGCATTTAATTTAGTTTTTAATAAAAATTATGTTTTTTAAGTATAAGGCACATTTTTAAAATTAATTATAAAAGAAAAGTAAAACAATCTTTTAACGATAGGGCATTAAAAGTGAGCATTTTTGATAATAGTTACAATAACGAACACTAGCGTTTTTATGGTTAAAACTTTTTCGCTGGCTCTCGACGGCCCCATTCCCATTTTATATTCCATGTCAATGTCAAGCAGCAAATCATGATTTCGGGTGTAAAATTGATGAATATCACTTATCTGTAAGAAATTAATTTTAGGTCATATTACGTCAATTTCAAAAAAATATACCTCATAAAAGGCAAGTTTCAAAATCATATTTTTTTTATTGTTTTGTAACACTAGTTTACAGCCAAAATGAACTTCGAATACAATTATTCATTTCCTATGTAAAATCGGCTGCTGATTCCGAAAATCATATTTTTTTTTTTTTTCTTTCACGTCGCCAGATATCGGTCATTTTCGGACCAAAAAAAAGATGGTTCCACTTAATTACATATATCTCAAGAACCAATATCTATATTAAAATGTATTATATGTCAAATTAAAGGTAAATAAATTTCCTATGATTTTGGTCGGTTTGTTAGTTTCGGCGAAATGAATTGGTTTTTTAGAAATTTTTTATTCTTTTTCAAAAAAAATGATAATATATATAATATTTTGCAATTCTTTTAAAAAGATCTTAAAAACCGCCTTATTGACCGCGTCTATACTATTGATAGTCTATATATTAATGAAGAAAATAATGCCCTAATTCTCTATCTCGAAAAAAGTGAGTGACTGAAATTCGTTTCAGTGGCAATTCTGTTTGAATAATGTTCGAAGTTTTGTTTGAAAACTACACAGTGCAACAAAACGAAAAAAAAAATTGTTGTCCCTGGGGTCTCATAAAATTTTTCTGATAGGTTATAAAAAATAAAAAGACACGTATTTTACCGAATTTGTGTATCAGTGATTTTTTTCTTTTTATGGCTCCTCAAAGATTCTTGTGTTAAATCGATGAATTTAACTATATGATCCTTACATTTGAGGTGTATCATGTATTGAGCAAACTTTTGCAGGATATTGCGGGGAATATTTTTGTGGAAAATTTTAACCCTGTACAACCTCCATATGTGGGCCATTTTTGCGTTTTTCTTAAAAAGGTAGAAAAATGACACCTAAAACATGGGAATATTGAGTCAGTATGTACTACAGAAATATTTGCTATACAATTTCACTACTAGTTGCTGAACACTAAAAAAGCAAAATTTTATCCCGGAAGCAAAAAAATCGTTAAAATCAGTAAGCAGTTCTAACAATAAATATTTTCCAGTGGGTGTAAAACTCTAAAACTACATTTTGGACAAAACTCGTTCTCACAAGATCATAACGAAATCACAAAACGATCATTTTCTTAGAATACATTAACCTATTATATAATGTATTTATGGGTCTTTTCGACCCCTTTATCTAAAAGAGCCACGATGGGTTAAAAAATTTTTCAAAAATATTCTACAAAAAATTTCACTTAGAGTTACCAAACAAGAAAAATTCTTAAAACTTAAGGTAAGCGCGTCAGGGATGTGATTAATATGCAATGTGAAAAGTCCTAATTGATTTTAACGATTTTTTTGGTTTCAGGCTCAAATTTCGACCTTTACGTGCTTAGAAACTAGTAGTGAAATTTTATAGCAAATATTTCTGTAGTACATACTGACTCAATATTTCCCTGTTTTGGGTGTAATTTTTGTACCTTTTTAAGAAAAGAGCAAAAATGACCTACATGTGGGGGTTAAACAGGGTTAAAATTTTATATAAAAATATTGCCCGCAATATCCTGCATAAGTTTGCTGAACACATGATACACCTCAGATGTAAGGATAATATAGTTAAATTCATCGACTTAACACAAGAATGCGGTATTTTTGGTTTTTTCATGTACAGTGGATAAAAAACTTCAAAAATCGATTAAAAAAAAAAATGTGACGTGCTGGAGAAAAACCACAAGAAACGGGTATTTTTTTTTAATGTCTACTTTAAGAATTTTTTGGATTTTCTAATGTGTTTTAAAAAAAGTTCGAAATTGTTGAACAGTGTTATTACTGAAGTTTGGAAAAATGTTTTTCTTCTATTTCATAAATCGTCATTCTGTTTATTCAATAGAAGACAAAAATTTCTACAAACTTTAATAAAAATGGGAGTTCTGAGCTGTTTTTAAAGCTCTCCAAAAAATTATAAAAAAAGATTGGATTACAACGATAAGTATCTCGGAAACTATGATTCAATTGGAAAAGTAAACAAGTATATTACACTACTGCCTGGATAAGCTCCATATGCGTGTTTTGGTCGCCAGATTCAGATACAACAACCGCAAATTAAGAAAAAAAAACGTCACCGGGATCTTATACGTGTTTTTGAATTCTAAAATTTCAAAACATAAGTTGGAAACTTTATTTTATAAAAACCCAATAATTTTTGTAATATTACTTACTTCGTAATCATTTTTGAATAAGAAGTACATTTTTTTTTTTTTTGTAAAAAATAGTAACATGTTTAATTTTGTTTTTGCATTTTTAAAAGGAGGAGGCGTAAACTTGTAAGAACTTGAAAAGGGGAGCAACTAAGTGCAACTTAAATTTTCAATTTTCAAATGATAAAAAAAAATTTTTTTCATTTCAATTTTCAAAATTCAAAAAAATATATTCATGTAGATAGAAAAAAATTTAAAGATAATGTGCTCTATTTCAAATTTTATGTTAATTTACCTAAAATCCATAGGCGAAACGTCGAGAAAATTATGAAATAAAAGAAATTTTCGTTTTATTTGCATAAATACCAATTGTGTCCGAAGAGCCCAAGCCATTCAGCATTACTTAAATAAATTTTCAACAATATATTGCTCAAACAATTTCAAATTTAGTAAAAATTAGAAGTGACCTTAATTAAATTTAAATACATAAGTATATAAAATAGCTTATTGTCAAAAAGTACAATTATTATACATACTTTTAAAAAAAACTTTTGCTTGAGTTTATATAAAATACCCGAATAATGGTGATTTTTAGAAAATTTGAGCTCAAAAGCCATGCTTGAAAAGTTTTATAAATTTTGACATTAAATAAAAAACATCAGTATCTCCCGATTTTTATTATTCTTTAACATAAAATGTGGGAAAGTATGCCTAATCGAAATCCAAAGCCTGGTTAACCAGGCAAGTGAGAATGGAGTATTACAGTGTGCTTAATTCGGGAGAAAGTTTTTTTTTTTTTTGCATTTGCTTTGTCCTCTCAAACACGTACGTA
The DNA here is from genome assembly GCA_951812925.1 of Calliopum simillimum. Classification (NCBI taxonomy): domain Eukaryota; kingdom Metazoa; phylum Arthropoda; class Insecta; order Diptera; family Lauxaniidae; genus Calliopum; species Calliopum simillimum. Next base: position 42,489,857 of record OX638371.1, on the reverse strand, counting down.
AACGAAAGCTATTCGGACAGAAACTTTAAATCTCGACAAGTAAACGAACACTTTGAATACCATCGCATTTAGTCAATATATAATAGCTGATTGAAAGCTTTTATACTATGCATAAGGGGTTTGTAATAAAATAGGTCACACGAATTTCACGATTTCCGGACCCCCACCTCCCCTATGTCACACTCTGTCACATTTTCATTGCCCCCCTCCCCCTATTTGTGACATCACACTCTGGCCTTTTATACCAAGGGTGTCAGCGTAGAACAAAAGTGAGCCAATTTTAGCTCGGCTACAAACACAATAATATTTCAATATTTTGTAAATTTCCCAGAAGTACAACAATCACAGAAATAATTTTTGTTGTTATTTTTTGAGCTCGTCAAAATTTTGCGGAATTAAAATATTTATGAAAAATTATTTTTGTTGTTTCGCATAAAAATAACAACAAACAATTTTTCGTGTGTGTTGTAGTTCACAGAAATTTAAAAAATTATTGAAATATTGTTGTTGTTGTAAGCGAGCAACCAAAAAAACAACAAAAAATAGTTTTTGTGATTGTTGTCCTTCGAGGAATTTGAAGTTGTTGTAAAAGCGCAAATTATGCACTGACTGCGCTTGGCTCAGTGATTTGAAAACGATGACACCCTTGTTTTATACCTTAAAATTAATTGAACATTTTTTTTTTAGTTTTAGGTTTATTTACACATTCTATTTTCAATACGTCAACTATTTTGTCACAATCTTGTTTGTTTTTTGTGAACAAAATATGCTTGAAAATTTCGAAACTTTTTCGATTTGAATTGTGTGACATCACACTTTCCAAGATCCCCTATTTCACACTTTTTCACAAATTTGTGAACCCCCCACTTCCCTAAAAGTGTGACGTAATTTATGGACAGCCTCTAAGCTGCAAGCAAGTGAAGCAGATCTACAAAACTACTGACACAGTTGAGGTGTTATTTAGAACGCCCCCGAAGGTCTGAAATATAAAAAAGGTTAAATGCAATAAAAATTTGCGTAATTTCCGATTAACGATTCCACTTGAAAAAAATTTTTGTGTCCACTATTTAATTAGTAATGATAAAAACAAGTTAAGGGGCAGCTTGTATTTCAAATTTTCCTAACTTTTTTATTTTTGGGAGTTTTGACTTGGAAGTTGGTTAAATAATTTTCAATTTCCGAATTCTATAGATCTGTATCAAAAAAACCCTTAATCCAATTTAAAATCACATTGCAACTATTTAATACGTAAAAGTAGCCGTAACAATGTTGCCAAACTACGATAATAGTTCTTATTAAAAAATTACAATGTGATTTAAAATTGGATTAGGGCTTTTTAATAAAAATCACATTATTAAAGATATTTTTTGATCTATAGAATTTGAAAATCAAAAATTCTTTAACCCACTTCCAAGTCAAAATTCCCAAAAATAAAAAAATTCCCCACAAATTTGTTTTTAGTATTACTAATTAATGGCATTTTTCATCGAAAATTATATTGCATTTAAACTTTTTCATTTTCCGACCTTTGGGGGCGTTCTTCATGACACTCACAGTTGAACGCTTATCTGTGAGTGAATACGTATACGGAAAGCTTCTAAGTAAGGCGTCGGACATCACCGTTAAAAACTTACCTCATTCCACCCGTAACGATTTTTAGCTTGAACAATAGCTTCATAAACTGCATTATGCTCCAAGTTTTTAATTACATATGACATAATGAAATGAGTATTATCAATCCTTATTGGTATCGGCTTAATATGGAACTCGTGCCATTTTCCAGGATGTTGATAAGTTTCATTCATCTGCAATGATATAATTTTTCAGTAAATAAGTCATGCTCCTCTATTCTAGAGCGGTTAATGTTTCACACAAAAAAAGTAAATCATTACAAAGTCAAAAATCAAAACAAAAATTTGCGAAAAGACTTAAAAATTTGTTTTTTTTTTCAAATCCTACTTTTAAATTTCATAATTATTTTATGCATTCAAAGTTTTTTTACTAAATATTTAAATATATAAATACGGATAAATTTCAGAAATTCAACAAAATTTGTTAAAGCTTCGAATCTAAGTGTGTTTGAAAGTAGCGGAGCTATTTGTCCCAATATTTGGCTTTATGATATTACAGTGGAGCAACTTTGATCTTAGTATGTCCTTAAGCCGTTGCTTACTCGACAGCTTTCCTAACTAATATTTGCATACTTTATCTCCTTTTGGAGCATAAGGCCACCATATTGTGTTTGGTGGATTAAGTTGTTTACGTAGTGTAGGATCTATCCAGTTCCATTTCTATCAGATAATTTGTATTGACATTGGACTTGTGGACATCTGATTAGCAATTCGACATTTTAAATGGTCCTTAGCAGGAATACGTGTTTAACATTCGACTCAAAAATTTTGAGTTAAATTCTTGTTGACGAGAAAGAAGATTTGAACGATTTCAAAACTAAAACTTCGATTTATTTAATTTTTTGAGTTCCAATTGTTTACAAAAATCTGATTTAAAAAAAAAAAATCATTACAAACTCATTTTCCTTTACTTTACGTAATTGGTCATTTCTCTATAGCAGTATAAAATTTCATGGATGCTGTCAAACTGCGCATTGCCTTCTTCATATTCGCCATCATGAGCAGCGAAGCGAAGAACATTTAATTTTGAGCAATCGCCATGCCGAGTGAAAGCATGTGAAAGGCAACTAAACACGAGAATCGGGCATATGTTGTAGAGAAATGAAGACAGTTGCGAGTCACCTTACCTTATGGAGGAGTTGTGTGGGGGTCTAAGCTTCAAAATTAAATTAAAAACACATGAAGTTTTTCACAGGCCGATTGACAGACATGACTATATCTACTTACTAAGAAGGTTATGCTGATACTGCTTTCTACTTATGTATGTGTTATAAACGAATGGGCAACGTAAATATATCCTGAATGAAGAATACTATATAAAAAGTAACCTCCACAAATTTTTAGCACAAGACATCTAGATATATCATCGACGAACAAGTTCTAAATGCATTATACTCATATAATATTAACAATTCTTACCAAAAGTCTTCTATAAAGAAGCTTTATCTCATCTAATGTTGGAATTGATTCAATTGTCCATGTTAAATTATAGTGATCTAAAGCACCACTTAGAGCTGGTGATATAAAATCAGCTGGTCCGGGTCTACCAGAAACTTCTATGTATTTTTTTGTTCTTCCCAAAGCATTATCTGCAACGCAACTATAATTTCCAAAATCAGATTGCTGAAAATTTCTTATAATCAAACTATATCGCTCATCTTTTGGATGCATAGATCGCCTGTCAGTGGGATCTAATAGAAACGAGTTCTGGTACCAAAGCATCTATATAACAAAATAAAAGAAGAAAATCTTTTAATATTGAATAATTTAATTAAACTTTTATTTTCTACCTCAGAGTTTACATCGCCATGAACAATACAAACCAATTCCACGTCATACCCCTCTGCAGCATGAACCCAAGATTTTTCGACAGTTATTTCTGGAGGAGCTAAAAAAATCAAAATTTTATAAAAATTTTACAGTTTTCAGCAATAGAATTAAATAGCCCAGGAAAATTAGAATTTTTCTATGAAAAAATTCCAATTTTTCACCTGAATTTTTTTTATTTATGCATGATATACAAACTGTGAAAAATCCATTGCGAAGTCGTGTGCGCATAAAAAGTTATTCGGGCTCAAAGTTTGCAAATATTTTGTTAACGTTTACTGCTACAGAAAAATGTTAACTATAAATTTCCTATAAAATGGTACTAAGATTGTTTTCGTATAACTTGCAGTTTAGGAGTTAACCTAATTTAAAAAGTGTTTAAATTTTGTGCCAAGTAAATGCTACAGACAGGTGTATATCAACATATTTGACTTTTTCAGTTACAATAACTCTTGAACGAGCAGTCGTACCAAATTTGTGAAAAGACTTTTTCATAGAAAATTGTATTCAACAAACTGTATATTTTGTTTTTTCGTGCAAGTCATGGCTTAGAAGATATTTTTCAAAAACCAAATAAAGCGTTGAACAGAATGATGAAACTGTAGTATGCCGCTGAACTACCTCAGACTGAGGTAGTCAGCCGTTGTCGTACAGAGCTTCAGGTTCTGAACGAACAATACAATTGCATCAGTCATTTTTAAAAGTAGCCCAGGAAAATAAGACGAAAAAAGAGCTTCTGTGCGAAAAAATTCCCAGTGGAAATTTTTCACCGGAATTGTCTTTATTTATGCATGATACACAAACTGTGAAAAGTCCATTGCAAAGTCGTGTGCGCATAAAAAGTTATTAAGGCTCAAAGGTCGCTAAAATCAGTTTTTTGCAAATATCTCGCTAATGCTAACTTTTACAGAAAAATGTTGGTCTCCAATTTTGTAGCACAGGAAATTTCCTACAAAAGTACGTTAAAAGTATTTGCGTACGATTCCTAGTTTAGGAGATCACCTAATTTAAAAAGTTGTTAACAGTTATGATATGAAATACTACCTATGAGTTCATATTAAAATATCTTACTTTTTAAATTGCAATAACTCTTCAATGAGAAGATTTACAAACAAAATTAAAATGCCGTTTGAAAGATAATTTAATTTTCTATATACCATACAAAATTTTTTTTTTCGAACGTTTCATGACCTTAAAAATATTCTTGAATAACCGTTAAGGCTTCGAAATTACTGGTTTTTTAAGGATATCTGCGAATTGGTAAGTACTACGATAAAAAGTAATAGGACCAAATTTGTAGAGAATTACAAGATCTACAAAAAATAAGCGATATGTGTACACATAGAAGTAACCGTATAGAAGATATTCAATAGAAACCGGTTTTTTGGAATTTTAAGGGTTTTTTGGAATATCTTCTATACGGTTACTTCTATGTGTACACATATCGCTTATTTTTTGTAGATCTTGTAATTCTCTACAAATTTGGTCCTATTACTTTTTATCGTGTACTTACCAATTCGCAGATATCCTTAAAAAACCAGTAATTTCGAAGCCTTAACGGTTATTCAAAAATATTTTTAAGGTCATGAGCCGTTCGAAAAAAAAAATTTTGTACGGTATATAGAAAATTAAATTATCTTTCAAACGGCATTTTAATTTTGTTTGTACAACTTCTCATTGAAGAGTTATTGCAATTTTAAAAGTAAGATATTTTAATATGAACTCATAGGTAGTATTTCATATCATAACTGTTGACAACTTTTTAAATTGGGTGATCTCCTAAACTAGAAGTCGTACGCAAATACTTTTAACGTACTTTTGTAGGAAATTTCCTGTGCTACAAAATTGGAGACCAACATTTTTCTGTAAAAGTTAGCATTAGCGAGATATTTGCGAAAAACTGATTTTAGCGACATTTGAGCCCGAATAACTTTTTATGCGCACACGACTTTGCAATGGACTTTTCACAGTTTGTGTATCATGCATAAATAAAGACAATTCCGGTGAAAAATTTCCACTGGGAATTTTTTCGCAGAAAATGTCTTATTTTCCTGGGCTAAAGAGGATATGTGACAAAATTTTTACTTGTGACAAAGTTAAGAAAAACCCTCATAAATCTTATTTCGACGTGATTTTAGTGATGGGGGCTAACTAACATTGATATTAAGCCGTAATCTGCGTATTTTTATGAAAGATAGACTAACCAGTGCCATCGCCACAGCGGCAAGAAAGCAAAAAAAAACATTTTCGGCCATGCGACACATATCGCCTTTTAAAAATGACAGATTCAATTTTGAACTCGGCTGGGTATCCGGTCATAAAAATAGACCACCAATGTCATATCTCTCCAGAAAATTTCATTCAAAATGATACTGGAAATGATGACCAGATGGGGAAGTTCGACTCATTATCAACTAAAACTATTTATGGTAATACTAAAATTAAATTCAGTAAATTTGCTCTTAAGTGCAATAAAAGAGAAATAAAATCATTTATGGCAGTAGTTACGGGACATAATATTGTAGTTTATGCAGGCACTTAGAACGAAAGGGGTTTAAAACTGATGACCTTTGTAGATGGTGTGGGGACCATAGAATAGACTAATCTATGGTAGGGACTGCGATTTAGAAGAAGACAGTCAGCATTATCTTTGAGAATGCCCTGCAGATGCAAAATATTTGGCTCCTTCTTTTTTCAGGATATGCGAGACCTTGCAGATATAGATCCGACTAAGATCCTAAAGTACATTTACGCATCTCAATGGGACAAGTAAACGAAAATTGCAGTACAACAGGCAGTATCTTAGCTACAAATATGAAATAAGATTATGCACTTGTATACAAATTAGAATACCTATTTAAGAATGAATTTTATTTATTTTATTGTACATATATGTTTGGAGTAAAAATCCGTATAGCCATCAAAAAGGAGGAATCACAATGGAACAACAGAATGGTCTAAGAGGAAGTCGGCTTATCTGCTGACGATGCCTGTATAACCTAACCTAACATTATATTAATTAGAGCTTAAGTCAATCTAATGAATACTAATCGCGAATTTAAGTGCCCGTTAAATAATAAAAAATTAAAAAAATTTAAATATACAACTTATACATAGCAATTCCAATATTGCTGGTTGGCAATAGAGAATAAATTATCGTTGAGCTTATATCCTACTATATTTTTAATAATTTACTTACACAATATGGTTAGTTGAATGTCCATTGAAACTCGCTCCTTCACGCCATTATCTGCTGAACATTGATAAACTCCTGCATGATGTCGGTCAACATTTTCTAGAATCAAAGTTGAACTGTCTGACAAGTGAGTTGGGCCAGAAAAAACATCTTTTTTAAACCAATATATAGTTGGTACAGGATTACCAGATGCCTTGCATTCTAAAGTCACAGTACTGCCTTTTCTGGCTGTTACTTGGCCATTGTGTGGAAGTGCTCTCAATGTTGGAGGAACTATGCATTAATTTAATACAATGTCATATATTTCATAATTATATTATTATAAATTTTTTATCTAAAATCTGGTAGTTAAAAGTATGTGCATTAGGCCGGGTCAAATTTTTTGAAACGGACACAGTAAAAACTAACTTGTTAAGCTGAAACTTTTTTGGTGGTGTTTTGAAGAGTTTTTGATCAGAATTATTGCTTTATACTTTTTTTTAAAAAAAATTTAAATTTTTTTAAAAGTTATAAACATTCGAATTTTTATGTACGTCTTTTTTCAAATTACGGTTCCTCTGTAAATATTGACCAAAAAATTATGAAACTTTTGTGGTAGGACTAAAAATAATTCAAAATTAAGATGAAATAAACTTTTCATGAAAATTATTAAAATTTCTTATAACTAATACACTTTTTAATAAACAAATAAATATTTAAGCTATTCCTTTACATAAATAAAAACAAAGAAATGTTCTCTGAAATCTGCACAACATTTCTATGAAAATAAAATGGGAGGTATTTATCATTAATAAAAAAGTTACGCACGCTTTAGTGGCGCCACATAGGCGTCTTGCCTATGTGACTTTAGCATTTCACCGCTGCATGCCGTATCAAAACAGAATGCAGAATTTGAGAATGCACGTTAAAACGAGCAGCGAGCGTAAATGTGTGAATCGCATAGGCAAGGCGCCTATGTAGCGGTATTTAAGTACGCGAAACTTTTTTACTAATGATAAATTCCTCCAATTTTTATTCATAGAAATGTTGTGCAGATTTCAGAGAACATTTCTGTATAAAAATTTTGTTTTTATATATGTGTAGGTATAGCTTAAATATCTATTTGTTAATTAAAAAGTGTATTATTTATAAGAAATTTTAAAAATTTTTGTGAAAAGTTTATGTCATCTAAATTTTGATTTATTTTTAGTCCCACCACAAAAGTTTCAAATCGCAACTTGAAAAAGAATTCACATGCTTATTACTTTTAAAAAAATTAAAATTTTTAAAAAAAGTATATAGTGCAGGCAAATTAGGTATTCATTTCTAATTTTGTTGAACATGCACCGATTTTGATCCGACAGAGCCCATTTTGTTCGTAATAAAATTTAAAACAAAACCAATATATTAGTTTTTTCCGGCCTTTCCCCAAAATTTCTTTAGTCCCCCGTGAACCCTCAAAATCGGATAAATTCAATAAAACTGTTCTAAAATGCTTAAAAATGGAAAGTTATGCTATTCACGGGGTTCTCTAGATTGCTGATTCCAAATATGATGTTGGAAAATGAAAAAACTCAAAATGGCGCCCGGAAAACTGCGTACATACCCATTTTAAGCACCAAAAATGGGAAAAAACCGTTACAGGGGGTTTTAGCCTAGAAGTCTTGTTACATTGAATGAATTTATACGGTCGGTGTGGGATATTGTTTTTTATACTATAAAAAGTAAAGTTTACCAAAAATTTTTTTGTGTTTTTGATTTGTTTATTATTTAAGCAATAACTATAAAAAGTTAATACAACTCAAAATTAAAAATATTTGTAACATTTTGCAAACCATTTTTTCTAAACTAATTTGAGGTCGCTGAACACAAAAAACTCAACTATTTTTTTTTTTCCTTGCGGCTGTTCCCGAGTTATTCGTTAATTTATATTTTCGAGGTTATAGCTTCATATACATCAATATATTTCTATGACGCCAAGTTCGATCAATTTTATTTTTCCACGTTGACAAAAAGTGATTAATGGCGCTTCTAACAAGTATAACAATGATTATGCTTCGAACAAAATTGACTGAGTTATAATAGGAAAAAGTTTAAAATTTCACAAATTTTTGAAATTTTTCACATCAACTTCAAAGGAAACATTTGGTTTTTGGCATATAATTTTTTTTAATATTTGTTTTTTAGAAGTTTTATTAAATGGCGCATATAATTGCAAACATTTTATGCCTATGTTGAGCAAAATCGAATGAAATTTCCAAAAGATATTAAGGTTTTAGTGCAATAAGGAAGATGTGAGAGTTTTCGAAATGTTCGGCCTAAGTCAACAGATCCAATTTTTCAGCCTCCTGATAGGACACCCTACACTTATTGAACACTTTAAAGATGTTTAAAGTAGCTTCTAATCATTCTCTGTAGAAGAACATTGCGAATTATATCAAAAATATTAATTTTTCAAAGAAATCGAAATTTCCCTATGGCCGGAAAAAACTAATGTGTTGGTTTTGTTTTAAATTTTATTACGAACAAAATGAGCCCTGTCGGATCAAAATCGGTGCATGTTCAACAAAATTGGAAATGAATACCTGTTTTTACCTAATTTGCCTGCACTAATAAGGCAAATACATCCCGATCATAAACTCTTTAAAAAACTACCAAAAAAGTTTCAGTTTAGCAAGTTAGTTTTTACTGTGTCCGTTCAAAAAAAGGTCTAAAAAACTTTGCCCAAGAAACCATGGGTCAAAAAACAATATCGAGCCGCCGAAAATTACGTTGATGTTGGGATGCAGTACTTTACAATGCAATACAAAAAAAAAATAAAAATCAAAATATTTTAAAAATTTTATATGAAACAAACAGAAATTTTTTTTTTTTTTTTTATTGTATTTTAAAGTATTGCATGCAAACTTCAACGTAATTTCTGGCGGTTCGATATTGATTTCTGACCCATGGTTTCCTGGGTAAAGTTTTTTAGAATTTTCTGTAGATTTTATACTCTTTGCCAATTTTTTGCCTCCCGAACAAATTGACTCGGCCTAAGGTGCATTGTATTATATCTCCTTTTCAAAAATATGGGGGAAAAAAAATAATGTCTTAAAAATTTTTTCCTAGTTTTTGAATCCAACAAGTACCATTTTTTTATTTTTGTAACCTTTTTGTATAAGATGCATTCGGTAATTGCAAAAAAAGAATTTCCTGTTATTGTAAGCAGTAATACTAGTACAACTTTTTTAATGGTTCTCACTTTATAGTAAAATTACACCGTTTGGCATTCATTTATGGCTCAAATTTATTAACACAGAAAATTTTGAAAAAGATACCTACCCTTGAAAATTCAATATAAAGAAAGAATAAATACATTTTTATGAAAAGCATTTCCCCCTATCTCGAACTTTGAATCCGGCTCAAATTTTTATAAGTTCATATTTGAAATTTTGTCGTTATTTATTTTTGTTTGCACTTTTGAAAAGGCGACCAGTTTTTTAACGTTTACGGTTTGCTCTATTCATATATATAAGTATATCGTCTTCTCAATGCCACAACTATGTAACTCCAAAATTGTAATTTTTGGGATAAGTGGCCTATGATATTCATTTTGGGTTTTGGTATACAATCTGGTAGAAAAATAAGAGTTACCTAGTTGTAGTATTGAAGTGACAATATATGCGTATATACATATTTACTATAAGTCAAACATACATACCTAATATTTCAACTGTATGAACTTGATCTCGATTTTCTTGGTCTCCTAGTTGACATATATAATCTCCAGCATCCTGTGTTTTTACACCATTTATTTGCAAGTTGTAATCTCCAACAATTTTAAACCTTGCATCCCTTGATATTTTCAAATGGCCTGCTGTTAAAACAGACGATCCTTTACGCCAGAGCAAAACAAATGATCCAAGATTCTGAACTTTACAAGGCAGTTCAATCGTTTCGCCGACAATTACTTTATATAAATGTCCTCGGGTCAGGAATTTGGGTGCAGTTGTTGGAATATCACTTTCTGACAATAAATACGAATCGTCTGGATGTGAGAGCACTAAAAATTAAAAAATGGTTTTAAGATAAACAAATTTAGCATTCAAATTAATAATGTCTAACGATTTGAAGGTCGGAATCTTTTGTTATTAGCATTATTCTCAAAAATATTTTGCTATTGTAACTTTAAAAGTACTAGCATCGCCCAATGGTCATTATTTGTGCTGGGTACAATTGGCCAAAATTTAAATTTTTTTATTCTTTCTTTTATTAATACAATAGAAAGTTATTAAAAATGATTCTAGTGCAACATCAAGCTTTTTGGTCATACGGTATACCTCATTACCTAAGATGACCATTTATTTGAAATTGGAATACAGAACACAAAAACAAAGGAATACATTTTTATTACTTGAAAACAATTTGTGTTTATTTTTTATCGTATTACTATGTACTTATATGTACTTTATTGTGGGGCAAATTATTCCACGACCAAACGTCTATCGGAAGCGTAATCTACGAAAAATTTTTCCAATAAACCATGCGGTAAGATCAATATCGAGCTCCCGCCTTTTGACGAGAAATTATTTTCTACGAAATTTTGAACTAAAAAATAACTCCTTTAAAAAACATTATATGAGCCGTTTATTTTGAAAGTGGTCCATTTCGGTAATGTGCTGTTCGGGTAAACCTGGTACACTTGGCGTGTATATCAATCATTGGTTTTGTCAGCTTTCTGAATCTGCTTATATCATAAACGATTTTTAATATTCAGGCTGAGTTTTGAACAGGTTTTGTTGAAACATGGTTGAAAGTCCTGAAAAACTTTTGTTGAAATAAGACTTTCTGATCAGAAAAATTTGTGCCAGCAATTTTTTTAATTGAAATAGCCTTATTTTGGTGTTTTAAAATCAATATAAAAAATATTCATCGAGATCACTGCCGCATAAAAAGTTTTTCACTCTCAAAAGTCACGAAGATCTTTGCAAAAAACTGACTTTTGTGATTTCTGAGGCTGAATAACTATTTTTGATATTTGTTATAAAACACCAAATAAAGCGATTCCAATTAAAAAACTCCAGGCTCTAATTTGTTTATATTTATCAAAAAAAAAAAAAAAAATTCATCTAAGAACTGCGATCGATAAAATTAGTCCTGTTTTAAAAATGAAACTAAATTTTGAACCGCCGTTTTATTACCATTTTTATTACGTACTTATAATTTTAATATTATTTTTTTTTTTTTTAATTTTTTAACTTTTCTGGCACCTCTTCCATTACGGATTTTATCGACTAATTTAATACCTTTCTAGATGTTGAACACCACTTTCCTTGAAAATCTTTAGCATCCTTGGTACTTTTTTTCTTGCCTTTATCTCCTTTTTGACCAAAGCCCAGTATCTTTCAATTGGCCTGAGTTCTGGACAGTTTGGCGGATTTGCTTCACAAGGCAATAAAATCACATTATTTTTTGAATTCCATTCTAAGGCCATTTTACTATAATGACAAGATGCTAGTCTGGCCAAAAGAAAGTGGAAACCTTATTCTCTCACAAGAAAGGCTTAAGTCTTTTTTCCAAGCATTTCTGAATATTTATGTATGTATGTATGTATTCTCCTTTAACTCCTAGGAAGAGCATGGGGCCAATATCAAATCTCTCCATTTGTCACGATCCCTTGCGATGACTTTGATCTCTTGCCACGATTTTCCCGATTCTTGGATTTTCTTTTCCAACGACCTTTTCCAGTTGGTTTTGGGTCTACCACGTCCTCTACTGCCTTGTGGATTCCACTCAAGGGCCTGGCGACAAACTTCGCTGTGTGGTTTCCGGAGAGTGTGACCAATCCATCCCCATTTGCGCAGCTTGATCTCGTTTGCTATAGCCTTCTGTTTGCATTTTTGATGTAGCTCGGCATTTGATATAGTGCGAGGCCACCAAACCTTTAGTATACGCCTTAAGCATTTGTTGACGAAGACTTGCAGCTTGTTCGTAAGTTGTTCAGTAACAAGCCGTGTTTCGCACCCATATAACAAAACCGATTTCACATTCGAATCAAAAATGCGCACTCTCGTTTTGGTGGATATAACGGATGAAGACCATATTTTGTTCAGTTGAGCAAACGCGCCTTTTGCTTTTGCTATTCTTGAGTTGATATCCTCTTTTGCTCCACCATCCATGGAGATAATGCTGCCTAAATACGTGAAGCTATCGACGTTTCCGATGTCATCACTGCCAGCTTTAAACGTGATGTCATTGCTTGCGTTTAGCTTCATGCTTTTAGTCTTGGATACGTTGATTTTTAGGCCGGCCTTTTGTGATTCCAAGACAAGGTCTTCAATTTTGTTTTGCATATCTGAATGTTTGGATGATAAGAGGCAGATGTCGTCAGCGTAGTCGAGGTCTTCTAGATGTTCAGTAAAGTTCCATTGGATACCCCTTTTGGCCTTATTAAGAGCTTTATCTAGAATATCGTCAAGAACGATAAGGAAGAGAGATGGTGATAGTAGACACCCCTTCCGTACGCCTGAATTAGTGGTGAATGTCGGTGACAACAACCCGTTGTATAACACACTGCATTTAAAGCCTTCATATTGTGCACGTACTAAGTTTATGGCCTTTGCGGCAATACCTCTTCGTTGCAGTGACGCCCAGATGTTTTCTCGGGAGACACTGTCGAAGGCAGTGCTATAGTCAACGAAGACAAGTTGAAGTGCAGCACGCCACTCGCATGATTGTTCGACAATTATTCTGAGCGTGTTGATTTGATCCACGCATGATCTGTTTCGCCGGAATCCTGCTTGCTGCATTCGAATGGCCGAAAAAAGTTTTTCGTTTACCCTGCTCAGAAGCACTTTCGTCAGTACTTTTGATGGTACTGAGAGCAAGGTGATGCCTCTATAGTTTCGGCACTCGCTTAAGTCACCTTTTTTCGGCAATTTGACTTGCATGCCATGTAGCCAATCTTCTGGCAAACGCTCTTCACTCCAGATTTTGATGAGCAGAGGATGGAGAATTTTAGCTGATGTTATGGGGCATACCTTTAGCAGTTCAGCTCTTATTTGATCTATACCGGCGGCCTTGTTGTTTTTCATGCTTTGGATAGCTTTCACTATTTCATCAATTGTAGGCGGCGGTGTTTGTATTCGACTACTACTGCGAGTCACTGCGGCAGTTGTAGTTGGTGATTCTGGTTGCAGGGATGTGGTAGACATGGGATTTAGCATATCACAAAAATACTCTTTCCATCTGCTTAGTTGGTCGTCCGCAGATGTTAAGAGATTTCCATTTTTGTCTTTGACAGGGCGGCTCTGTTGGAGTTTTCTGCCTGATAATCTGCGGGTGATATCGTAAAGCTGCCTGAGATTTTGAGCATTTGCAGCGCTTTCGGTTTCGCTCGCGAGGTCGTTATACATTCTTCTTTTGTCTTGTCTGCACGATCGCCTGACTTCTTTATTGAGAGAGTTAAAGACCTTTTCGGCGACGTTCTTTTGCGCTCTAGTTTTAGAGTCGTCTCTCAGTTTTTTCGCGCTTCTTCTTTTTTCGACAAGACCTCACGTTTCCTCGCTCATCCATTGCTTCTTGTCGAGGGTCGAAACCCAAGTATTTTTTCACTGGAGTTTAAGAACGCAGCCTTAGCGGCCCTCCATGATGTTTCAATACTTCCACCACAATCGAACGAAACTGTTCTAAGTTCTTCTACGAAAGATCTGCGTACCTCGTCGTTCTTAAGCTTAAGCACGTCGAATTTTTTTGCTACAGATTGTTCGCTGGGACGTTTATTAGCGGCGAGTTTTAGTCGAATGACCGCGACGAGAAGATGGTGGTCGGAGCCTATGTCAGCGGCCCTCTTTACTCGTACGTCCAGAAGACTCCCTCTCTATTTTCTGCTAATGCAGAAGTGGTCGATTTGGTTTTCAGTGATGTTGTTTGGAGACACCCAAGTAGCTTTATGGCATTTTTTGTGTGGGAATAGCGTACCTCAAACGACAAGACTGGCTGTATTGCAGGCGTCAATGAGAAGCTCTCCATTGTCGTTTCTCGCACCCAAACCATGTCTTCCAATCACGTGCTCTAGGTTAAGGTTTTCTGAGCCCACTTTGGCATTCAAATCGCCCATAACCATTATGATGTCGTTCTTGTGAGCACTGTTTATTGCTGCAGCGAGCTGGCTGTAGAATTCATCTTTGGTTTCTCTCTCTGCCAACTCGGTGGGCGCGTATGCTTGGAAGATGGTAATATTTCTTGCGGGGGTTCGAAATCTGCACCAAATGAGCCTTTCGTTTACAGGTTTCCATTCCATTACTGCCTTTACTGCAGTTTTACTAAGCAAAAATCCAACTCCATCCCTGTGGATGTCATCTTGCGATCTACCGGAGTATAGAAATTTTTCGCCGTCATGAAGTTCATATTCGCCGGCACCGTTCCATCTACACTCGCTTAACCCCAATATCTCAAGGTTGAATTTGTGGAGTTCTCTAACGGCTTGGTGTATTTTGCCTGGTTCATTTAGAGTTCGGACATTCCAAGAGCCGATGCGTGTTCGAGTTTTCATCGAAAGGATTTTAAAATTTTGAGAAACCATATTGGTTCCAGTTATAGGAGAATCATTCCTAACTATGCATGTTTCTTGCACCTCCAAATCCGATGTGCATGCTGCCGAGGCAGGTGGATTAACCACACTCTGGTGGGTACCACTTGGAGAGTTATTTTCCATCGTTTTTCGATCCATGCTTCATTAGTATAATCTTCTGAATATAGAATTCGGAATTTGTTGTTCCTGTGGCTATAAAAGAATTGCTTCTTTTACCACAACTGCAGATTGCTTGCCAAACCAAAAACTTACGGGGAAATTTTGAGTCCTTTTTTTTGACTAAAACCTTTCGTCCACATTCCCTTCCGAGTCTGCAGTGTAAAATTCTTGGCCTGGAAGCTGCAAAAAATTGACTAAAAAATACGATTCGTCGTCCATGATGCGGCATTCGAATATTTGAAAAAAATTAATTTTTAATTTTATGGTGCGCTTTTTTGCCTCCGTGTTCATCACAACGAACTAAAAACTCGAAACTCTCCACCTTCTGTGCCAGTTTTCAGCATGAAATGTTGGGGTTCTTCTTTAAAATCGTGAGGATTTTCTTCTTTTTGTTTTGGTTACGGACGCTTCTTTTTCTTCCGGAACCTGACTTTTGAAAGACATCCAAGTCTTCCTTCATTTTTTTCAGAACTCTTGATACCAATTTCATATTAACTTTGCTATTCCGAGCAATTCTATTGATAATCCAACGCGGGTGATCTTGAAAAATTTTTATTATTGACTTTCAAACTTCTATCTCATTTGCCATTTTTAAGTAAATATGATGGACTAGGGAAAAAATTTGCAAACAATAATTTTGGTACATTCATTGCAAAGCCTACTGTGAAAAATTTTTTTAATTGAGCAATTTGAAAACAAGTTATTGGATAAAATGTATCGGACAATTTTATCGATCGCAGTCCTTAATATATAAAAATCTCGTGCCACGGTGTTAGTGTTTGAATTCCTCCAAAGCGACTCAACCGATTTTTATGAAACTTTTTGTGTATATTTGGTAGCTATGAGAGTAAAGTATATTTCATACCGCTAGGGTGTATATTTAGGGTGGGTCTCATACAAAAATATTTTTTTAATCTCTTTTTCTCACAGACGGGCTTATTGATTCACATTAATTCTACACCACGTAGCTTTAATATTAAGTGGCACAGCTTAGACTATAAAATTTTTATTTAGGGTGGCCCTCATACAAAAATATTTTTAAGTCGCATTTTTTCAAAGACTGCAAAATCGATTCAGATGATATTCACAACACGTGGCCTTAATATAAAGGGGCATAACTCAGATTATGAAATTTTAATTAAGCATCTACATTTGGGGTGGCTCTTATACAAAAATATTTTTTAGGGTTATATTGCATCGATTTTCATGGAATTATGTGTGGAGGGGGATTGAAGGAAAAATTTCCGGAAAATTTCGGAAAAAAAAAAATTTACCATCAATACATAGGGTGGCCCCTCATACAAAAATATTTTTTAAGACTATATTGTTGCACCGATTTTCGTGGGATCAAGTGTAGGGGAAGACAAGAAAGAAGCTTTCTGGAGAAAAAAATATATATTTAGGGTGGCCTTCATAGAAAAATATTTTTCAAATCGTATTTTTTCGATTCACATGGGATAGAAGGGAAAAAAATTTATTTAGTGTAGTAGGTATAAGAATAGGTCGTAAAGTATATTTCATACCGCTTTGTGATTAGGGTGTTCCTATCCAGAAAATTTTTTCTATTTTTTTGACAAATTTTTTTTTTTCACTTTTTTTAATTTGGCATCAAAAAATGCCTAAAATCCAAGATTTTCACCCTCCTACTCTCACCATCCCATTTTTTAATAGCGAAACCGTTGTTAGTATTTCAAATAGACCGAAATTACTTATAGTTATATGTGGTTGAATCCAGGAGCTCAAAAGCGTCGCGTCATTTTGACATTTAAAAATTTTGTACGATTTATTTTAATTTATAATTGGAAAGGTGTATATTACATTGAACAATACCAGCAAGACTTAAAGAAGCCCGTTTGGGCCTTCAAACGAATAAAGCAACAAACATGCAAAATATTATATGGCAGAACAACGTTTGCGAGGGGACATTGTGCTCGCTTTACTTAAAATGCTATGACTCTGCACCCATACCAACTATTATTACAAAACTTGGCATATTACATTGCCCATCTTCTATCTAGACCAGCGGTTGGCAACTGGCGGAATGCGGTCCAAGTCCGAACCGCGAAACGCAAAAAACTAGACAGTCAAAAAATATTTTAAAGTTTAAGTTACTTAAATAAATTATTTAAAATATAATATAAAAAAAAAAAAAAATTTTCATATCAATTTTAAATGAAACACTTAGTTTTTCACAAATGAGGAGTTATTTTTCAAAAGGGCGTAAAACCATGTTAATCAAATTTTCAGTAATGAGAAAAAACTTTTATGGGCTGTTTACAATAACATATTTTTTTTAATGTCTCCTGTATTATAGTGAGTTGACCAAAGATTCTAATCCCCTTAACATTTTTGTTGTAACATATTTGCAGTAATTGCAAAAAGTAAAAAACATTTGGAAATAAGCCCTTTTGTTCTGAAACGTTTGGAAACAAGCCCTTTTGTTTCAAAATGCCTCTTATTTCACCATTTGGAAGTTTATTTTGATGTCTATAAGCATGGTATGTAAGCACCTATATAGCCTGGGGTACATAAAAAATATTAAAAGTTTTTTTGGCCACTATTCAAAATACGTCTTTTTGTATTAAACTCTAAAAATTTCTATGAAACTATATAGCTATCGGAGGATTTTGTAAGACAAACAAACGTTCACTTGAACTTAAAGATTTAGGTTTAAATGGTGATGGGCAAATTTTTGTACATGAGAGTCTCTCCAAGAAAAATCGTGATTTGATGTATTATGCTACAAGTCTCAAACGTAAAAATCTCCTGGTTTCAGCATTTTCAATTAGAGGAAGAATTTTTGTGAAAGTGTCTCAAAATGAAGCTGCAAAAATAGTAACCGATAAGAAGAGCGTCGATATTCTTGTTGGTACAAAAAACTCCATGAGAGCAAAAGAGCGAGCTACAAAATAATATACTACAATCGATTAACATATTTCATTACATTTTTCCTTTTTTATGCCTTTATGATTTTTATTAATTCTATCTTCTTATGTATTTATATCTATCATAGTAATTTTGTAATTTATTTGCATCAAAATCTTAGTTTATGAATGATAACACTTTGAGTTTCGACACTAGCAATGCTTACCTCACGACAGTGTTAGACATTGTATGTAATAATTATTGTGGGCTTAAACTGTGTCACCTAAACGCAAGAAGTCTTAATACTCCAAAGATAGATTATCTGAACCATTTGCTTGATAACACAAGCATTGACATTATATGTGTAACAGTGACTTGGTTTAAAGCAGATATGGCTGACGATGTTTATGCCCTTGATGAATATTCGGTTGCTCGAAATGACAGAACGACTGGTGCTAGAGGTAGCGGTATAGCTATTTATGTTAAGAAATGTTTGCGACAGAAGTTTGTAAATCAAACAGTGTAGATCGGGTAGAGTTTTTAATGATTGAAGTTGCTGACAATGTGCAAAAATGCTTAATTGTATGCGTTTACAACCCGAGCAGATCTTCTGATCTCTCCACTTTCTTTAGTAAATTTTCTGATCTTGCCCCTAAACACGAGCACATTTTACTGTGTGGTGATATCAATGTTGATTTGCTTTATAATTATATGCGTGCCACTAGTTTACGGGGTAATCTAAATTCGTTGGGTGTTTCTATTGTTAAAAATTTGCCAACTCGTTTTGGACCTAATTGTAGTCCTAGCCTTTTAGATTTGTTATGTGTCTCGGATACCTCAAATATTTTACATATCGACCAATTTTCCTTGTCCGGAATCTCAGATCATGACATGTTACTTTTATGTTATGACATGGAATTTCATAAACAAGTTGTTCCTACCCATGTAAGCTTCCGTGATTTTAAGCGAGTAGATATTGGTGCACTGCTCAGTGAAGCTAGTCAGTTACCTTGGAATAATTGCTGGTTCTATGCCAATGTAGATGAGAAACTCTCATATTTTATGTCTCTTGTAAGCTATCTCTTTGATAAATACGTTCCTATTAGTAATTTAAAAATCAAAAATAGAGAAAAACCTTGGTTCACAAATGAAGTAGTGCTAGCAATTAAAAGCCGAAACAAAAAGTATGCCCGGTGGAAACGTAATCCAACAAGCAATAATTGGGAGGTTTTCCGTGTTGCCAGAAATCGCGCCACAGTCATTACACGTGACTCAAAAAAGCATTTTTTTCAGTCAAAGCTCGACACTAACCTGCCCTCAAAAGTTTTGTGGGGTAACTTAAAGAACCTTGGCATAAGAGGTAAAAATAACACCGATTGCAATTTAGATGTCAATTCTTTAAACAACCACTTTTTGCAATCTCATCCTTCAGTACGTGATTCTCCAGTTGTTCTGAACCCTACTGGCTTTCACCAACTTAATGAAGAACTTAACTTTATAAATGCTACGGAGGAGGATATTTTAAAAAGCATATTTTCTATTAAATCGAATGCAGGTGAAAAAAGTAAGCTAGTCAATTCTGGCTTTCGCAAATGAAACATATACCAGTTTTTCGAGCTTTTTTCGAGCTGCTGGAAAAAAATTTCGAGCTGTTTCAAAACGCCAAGGAAAAGCGGAAAATTCGGAAAAATGATTTGACTAGCTTAAAAGACACATTTAAGCACGACAACACTGAAAATAACAGTTGCAGTAAAAAACAAACTACGCAGGAATTTCGAGCTTTTTTCGAGCTGCTGCCAACAGCCATCCGAATTTTCCTAAGCCCAATAGTTTTCCGAAAAATCGGAAAAATTTGATTTTCCCTCAAAAGTAAGCTAGTCATTTCTGGCTTTCGCAAATGAAACCTATACCAGTTTTTCGAGCTTTTTTCGAGCTGCTAGAAAAAAATTTCGAGCTGTTTCAAAACACCCAGGAAAAGCGGAAAAATCTGGCTTTCGTAAATGAAACCTATACCAGTTTTTCGAGCTTTTTTCGAGCTGCTCGAAAAAAATTTCGAGCTGTTTCAAAACGCCAAGGAAAAGCGGAAAAATCGGAAAAATTTGATTTTTCCTCAAAAGTAAGCTAGTCATTTCTGGCTTTCGCAAATGAAACCTATACCAGTTTTTCGAGCTTTTTTCGAGCTGCTAGAAAAAAATTTCGAGCTGCTTCAAAACGCTAAGGAAAAGCGGAAAACTCGGAAAAACGATTTGACTAGTTTAAAAGACACATTTAAGCACGACAACACTTAAAATAACTGTTGCAATCAAAAAAAAAACTACGCAGGAATTTCGAGCTTTTTTCGAGCTGCTGTCGACAACCATACGAATTTTCCTAAGCCCAATAATTTTCCCGAAAAATCGGAAAAATTTGATTTTCCCTCAAAAGTAAGCTAGTCATTTCTTGCTTTCGCAAATGAAACCTAAACCAGTTTTTCGAGCTTTTTTCGAGCTGCTAAAAAAAAATTTCGAGCTGTTTCAAAACGCCCAGGAAAAGCGGAAAAATCGGAAAAATTTGATTTTTCCTCAAAAGTAAGCAAGTCATTTCCGGCTTTCGTAAATGAAACCTAAACCAGTTTTTCGAGCTTTTTTCGAGCTGCTAGAAAAAAATTTCGAGCTGTTTCAAAACGCCCAGGAAAAGCGGAAAAATCGGAAAAATTTGATTTTTCCTCAAAAGTAAGCTAGTCATTTCCGGCTTTCGTAAATGAAACCTATACCAGTTTTTCGAGCTTTTTTCGAGCTGCATGAAAAAAATTTCGAGCTGCTTCAAAACGCTAAGGAAAAGCGGAAAACTCGGAAAAACGATTTGACTAGTTTAAAAGACACATTTAAGCACGACAACACTTAAAATAACTGTTGCAGTAAAAACAAAACTACGCATGAATTTCGAGCTTTTTTCGAGCTGCTGTCGACAGCCATCCAAATTTTCCTAAACCCAATAGTTTTCCGAAAAATCGGAAAAATTTGATTTTCCCTCAAAAGTAAGCTAGTCATTTCTGGCTTTCGCAAATGAAACCTATACCAGTTTTTCAAGCTGTCCGATAGTAATTTCGAGCTGTTTCAAAAACTCGTGAAAACCCGGAAAACTCGAAAAAACTACATGACTGGCTAAATGTCACCTTTAAGCACGACAACACTGAAAATAATGGAAGCAAATAAAAAAACAACTGCTCCCAACAAGCCCAATAGTTTCCCGAAAAATCGGATAAATTTTAATTTCCTCTCAAAAACCTATATTAAGTCATTTCTGGCTTTCGGATTTTTGAGCTTTTTTCAAGCTATCAGATAGTTTATTGGACCTGTTTCGAAAAGTCAAGGAAAACGAATTTCAAGCTGGCAAAGTATCTCATCCAAAATATGGGTTTGATTGCATTATGGAGGTGTGTTACGCATGAAATCTTCAATTATGATTAAAAAAGTTCTGCAGTTGGATCAGACTTTAATTTAAGAACTTATCTTTACCAATGAGAGCTGGCGATTATTTGTCTGGAAATCTATGTACCTATATCATTTAACTCAAAATATTCAAAATTCTGGAGCAATAGTTGAAGAATAAGAAGTCAATAATGCCTCGCAACAAAGCATAAAAATACCGAAAACATGCTGAGTTTTAAATGCAAATACAGTAG
Organism: Calliopum simillimum; assembly: GCA_951812925.1. Lineage (NCBI taxonomy): Eukaryota > Metazoa > Arthropoda > Insecta > Diptera > Lauxaniidae > Calliopum > Calliopum simillimum. Next base: position 42,467,961 of record OX638371.1, on the reverse strand, counting down.
AGAAGAAGGGCTACGAGAGTTCTGGACAACAAAAAAGACTTTTTATATGGAAATCCCCATAAAAAATGTTGTCCTCAAAATTCTAAAAATTGCACAAAAGCTTCATCGTTGAGATTGCATTTCCACCACACAAAGCTTATAACATTATGGTTCGTGCAATCGATAAATCATATTGCTTAGCATAGACATCATGTTAGGTGGCGAATATATGAGTGTATATATTTTATTTTTTGTAGCATATTTTCGGGAGAATATTTTATGATTCATAAAATAGACATTTTTAGTTCTTGCGGCAAAAGCTTCAATTGGGGTTGATCTAATTTTGTAGCCAAAAAAAGGCCAAATCTGGCTTTTAAATGGTATTGTTAAATACATTCGGATATTTTCTAGATATCGCACAGTTGATCCCATGATTTACCATGCAAAAATAAATCTGAGATTCAATTTAAATTTGAGATTCAAACTTAAATCTGTGCTTTAATCACAACAAGGCTTCCGATTTTGTCAATTTTTGACCTAGTGACACGCCTGGAACAATAAATTGGCATAAACACAAAACAAATGGAAGATAAATATTAAGAAGAAAATTAAATATAAGTTTACTTTTACTGCTCCTGACATTTACTGACAGAAATAAATCTATTTCGGCCGGTTGAAACGGGTAGGATTTAACAATAGGACTTACTAATCTTAGCACAGCTAAGTCTTCTGTCGAAACAGGCTATTATTGTTACCAGTATCGCCGGTGGCCAAATTTTGGCCTTTTACTAAAGATAAGATGGTAAAAAAGAAAGCCAGAACATTGAGTATTATTAGTAACTTTTTTCAGATGTAGCAGGCTCAGTGAATCTAAAAACCGAATAACATAAAAATTGGTGAGGTGCTTGTGCCGAAAAATATCGAAAAACTTATCATAAATCAATAAGAGTCAAAAAAGTATCGAAAACCATGTAAAATGTCGCTAAAAGTCTAAAAGTATCGAAAAACATTTAAAATATTGAAAAGAGCTCAAAAGTATCGAAAATCATCAGTATATATATCGATTAAAATCCAAAAGTATTGAAAAACATCCAAAATATCTGTAAAAGTGCACAAGTATCGAGAAACCTCCAAAACATTGATAAAAGTCCAAAAGTGTCGAAAAACATAAAAAATATCGAAAAGAGCCCAAAAATATCGAGAAACATCCAAAATATCGATAATAGTTCAAAATAATAACACAGTCCTGCATGGGTTTTCCTCTCTAAGTTTTAAAAAGCGATTTCTATAGATTTAAGTGTGCTGATTACGAGAGAAATAGTGAACAAACTCCAGCACGTCACAATTTTCAGTGATTTAAGTTTTACTTAAGTGCCTTTTTTGTATATACAAGACTACCACACCTATACTACTGAACGTATCAAAACCATATTTGCACCAGATGTTTTTTTGGTGGTCCAACACATTTATAAGAAATATGGGATCGATTGGACAAGGAGGTGTTGTACCCCTCATACAAAAAAAATCTCTATATAATTGAAAATTTTATTTGAGTCGATCCTACGCCCGCACCAGTTGGTATATTGAAACCATATTAACACCATATATCCGCCTGATATTCCGACAGATTTTCCTTGATAATAGGGGTAATTGAATGAAAGTACGGTGCGCTCGGTACATAAAGAAAACATACCAAAACCAAAAAAAAAAAAAAATAAAACTCATTTCTACTCACTTTACCTGCATTATGAAACTTGATATCTGGATGAATATTATGGATAGCAACTATCAAGATCGTACGGGAAGCACCAAAAAAATATATGGTGCAAGAATGGCTAAAATAAGTTGAGTATTTTACGCGTGATATTGAAGAGTACGTAAGCACAAACGATTGAATTAATAAGTTTTCAAATGCTGCACAGACGAACAAGGGTACCCCTCTTAAAATTACGAGAGTGCTTTTTAATGTATTTTTTGATGCTGAGCCCAAATCCGTTTACAGAATTGCTCTATCACGTCTAAAATTTGAGAAAATTTAAAAAAACAGTGAAAAACACACGATTTTCCATTATTTTTGAGGTTATGAAAACTGGAATATCTCAAAATTCTGACGTGATGGAAAGAAACCAAGTTCAGATTCGTGATCAGGAGGTCCCAAACCACCATAATTGGCTTCAAAATTTAAGAGAGGAAAAAAAAGTGTCGAATTTGCAGGCCTGTGTAATAGTTTTCCGAAAAATCGGATAAATTTGATTTTTCCTCAAAAGTAAGCTAGTCATTTCTGGCTTTCGCAAATGAAACCTATAACAGTTTTTCGAGCTTTTTTCGAGCTGCTAGAAAAAATTTTCGAGCTGTTTGTTTCAAAACGCTGAGGAAAAGCGGAAAAATCGGAAAAACGATTTGACTAGCTTAAAAGACACATTTAAGCACGACAACACCTAAAATAACTGTTGCAAACAAAAAAAAAAAACTACGCAGGAATTTCGAGCTTTTTGCGAGCTGCTGTCGACAACTATCCGAATTTTTCTAGGCCCAATAATTTTTTCATTTCCGGCTTTCGGATATGAAACCCATACCACTTTTATGAGCTTTTATCGAGCTATCCTATAGTAATTTCGAGCTGTTTCAAAAACTCGTGAAAAACCGGAAAACTCGAAAAAACTACATGACTGGCTAAATATCACCTTTAAGCACGACAACACTGAAAATAATCGAAGCAATTAAAAAAACAACTACTCCCAACAAGCCCAATAGTTTCCCGAAAAATCGGATAAGCTTTAATGTCCTCTCAAAAGCCAATAGTCATTTCCGGCTTTCGGATGTGAAACCTATACCACATTTTTGACCTTTTTTAAGCTATCAGATAGTTTTTTGGAGCTGTTTCGAAAAGTCAAAAAAAAAAAAAGAATTACGCACGAATTTCAAGCTGGCAAAGTATCTCACGCAAAATATGGGATGAAGTCTTCAATTATGATAAAAAAAAAGTTCAGCAGTTGAATCAGACTTTAATTTAAAAACTTATCTTTGCCAATAAGAGCTGGCGATTATTTATCTGGAAATCTATGTATATCATTAAGCTCAAAATATTGAAAATTCTGGAGCAATAGTTGAAGAATGAGAAGTCAATAATGCCTCGCAACAAAGCATAAAAATACCCTGCAAAAAATGAGTACCGATTGTTTTTGAATTTTTTTATATTTTTTTTAAATTTTTCTAAACTGTGTCTGGTATCTGGAACATTTCCCGTATTTTCTAGGTATTCGTGTTGTTATTTTTCCAACGGAGTTTTCTGTCAGTTTTTGAATATTAAAATTTTAAAAACAAAACAACAAAACTTAAATTCTTAAAATAATTTCCGCTTGAAACGTCATGAAGAGGGTCGAAATCAATTTAGTAACATTTGCAATCAATGATAAGCCATGAACATGTCAATATGCAACAATATAAACTAAAGGAATTTGAATGCGAGGTGTGCAAACAGAAAATTGAAGATCTTGTCAGTCATATGAGTAACGGTGAATGCCCACATCAGTTTAAAAAAAAAGAAATAGTAAGTTTACATTTTTATTTTTTCAGATTTGCTACCAGTCCTTTCCATATTGCAGTGTGTTTAAGCCGGTGAAAACCCGTTCAAGCGTCAACGCTGGAAAGGAAAATCCTGGAAATCAATGAATCCTAGAACTGTGGAATCCCAAAGCCCATGGAGCAGTACGACCAAAATAATATTAGTGCTAAAGAACGAATGCAAAATGTTGCCATTGATTCAGCACCACTTTAGCATATCCTGGGGTGGAAACTTAATCAGCTACGTCATAAAAAGCGTTCCTTCGATAACGTATTGGTTTCTTCATTAAAAGTCATTACACATATGATGATCATAGAATGAGTAAAATCTATCGCATGCTCTTAAGTATGCAAGAATATCTGAATTGGATTATACCAGACACGGTGATGGAAATATTTCAACGAAAGCAGCTAATGGTTGAGAAGACATTGGATAAAATTGTGGCGCTGTACATGAAACAATAGCAGCAATAGCAGTAAAAGCAATGAACACATGTATTTTAAATTTAATTTCAAGTGAAATAAATAAAATATTTATTAATTTAATATGATTTTTAGTAGCATACATACCAGGCACATTACTGAAAAAGTACCCGAATTATTGTAGATAAATATAACGAGTATAGTACCTGTACGGATATTTAAAAACGTACTTGTACTATTTCAGATACGTATAACAGATATAGTCCCGGTATGCGTATCTAAGTATTTATGCAGGGACGAGAAACCGATACAATACAAGTATTGGTACGACAAAACCAATGCCTGTATTTTTCCCGACAGCAATGTAAACGTTATTGAAAGAGTACGGCAATTTCTATGTGATTTTCAAAAACAAACAAAAAAAAATACGTGTTTGTGTCCCCGATACATACGCCGTTTGTATCTAGTACACTGTTTGCAGGGTACCGAAAACATGCCGAGTTTTAAATGCAAATACAGTAGAGAAGAAGGGCTACGAGAGTTCTGGACAACAAAAAAGACTTTTTATATGGAAATCCCCATAAAAAATGTTGTCCTCAAAATTCTAAAATTGCACAAAAGCTTCATCGTTGAGATTGCATTTCCACCACACAAAGCTTATAACATTATGGTTCGTGCAATCGATAAATCATATTGCTTAGCATAGACATCATGTTAGGTGGCGAATATATGAGTGTATATATTTTATTTTTTGTAGCATATTTTCGGGAGAATATTTTATGATTCATAAAATAGACATTTTTAGTTCTTGCGGCAAAAGCTTCAATTTGGGTTGATCTAATTTTGTAGCCAAAAAAAGGCCAAATCTGGCTTTTAAATGGTATTGTTAAATACATTCGGATATTTTCTAGATATCGCACAGTTGATCCCATGATTTACCATGCAAAAATAAATCTGAGATTCAATTTAAATTTGAGATTCAAACTTAAATCTGTGCTTTAATCACAACAAGGCTTCCGATTTTGTCAATTTTTGACCTAGTGACACGCCTGGAACAATAAATTGGCATAAACACAAAACAAATGGAAGATAAATATTAAGAAGAAAATTAAATATAAGTTTACTTTTACTGCTCCTGACATTTACTGACAGAAATAAATCTATTGCGGCCGGTTGAAACGGGTAGGATTTAACAATAGGATTTACTAATCTTAGCACAGCTAAGTCTTCTGTCGAAACAGCCTATTATTGTTACCAGTATCGCCGGTGGCCAAATTTTGGCCTTTTACTTAAAGATAAGATAAGACGGTAAAAAAGAAAGCCAAAACATAGAGTATCATTAGCAACCTTTTTTAGATGTAGCAGGCTCAGTGTATCTAAAATCCGAATAACATAAAAATTGGTGAAGTGCTTGTGCCGAAAAATATCGAAAAACTTATCATATATCAATAAGAGTCAAAAAGTATCATAAACCATGTAAAATGTCGCTAAAAGTCTAAAAGTATCGAAAAACATTTAAAATATTGAAAAGAGCTCAAAAGTATCGAAAATCATCAGTATATATATCGATAAAAATGCAAAAGTATCGAAAAACATCCAAAATATCTGTAAAAGTGCACAAGTATCGAGAAACCTCCAAAACATTGATAAAAGTCCAAAAGTGTCGAAAAACATAAAAAATATCGAAAAGAGCCCAAAAATATCGAGAAACATCCAAAATATCGATAATAGTCCAAAATAATAATAGTTTTCCGAAAAATCGGATAAATTTTATTTTTCCTCAAAAGTAAGCTAGTCATTTCTGGCTTTCGCAAATGAAACCTATAACAGTTTTTCGAGCTTTTTTCAAGCTGCTAGAAAAAAATTTCGAGTTGTTTGTTTCAAAACGCTGAGGAAAAGCAGAAAACTCAGAAAAATGATTTGACTAACTTAAAAGACACATTAAAGCAACATAACACTGAAAATATTGGTAGCAGTCGAAAAAAAAACTACTCAGGAATTTTTGGCTTTCTTCGAGCTGATAGATAGTAATTTCAAGCTGTTTCGAAAAGTAAAGGAAAACTAAATCCAAGTATGCAGTTCGCTTAAGAATCGTTTTTAGTCGTAGAAAAACATTTTGCTTTCGTTTGTATGTAGTTGAAACAAAGCAAACGTGTTTCAAAAAAACTTGGCGAAGCGTAGTCGGCGTAGAATTTCTCGGAACCACAACGCCCTTCAAAATATGTTTTTGTTGGGGTTTGAATTGAAATATTGAATTCACTTTAAATCCAACTAAGCAATTTGTTTTAGAACCGTTTGTGGTCGAAGCAAAACGTTTTTTTGTTTGTAGTTCATAAAATTGAAAGCTTCAAACCATTTTTAAAAATTAAAGCGGTTTTTTTTTCTGAAATACAGTGAACTCGCGATATTATTAATATCCCAACATATGAACATCCCAATATATGAGCACTTTTCCTTCAAAATATAAACTTTCTGCAATAAAATGTGAACATAATTTTTCTTAAAATTGAAACGGAATAAAAATTTATTTTTTTATCTTCTTGCTTATATGGGATCAGTGTAAAGTTTGTCTTGAGTTTTCAAATAAAAAAATATTTATTTCGAAATTACTGAAACTTTATTTTTTTCTTTTAATTCATGGCGCCTTTCTTATATATAAACAAAATAGAAGTTCATATTATCGCGAGCACACTGTATTTCGTTATTATGAACAATTTCGCAAACATGATTTTAATTAGTTCATATTATCGTGGGCCCACTGTACTATTTTTTCGTAAATTCCAAGTATGCAAAACCTATTAGAATCATTTGTAGTCGTAGCATAACATTTTTTTATCATTTGTGGTTGAATCAAAGCTAGCATATCTGAGCCAAGCGCAGTCAGCGTAGAATTTCTCGGAACTACAACAACTCCAAAGATTTTGTTGTTGGTTTTTGAATTGAAATATTGATTTAAAGCAGTGGTCGGCACGCCATAGCTCAATTGAGGAGAGGCACTTCACACGCATGCTTACGCTCTTTCATTCAGTTGTCGCAAAACCATCGACAAAGCAACATCGAGCGCATCTGTCGTTCTGTTGTCTTTTTTATGTTTTTTATGCACATGAAAAAAATTTCTTTACAGCTATGACAAATTCTGAAAAATATTTTATTTCATACTTTTTGTGACTAGGTTCAAATTTTCAGTTTAAGAAACGCTCAGATAAACTTTTTAAAAAATAAAATCAAAATTTTGTTTCAATAAATTACTAAGATCATTATTTTCACCCTATAAATTGACATCTTGGATCCAAAGACAACGAAACAAAGATTTATGGTTGCTATGTTAGGGTTGCTATACTTTTTTAACTATCTGTACCACCTGCAGCCATCTGACCGTTCTTGAAATCAAGAATTTCAACTTAATTTCAAAAAAGTATGATTTTAACATAACGTTGGAAAATAACCAGGTGGAAACACTCAAAATATAAGGTAATGTTGGATTTTTAAAAAGTTTATCTATCTAAGCGCTTTAAGACCAAAATTTTATTTTTTTTTTTTAAATATATGGTTTAAGCAAAATTTACAAAAAAAAAAACCAGGTGGCGACCCTAAAAGTTTTTGTATGATTTTTAAAAAGTTTATCTGCGCGTTTCCTAAACTAAAAATTTGAATAAAATAAAAAAGAAAGAATAAAAATAAAATATTTTTAAGAATTTCTCATAGCTGTAGAGAAATTTTTACATGTGCGTAAAAAGACAACAGAACTACGGATGCGCTCGATGTTGCTTTGTCGATGGTTTTGCGACAACTGATTGAAAAAGCATAAGAATGCGTGTGAAGTTTCTTTTCACAATTGTGCTATGGCCTGTTGACTACTGGCGTAAGAAGACAGAACTATGCTTGCACTCGATGTTGGTTTTGCAATGATTTTTCGGTTTTAACGCATATTTTTTTGCAATGAATATCTTTTCTGTGAACATTTTTTTTTTCAGTGCATTCTCTCTTCTCTCACTAACACACTCTCAAATTTATTTTTGCCGACCCCTGATTTAAAGTGAATCCAATTATGCAATTTGTTTTAGAATCGTTTGTAGTCGTAGCAAAAGGTTTTTCCATTTGTAGTTTATAAAATAGAAAGCTACAAACGATTTTTAAAACTTTTTTTTTTTTTTTTTTTTTAATACTTGAATTCATTTATTGAATCTTCTCATCTTAGGAGACTAACAATAAGTTTAAAAATCTTAATCCTAAATAACATTATTATACATAATTAATCTTATATATAATTCAGTGTTCAATGTGTCTCCCGAGTTAATAGGGACTTGTACATCCTAGGAGTTTGGTAAACGCGCAGAAGAACGCAGTTGTTGTACGTTCAGTCTTCTCACAAACATGCTGCCCGCCTAGCAGGATGTTTGAATGAAAAGAACTCCATACAAATTTGCGCCAGTAGTTCCGGCTGCATGTGTAGCAGGAACCAGAAATATAAGAAAGAGTACGCGCCAGATACCGGCTGCATAGGGAAAAGTACGCGCCAGATACCGGCTGCATAGAAAAAAGTACGCGCCAGATACCGCCGGCTGCATAGAAAAAAAAAAAAAAAAAAAAAGTACGCGCCAGATACCGGCTGCATACAAAATTTAGAGTTCAGTCAGCTTAACATAGCTAATTGCTAACGATATCAATAGCAGGACGATCCTTTCTTTTTAGTCTGGAGAAATTTTCTAAATTTTTTAACCTCCGTGCCAATGGATTAGGATGATACAGTAATCTTGCAACGTAACTTTGCTTGTATTTGTTGATTTCGTCTTTGACCAAGGGGATGCAAAGGTCCCGATGTATATTTTCGTTCCTTATATACCATGGAGCACCAGTCATGATTCTTATAATTTTTGACTGAGTCCGTTGCATTAGTTCAATGTTCGAGGAGCTGGCGTTACCCCATAACTGTATACCATATAACCAAATTGGCTTAATGATGGATTTATATAAAAGGATTTTATATTCAAGTTTCAGACTGGACTGGCTATTTATGAGCCAATGTAGACTGGAGGCTTTTAGTTTAACATGCGTTTTTTTGGCTTCAATATGCTTTCGCCACGTAAGCCGTCTGTCTAAATGAATACCTAGGTATGTGACGTTTTCAGATTGAGGGATTGAAGTGTTATTTAATGTGATAGCAGGGCAGTAACCTCGCCTAAGGGTAAAAGTAACCTGCTTGCATTTTTGTTCATTTACTTTTATGCGCCATAGCAGCAACCACTTTTCGATAGAGTTTAAATGAAGTTGAAGTTTTCGTGCCGCTTCTAGGGGACAACGACTACAACTTAAAACTGCAGTATCATCTGCGAAAGTAGATATGGTTGTGCCAGCGATAATAGGTAAATCAGAGGTATACAGTAAGTACAGAAAAGGACCCAGCACGCTTCCTTGAGGGACACCTGCATTAATTTTTAAAGGTGATGAAATAAAACTGTTATGTCTAATTCTAAAACTTAACGCGGCTATTTTTGAAATACAGTGAACTCGCGATATTATTAACATCCCAACATTTGAACATCTCATATATGAGCACTTTTTCCTACTATTGGCTACTTTAAAATATGAACTTCCTGTAGAAACCATAAAATACGAACATAATTTTTCTTAAAATTGAAACGGAAGAGTTTATTTCTTGTTTATATGGGATCTAAAGTTTGTTTTTAAATAAAATGATATTAATTTCGAAATTAACGATTTTTATCTTTTAAATCTTGCGCCTTTAAATATCAGAGCTGGGCAATAAGGATTACATGTGTAATTGATTGCGCCCAGGATTATGATTTCGATTTTTCTAAAATTACGATTACTATAATCGAAATCTAAGCTCGTTCGATGAACGATTACTGTAATCCTAATGGTCTTTTTTTGTTTTTAAGGATTACTGCAATCGTAATCGTTTGCTAATCGTAATCCTTATCGCCCTACTCTGGTAAAAATTAACAAATGAGTAGTTCATATTATCGCGAGCATACTGCCTTTAGCAAATATGAACAGTATCTCAAAAATCAAAGGGCTTGGTTTAAATTAGTTCATATTATCGTGAGCTCATTGTATTAAATTTACGTAAACTCCAAGTATGCAATTCCTATTAGAATTTTTTTGCGAAATAATTCCAAGTGAATTTTTTTGACCGTAATTATTTTTACTTACTTTTGAGGGAAAATCAAATTTTTCCGAATTTTCCGGTTTTCCTTGATTTTTCGAAACAGCTCTAAAATACTATCTAGCAGGTCGAAAAAAGCTGGAAATTCCTGCGTAGTTTTTTTTCATTGCAACTTTTATTTTAAGTGTTGTCATGGTTAAATGTGTCTTTTAAGCTGGTCAAATCGTTTTTCCGTGTTTTCCGCTTTTCCTTGGGGTTTTAAAACAGCTCGAAATTTTTTTCTCGCAGCTCGAAAAACTGGTTAGGTTTCAGTTGCGAAAGCCAGAAATGACTAGCTTACTTTTGAGGAAAAATCAAATTTTTCCGATTTTTAGGAAAACTATTGGGCTTAGGAAAATTCGGATGGCTGTCGACAGCAGCTCGAAAAAAGCTCGAAATTACTGCGTAGTTTTTTTTACTGCAACTGTTATTTTCAGTGTGTTGTCGTGCTTAAATGTGTCTTTTAAGCTAGTCAAATCGTTTTTCCGAATTTTCCGCTTTTCTTTGGCGTTTTGAAACAGCTCGAAATTTTTTTGCAGCAGCTCGAAAAAAGCTCGAAAAACTGGTATATGTTTCATTTGCGAAAGCCAAAATTGACTAGCTTACTTTTTTCACCTCTGTAGTTTTTCACCCAATCTTGGTCCACAAGGGCTCGAAATTTGTTTTTGATAAAAATAATATTTTATTAATTTTTTTTTAATTTTTCGGTCCGGAAATGGCCTTTGTACTCATTGAGGGATATCCCTTTTAAAGGCTTATAACTCGAAAAGTAGGAACCCAATATAAAAATGGTTAAAATACGGCTTTTTGAGAGAAATTTTCATTAACAAAATTTAATTAAGTAGACCTCAAAACAGTGATTATTTCCCTTTTGGGAGGGGATAACTCTAGATCCTGACATGCTTAATAGAAAGAAAAAACCAAGCGTAGATTCGTAGGAGGTTCCGGTACACCATTAACAGTATAAAAACCGAAAACGGACAACGAAGGTTGGATTGGACGGGGGTAGGTGATAAAAATGGAATTGTTATACGTATTTTAAAAAAATTTTTTGAATTACAGTAGCCATGCCACGTTTAAGCCATTTTCATCTGCTCAGGACTTCTGTATAGTTGAACTATCTACACATAAATACGTTAACAGTTTTTTTGCCCCCGTTTTACGGGCTAACCATTTAACCTATTTTCGATATTTTTTATATGAAAAGTACTGTGGTGTAGAATGCACAAAACCAAAAATTATCCTCATAAGTTGCCCTTGCGGCATTTAAGAACAGGATCAAAGTTTCCCATATAATTACAACAACAGCACGCACAGTGTTATAAGGATGATAAGAGAGTGAATGAGACAGTGGAGTGAGAGAAATTTTGTTGTTGTTGTTTTTCTCTTCTTTGCAAAGAACCTGTTCCATTGCACTCTGTTGACGTTCTGCACCGATATTTTGGATGTTTCTCGATACTTTTGGGCTCTTTTCGATATTTTTTATGTTTCTCGATACCTTCGATATTTTAAATGTTTTTCGATACTTTTAGACTTTTAGCGACATTTTACATGTTTTTCGATACTTTTTGACTCTTACCGATATATGATAAGTTTTTCGATATTTTTCGGCACAAGCACCTCACCAATTTTTATGATATTCGGATTTTAGATACACTGAGCCTGCTACATCTAAAAAAGGTTGCTAATGATACTCAATGTTTTGGCTTTCTTTTTTACCGTCTTATCTTATCTTTAAGTAAAAGGCCAAAATTTGGCCACCGGCGATACTGGTAACAATAATAGCCTGTTTCGACAGAAGACTTAGCTGTGCTAAGATTAGTAAGCCCTATTGTTAAGTCCTACCCGTTTCAACCGGCCGAAATAGATTTATTTCTGTCAGTAAATGTCAGGAGCAGTAAAATTAAACTTATATTTAATTTTCTTCTTAATATTTATCTTCCATTTGTTTTGTGTTTATGCCAATTTATTGTTCCAGGCGTGTCACTAGGTCAAAAATTGACAAAATCGGAAGCCTTGTTGTGATTAAAGCACAGATTTAAGTTTGAATCTCAAATTTAAATTGAACCTCAGATTTATTTTTGCATGGTAAATCATGGGATCAACTGTGCGATATCTAGAAAATATCCGAATGTATTTAACAATACCATTTAAAAGCCAGATTTGGCCTTTTTTTGGATACAAAATTAGATCAACACAAATTGAAGCTTTTGCCGCAAGAACTAAAAATGTTTATTTTATGAATCATAAAATATTCTCCCGAAAATATGCTACAAAAAATAAAATATATACACTCATATATTCGCCACCTAACATGATGTCTATGCTAAGCAATATGATTTATCGATTGCACGAACCATAATGTTATAAGCTTTGTGTGGTGGAAATGCAATCTCAACGATGAAGCTTTTGTGCAATTTTTAGAATTTTGAGGACAACATTTTTTATGGGGATTTCCATATAAAAAGTCTTTTTTGTTGTCCAGAACTCTCGTAGCCCTTCTTCTCTACTGTATTTGCATTTAAAACTCGGCATGTTTTCGGTATTTTTTGCTTTGTTGCGAGGCAATATTGACTTCTCATTCTTCAACTATTGCTCCAGAATTTTCAATATTTTGAGCCTAATGATATACATAGATTTCCAGATAAATAATCGCCAGCTCTTATTGGCAAAAATAATTTTTTAAATTAAAGTCTAATTCAACTGCTGAACTTTTTTTTATCATAATTGAAGATTTCATGCGTAACACACCTCCATAATGCAATCAAACCCATATTTTGGATGAGATACTTTGCCAGCTTGAAATTCGTTTTCCTTGACTTTTCGAAACAGGTCCAAAAAACTATCTGATAGCTCGAAAAAAGCTCGAAATTCCTGCGTAGTTTTTTTTTTTGATTGCAACAGTTATTTTAAGTGTTGTCGTGCTTAAATGTGTCTTTTAAACTAGTCAAATCGTTTTTCCGAGTTTTCGGCTATTCCTTAGCGTTTTGAAGCAGCTCGAAATTTTTTTCTAGCAGCTCGAAAAAAGCTCGAAAAACTGGTATAGGTTTCATTTGCGAAAGCCAGAAATGACTAGCTTACTTTTGAGGGAAAATCAAATTTTTCCGATTTTTCCGCTTTTCCTTGGCGTTTTGAAACAGCTCGAAATTTTTTTCGAGCAGCTCGAAAAAAGCTCGAAAAACTGGTATAGGTTTCATTTACGAAAGCCAGAAATGACTAGCTTACTTTTGAGGAAAAATCAAATTTTTCCGATTTTTCCGCTTTTCCTGGGTGTTTTGAAACAGCTCGAAATTTCTTTCTAGCAGCTCGAAAAAAGCTCGAAAAACTGGTATAGGTTTCATTTGCGAAAGCCAGAAATGACTAGCTTACTTTTGAGGGAAAATCAAATTTTTCCGATTTTTCGGAAAACTATTGGGCTAGGGAAAATTCGGATGGCTGTTGGCAGCAGCTCGAAAAAAGCTCGAAATTCCTGCGTAGTTTTTTTTTTACTGCAACTGTTATTTTCAGTGTTGTCGTGCTTAAATGTGTCTTTTAAGCTAGTCAAATCGTTTTTCCGAATTTTCCGCTTTTCCTTGGCGTTTTGAAACAGCTCGAAATTTTTTTCCAGCAGCTCGAAAAAAGCTCGAAAAACTGGTATATGTTTCATTTGCGAAAGCCAGAATTGACTAGCTTACTTTTTTCACCTATCGAATGCTGTTGGGGAAGATGGTATAAGTCTAAGATTCATAAAACTTACACACAGGAAAAAAAATTGTATTTCCAACAACTTTATGTTTTGATTCAAGAATTTATATTGGTTGAAATCTTCCCAACAACTTTTGCTCTTGTTTTAAATACGAAATTGTTATGTATTATATTTAACGAAAAATTGTTGAATCAAGTAAAAAGTTGTTGAAGGAATAAGAACGAAAATTGTTGTATTAAAAGCGAAAAAATGTTGGAAATTTATGAATGGAAATTGTTGTCAAAAGCGAAACTGTTAACAATATTTAAAAACGAAATACTTAGTTGAACGAAGAATAAATGATTGTTGCAATGTTTCTACATATATAAGTCTTTATTAGCAATCTATCTTACGGCAATAAAACAGATACAGTAGCATGAACATTGGTTGCAGTATGAGTTAAAGCCTAAGAAGTCAAACGGCGTTTTCATACGTGTAACTGCTGCTTCAACGGCAGCATTTTGCATTTTATCCTGACTGGCGATAGAAAGAGGACATAGTACGATAATCAGAAGCGAAGTGGATCGTGAGCGAAGTCAAGTTTACATCATCCGCGAATCGAAGTATCCAAGTTACGATCAACAAAGCGTAATTTATTATAGAATTCATACCCTACCAGAAAGATGGGAAAAATTAGTGTTTAGTTTATATGAAATGTTTCTTACCCTTAATCGTGATATAAAACTTTTTAAATAAAACAGAAAGTATTCAGTTATAATATTTTTTTTTTTTTTTTTAATTTTGCTTAAAAAAAATGTCTGTTTGAAGTTTTGTATTTAAAACTATTTTTCATATTTTTTATGACAAATGCGTAAACAAATTAAGTATCAAGAACAAAGTTGTTGATTTAAGAATAAAATATGAATTTCAACAATTAAAAAATAACAATTTTTTAAGGATGAAAAATTGTTGTTTTAAGAACTTTTTTTTTCTGAGTGTATTCATGAATTTTTAATAAGTTCTCTAACGCATATTATTAACTTTAGTATAACAACATCGACTTTTCCAGTAAGATGGAAAATCGCTAATGTTATACCTGTTGCTAAGAAAAATACCAGTATTACAGCTCATGATTTCCGCCCGATAAGCATTTTGCCTTCGCTTTCCAAAGTATTTGAAAAATTTATTTCTGCACAAATAGTAGAACATTTAAATACCAATAAATTACTATCAGTTAATCAGTCTGGTTTTTAAGCTGGTCATTCCTGCTCAACTGCTATGCTAAAAATTATTGAAGATATACGGCCTGCATATGACCAAGGGGATCTGACAGTCTTGACTTTATTGGATTTCTCTAAAGCATTCGACATGGTAAACCATGATATCCTCCTCCATAAGCTCAATAAATATTTTGCTTTCAGTCAAATTGCTGTAAGTCTCATCAAGAGTTATCTATCTCTTCGGTTGCAAAGAACTGTTTACAAGAATGAAGTTTCAAGTTTTGCCAAAACTTTATCAGGGGTTCCGCAAGGTTCGATTTTAGGGCCAATTCTCTTCAGCATTTTTATTAATGATATTGTTTACTGTTGTAAAAATGTTAAGATTCATCTGTATGCGGACGATGCGCAAGTGTATTTGTCACGACCCATAGGCCTCTCTGAAGATCTTATTTACAGAATACAGGAAGACCTGGATTCCATATCTATTTGGGCCCAACAAAATTGTCTGCGTCTAAATGCCTCCAAGACAAATGCTTTAGCATTGAAGGAACTACTATAAAATTTAGCACGACAGTCGTCAGTTTGGATTTTAAACTTAACTCAAACTTAACTTGTGTAGACCATACTAACCTTACTATCAGTAAAATATATAATATTTTAAGACAGCTCTGGTGCACTGCTGCATTTATTCCACAACATACCAAAATGAAGCTAGTGCGAACCTTAATAATACCACTTATTTCATATAGTTAACTGGTTTTTGGTAACCCTGATAGTGTATCAAGGCAAAAGTTATAGCTGGCACTAAACAACTCAGCTAGATATATTTTCTGCAAGAGAAGATATGATTGTATATCGGAATATGCGTACAAAATTCTTAATAGTAGTCTTATAAATTTTCTCCTTGTGCGCAATCTAATATTCCTACATAGGCTAATTCATAAACGATGCCCGAATTACTTATATGAAAAACTACGTTTCACACAATCTACGCGCACCTGCAATCTTATAGTACCTGATTTCAACTTTCGTGTGTCCTCTAAAATGTTCTTTGTTAGTGTCGTTAATCTATGGAACTCATTACCAAATGTGATAAAATCCGAAAGTCGTCCAAAATGCTTTAAACTGGCTGTAGTTAGGCTTATTTGTTCTTAATCTATCTTAAGCTACCCTTTTCTCCACTTAAATTTTTCTTTTGTCTTATTGCAATATTTTTAATCTCCATTATTCTCTCTTTCATTAATAATAATTATTATTATTAAGGTATTATTCTGTTTTCGTTATAATTTAAGCAATTAATGTACTTTAAGAGACCTCGAGTCTTACTTGTACAAATGAATTATCAATAAATATCAAAAATTATATGAAAATAAGCCCTTTTGTTCTGAAATGCGACTTTTGATCACGATTTCATCTTAGAAAAATGCATTTTTTGTGATGAATTTTGGACTAGAGGATGCATTTTAGCATGGTAATGGCGATGGCATCCTTAGGTTTGTTTGAGGTTGGAAGTGGTTTTACGCCCTTTTGAAAAATCACTCCTCATATTTTGTTGTGGATAAAATAACCTTGAATATGAAAATATTTATATATAGATATTTTAGTTTTATAAAATCTTATGTGAGATCTTGGGAAGAAATTTGGAGCAAGATTCCAAAACTTTACTGAAATAGAAAATTTGTCGTGACTCTTAAAATGCCTTTGAAGTTTTTCCAGCTACAGAATGGACTGTTGGGCTGCAAAGTTGTTCAGTCTTTCAAAGCCCTTGATCCAAATGGAGACAATAGACTTGCAGGAAGACACTGCCTTGCAAACATATAGAACTGCATCCGTCGAAGAATTTTAGACTGACCTCCACATTGTTTATAAAACTTCAATAATGCATTTTTTTAAGATTCAATAACGCCCACCTTGAAGACACCGCATGTACCTTACTTTTTAAAACTGGCTCAAGACCGCAAATGTAATTTGTCGCATAGATTTTTGAGTAAAAATCTGTAGCATTTTGACAAAAGAATCAAAGCCAACACTTTATCGACCTCTAATCTAGATGATAAAGATGGAAATTATCCATACTAAAATCATCGCACCTACGAGGAATGGCAGAACAACGTTTGCCGGGTCAGCTTGTTGAATATAAAAATAGAATTGGAAAGTTGACAAAACCGATGATATTTTTTTAGATGAAACTAACATTAGAGTTTGGTAAATAGGTATTCTTCTTAATTTAAAAATGTCGTAGAAGAATCTTCACGGTTCACAGTGTGAGATTTTGCCAATCAAGGACGTCAAAATTTAATTTAAGCCGTAGATATCGATATCATAGATATCGACGTGAAATTTTGTATGTGAACTTAAATTTTTTATGCGGAGGTTTGGTTCAGAGATAGAAAAAATCGGACAAAATGCTTGCAACTCCCAAACATAGGGGAACTGATGATATTGTGGTATAGTTTTTCAAAGTGGTATGGTCGCATATCTCCGATTTGGGAAAGAACCTGCGAACGTCACTGCTTTTATCCTGTCAGAAAACATGAAAAACCAAGGATGTGTTGCTGTCATGGACCAAACAAAATTTTTCCGATGTCAGTTGAACGAAACGTAAATCGCGTGTGGTCGATTTTTTTTTCCGCATTTTTCGCCAAAAAATTTTGTTAAGAAAAGTTTTTTTCTGTGGAAGTTTTATTTATATTCAATTAAGGTATAAGAAAAATATTGCGAAGTAAGTGTTTAACTGCGTAAATTCACAAAGTTTCCAATATAATTTTTACAATTTTGTAATTTCTTAAAATTGGCTAGAGTGGTATAGTTGGACTTCGCTAATGTGGTATATGAACATTTCTTGATATTCTTAAAATTATTTGATGGCTGTTTATTTTTTAATAAGAACTATGAGTTTCAGAACCAATGTAAATGTTATGAACTTATTTCATACCTTTCAAACTTTATATTTATTTGGTTGTATGGTTAAGTATACCACATTGCCCTACATATATGTACCACATTACCTGTCCATATATACCAGATTGCGCCACCATATATACCACATTACCTGCCAACTTTTTGAAAACAGCTTTTTTGACTTTTTTCAGATTTTGCTCAATAACTTTTTTTAATGAAATTGCACACATTTTATTGAAATATATTCTGTACTTCAATGATCAGAGTTAAAAAATTTGGGTGAAATTTATCTAACGGTTCACTTTCAAATTCCATCTAAACATTAGCTATACCACAATAGCATCAGTTTTACCATTTCAGTCGTAACTGAATAACATTTTTTTTTTTCTTGATTTTAGTGCAATTGTTAATTATAACACTTCAGACATTGTAAAAAAAAGTAGCCTTTGGGCAAAAAATAAACAACATTTTATTTTTTAAGTCCGTGCTATGAGTATGTACGCTTGTATGTTTTGTCATGCCGAACTATGCCGAACTTGTAAGTTATAGTCGATGAAAGATTCAAGATTTTTGAAATTTGTCTTACCTTTTAGCTGATTATAAAATAATTTGATTAAAATACTTATGTGTGCAATATTTATATATGTACATACACATTAGCGATGCCAATCCCGGGATCCCGGCCTTTTTCAGGTCCCGAAAATTCCGGTATTAGTCCATGCAAATCCCGGGATTAATTAAAAGCAATTTTTTATCAAAAACATAAAATTAATATAAAATATTTTGCTATTTTCTATTGAATGCATTTAATAGAAAATAGTAAAATAATTTCGCGCATCCTTCATATAACCTCAAAAATCGTGATTTTTGAACTTTTAGTTAAGGATATCTCAAAAACCGTACTTGAACAACCGATTCGGATTGGAAATGACTATTTTTGTTTAGAATTGATTCAATTTTTTTTTTTAAAAAAACTGCATAAACTAAACAAAATGAGCCAGTCGGATCAAAATAGGTCCTTGTTCAACAAAATTAGATATTATAGCCTTTTTTTACATAATTTTCCCGCACTATATAAGGAATGAAGATATCGTTTCAAAAAAGGTTCCAATGCTAAAACTTAGCTGGTTGTTTTCATTTTGAAATTTAAAAAATTTTTTGTACACTAGAATTTTTGGATTTCAGTAAGTGATGGGTTATTCCATATCAAAACAGAAAATAAGAAAAAAATTAAATTTAATCCATTTTAACAATATTATTATGTAAAATGTCTTGTGTTAACTTATCTCTAAAAGAAGTTTTAAAAATTTTCACCTTTTCATCATCTGTTGAATATGTGCCACGTGGCAGTGCGACATAAAATTATTACAATTTAGTAGAGACAACAAATTATATCTTATGTCATTAGAGACTGTGGAAAATGAAGTAAATTGCATTGCGTCTATAGTTATGCTCAACTTAATAAAACGAAAAAACGCTAAAGTTAAACATTACGGTACCGTAGTGCAAATCAATCGACAATTTTTTTCTAGGAAAGGTATCCTTTCTAAGGCAGCTCCCTTGCCCTGTAGTTAGATTTAGTGTATTCCCTTTACATCCAGGTATATTTACTAACAAAAAATAAGGTGCGTCTATAGTTATGCTCAGTAGTGTAGACTATTACTAAATTCTTTAGATTCTAAACGATAACAAATACGTGAGTTAGGGATATCGTAGTATCATGGGTAGAACCTTGCCAACGTGCGACAACATCAAGAATCTTTCAATCGCTATCACAAATGGTCGCTTATAGAAAAAAAAACCTTTTCTGTTGCGATACAATTTGACATCAGCTCCATCTGCAATCCATCAGAGAGTATATGCTATGACTTTTGAATAAATTTAGGTTACTGCAAAGTCTCACCTGACCCCCTGCGGGTAAGGGGTCAGAATATGCCCGAGGTAAGCATGCCTGTCGTATAAGGCGAGTGTGAAATGGTGTAGCGTTTGACAGCGTTGCGCCTCGAAAGAAAAGCCCACAACACCCGTAACTGGCACTGACAAGGCGAGTCGATGCCGCCTTAAAATAAGCATCTTGTCGAAATCCTGAAGCGTCTGACCCAAAGTGGGCGGCTCCCAGGTCAGCGTCTGTTCCAGATTGGGCGGCTGAAATTGAAAGTGAATTTGGCCACTATAGTTGCAGCGCTTGCCGGATCCAGCTTTAAGCTTATAATTTACTGCGTGGGGCGTTGCAGAGAAGATTATACTAATGAAGCATGGATCGAAAAACGATGGAAAACAACTCTCCAAGTGGTACCCACCAGAGTGTGGTTAATCCACCTGCCTCGGCAGCATGCACATCGGATTTGGAGGTGCAAGAAACATGCATAGTTAGGAATGATTCTCCTATAACTGGAACCAATATGGTTCGTCAAAATTCTAAAATCCTTTCGATGAAAACTCGAACACGCATCGGATCTTGGAATGTCCGAACTCTAAATGAACCAGGCAAAATACACCAAGCCGTAAGAGAACTCCACAAATTCAACCTTGAAAGAAATATTACCATCTTCTAAGCATACGCGCCCACCGAGTTGGCAGAGAGAGAAACCAAAGATGAATTCTACAGCCAGCTCGCTGCAGCAATAAACAGCGCTCACAAGAACGACATCATAAAGGTTATGGGCGATTTGAATGCTAAAGTAGGCTCAGAAAACCTTAACCTTGAGCCCGTGATTGGAAGACATGGTTTGGGTGCGAGAAACGACAATGGAGAGCTTCTTATTGACGCCTCCAATGCAGCCGGTTTTGTCTTTGGAGGTACGCTATTCCCACACAAAAAATGCCATAAAGCTTCTTGGGTGTCTCCGAATAATATCACTGAAAATCAAATCGACCACTTCTGCATTAGCAGAAAATGGAGAGGGAGTCTTCTGGACGTACGAGTAAAGAGGGCCGCTGACATAGGCTCCGACCACCATCTTCTCGTCGCGGTCATTCGACTAAAACTTGCCGCTAATAAACGTCCCAGCGAACAATCTGTAGCAAAAAAATTCGACGTGCTTAAGCTTAAGAACGACGAGATACGCAGATATTTCGTAGAAGAACTTAAATCAGCTCCGTTCGATTGTGGTGGAAGTATTGAAACATCATGGAGGGCAGTTAAGACGGCGTTCTTAAACTCCAGTGAAAAAATACTTGGGTTTTGACCCTTGAACAACAAGCACTGGATGAGCGAGGAAACGTGGGGTCTTGTTGAAAAAAAGAAGGAGCGCGAAAAAACTGAGAGACGACTCTAAAACTAGAGCGCAAAAGAACGTCGCTGAAAAGGTCTTTAACTCTCTCAGTAAAGAAGTCAGGCGATCGTGCAGACAAGACAAAAGAAGAATATATAACGACCTCGCGAGCGAAGCCGAAAGTGCTGCAAATGCTCAAAATCTCAGGCAGCTTTACGATATCACCCGCAGATTATCTAGCAGAAAACTCCAACAGAGCCGCCCTATCAAAGACAAAAATGGAAATCTCTTAACATCCGCGGACGAACAACTAAAGAGATGGAAAGAGTATTTTTGTGATATACTAAATCCCATGTCTACCACATCCCCACAACCAGAATCACCAACTACAACTGCCGCAGTGACTCGCAGTAGTAGTCGAATACAAACACCACCGCCTACAATCGATGAAATAGTGAAAGCTATCCAAAGCATGAAAAACAACAAGGCCGCCGGTATAAATCAAATAAGAGCTGAACTGCTAAAGGCATGCCCCATAACATCAACTCAAATTCTCCATCCTCTGTTCACCAAAATCTGGAGCGAAGAGCGTTTGCTAGAAGATTGGCTGCATGGCATGTTAGTCAAACTACCGAAAAAGGTGACCTAAGCGAGTGCCGAAAGTATAGAGGCATTACCTTGCTCTCAGTACCATCAAAAGTATTGACGAAAGTGCTGAACAGGGCAAACGAAAAACTTGATTCGGCCATTCGAAAGCAGCAAGCGGGATTCCGGCGAAACCGATCATGCGTGGATCAAATCAATACGCTCAGAATAATTGTCGAACAATTATGGGAGTGGCGTGCTGCACTTCAACTTGTCTTCGTAGACTATAGCACTGCCTTCGACAGTGTCTCCCGAGAAAACATTTGGGTTTCACTGCAACGAAGAGGTATTGCCGCAAAGGCCATAAACTTAGTACGTGCACAATATGAAGGCTTTAAATGCAGTATGTTATACAACGGGTTGTTGTCACCGACATTCACCACTAATTCAGGCGTACGGCAGGGGTGTCTACTATCACCATCACTCTTCCTTATCGTTCTTGATGATATCCTAGATAAAGTTCTTAATAAGGCCAAAAGGGGTATCCAATGGAACTCTACCGAACATCTAAAAGATCTCGACTACGCTGACGACATCTGCCTCTTATCGTCCAAACATTCAGATATGCAAAGCAAAACTGAAGACCTTGACTTGGAATCACAAAAGGCCGTCTTAAAAATCAACGTATCCAGGACTAAAAGCATGAAGTTAAACGCAAACAGGGATGACATCACGTTTAGAGCTGACAGTGATGACATCGAAAACGTCGATAGCTTCACGTATTTAGGCAGCATTATCTCCATGGATGGTGGAGCAAAAGAGGATATCAACTCTAGAATAGCAAAAGCAAAAGGCGCATTTGCTTAACTGAACAAAATATGGTCTTCTTCCGTTATATCCACCAAAACGAAAGTGCGCATTTTTGATTCGAATGTGAAACCGGTTTTGTTATATGGGTGCGAAACATGGCTTGTTACTGAACAACTAACGAACAAGCTGCAAGCATTCGTCAACAAATGCTTAAGGCGTATACTAAAGATTTGGTGGCCTCGCACTATATCAAATGCCGAGCTACATCAAAAATGCAAACAGAAGGCTATAGCAAACGAGGTCAAGCTGCGCAAATGGAGATGGATTGGTCACACTCTCCGGAAACCACACAGCGAAGTTTGTCGCCAGGCTCTTGAGTGGAATCCACAAGGCAGTAGAGCACGTGGTAGACCCAAAACCAACTGGAAAAGGTCGCTGGAAAAGGAAATCCAAGAATTGGGAAAGTCGTGGAAAGAGATCAAAGTCATCGCAAGGGATCGCAACGAATGAAGATGTTTCATATTGGCCCTATGCTCCTCCTAGGAGTTAAAGGAGAATACATACATACAAAGGCTCACCTGGAGAAAGAATTTTATTATGAGTGCAGTCCATAGCAGCAACTACACTACGAAACTGCCAGTTGCAAAAATTTGGCCTAAACTGCTCTCAACTCATTCCCAGTACTTGGAATATTTATATATGTCTCTCGTAAGAACGCTATATGATAGGAGACCATTGCAGTAACTCTAGAAATTGTGGGTTGTGATAGTCCAAAAACATCTCCATTCATTCGCTGCATGCAGACTAAAGGCATAATAGCGCAGTGTTAAAAAGAGCATCTGCTCCGGCAAGACAGCGTTATTCCTGCCGCTTCTAGATTCTAATGTAGTGGCATTTCCCATATAAGCAAAAGCTTCAAAACGCCATACTAAAAACGATTTTTGAGATAATCCAACCAAGTTTCACTCAGACGCTAAGAACTATAAATGCAAGCTCTAAGCAAAAACTGGGTGAACTCCGACAAAAGAGCGTGGCACCTTCCATATAAGCTAAATTTCCAAAATTTGAAAATACTAGCGGCCACATTATATATTCCCCCCTTCACAAATATGCGTAAAAATTATGTTTCGATTAAAAAACAGATGAACGTAGTAATTGTGCTGCCGGATATCGTAATATAAAGTCGATCACAAGAGTATGAATCGAAAAAGTTAGTACATATTTTCAAATTTTGTTTCTTTTTAGTGTTTCGATTTATAGGCGTATTCCGGCAAAAAAACTTGCATCTTTAAAATATATCACCACAATCTAACTTCGACAAAAGTCTTAACTAAAATGTTTTGGTATTCCGGTAGCAGTGAGCTCTTTCTTTATAATAGCAATTTTTAAGAAACAAGAAAACTTCATAAAAAATTTGGATTGAATTTTTGAAAATTTGTTGGAAAATAAGGGGTTAATTGTTTTCAAAATACTCGTGTTATTAACAAAATAACTCGGCCGTTCCCGAGTTATTCGATAACTTCTATTTTCGAGGTTATAGCTTCATATACATCAATATACTTATTTGTGTGACGCCAAGTCCGATCGATTTTATTTTTCCGCGTTTAAGAAGTGTGATTAATGGTGCTTTTCTTCCAAATTCTTTCAAAAAATTAATATTTTTGACACAATCTGCAATGTTCTTCTACAGAGAATGATGAGAAGTTGTTAAGATCATCTTTAAAGTGTTCAATGAGTGTTGGTGTCCGATCTGGAGGCTGAAAAATTGGATCTGTTAACTCAGGCCGAACATTTTGAAAATTCTTACATGATCCTTATTACACTTAAGCCTTAATATCTTTTGGAAATTTCATTCGATTTTGCTAAAATGTTTGCAATTAAATATATGCGCTATTTAATAAAATTTAAAAAAAAAATTATTTATAAAAAAATATATTTCAAAAACAAAGTGTTTCATTTGAAGTTGATATGAAAAATTTGTGGAATTTCAAACTTTTTCCAGCTATAACTCAGTCAGTTTTGTTCGGAGCATAATCATAATAAAGCATAATACTTGTTAGAAGCGCCATTAATCACTCTTCGTAAAAACGGAAAAATCAAATCGATCGGACTTGGCGTCATACAAATATATTGATGTATATGAAGATATAACCTCGAAAATAGAAATTATCGAATAGCTCAGGAACGGCCTCAAGGAAAACAAAAATAATTGCGTTTTTCGTGTTCAGCGACTTCGAATTAGTTTAGAAAAAATGGTTTGCAAAATATTACGATTATTTTTAATTTTATGTTGTATTAACTTTATATAGTTATTGCTTAAATATTAAACAAATCAAAAGCACAAACAAATTTTTGATAAACTTTACTTTTAGTAGTATAAAAAACAAAATCCCACCTCGACCGTAAAAATTCATTTACTGTAACAAAAGTTCTAGGCTAAAACTTCCAGGCACTCCATTATAACGATTTTTTCCTGTTTTGGTGCTTAAAATGGGGATATACGCAGTTTTCCGGGCACCATTTTGAATTCTTCATTTTTCAAGATCATATTTGGATTCAGCAACCTCGACAACCCGGACAGTTTTATTGAATTTATCGGATTTTGGGGGTTTACGAGGGATTAAAAAAGTTTTGGGGGAAAACCGCAAAAAACTAATATGCTGGTTTTGTACTAAATTCAATTACAAACAAAATGAGTCATGTCGGATAAATATCGGTACATGTTCAACAAAATTAGAAATAATTACCTAATTTGCCTGCACTAATTGTAATACTGTAATTTAAAAAAAGAACGAAAAGTTTTTTAAGTGCCTCTCATTCAATTAGAAGCTTATGCAACCTCTTAATTTATGCCTCTAATAATAGTTTGCACAATTTTCATATTGATTCAACTATTCCTTTAATGGAGACAAATAGATTTGGAAAAAACTTGTGCTAACGTGAAAGGTGGATACTGGCCAATATGAAGCTTTATGCTTCAATTAATACTTTATACTTTCAATTATATTTAAACAGAATGAATTTATTATGTGCGGGTCCTAAGGATCCAAAATAGAATGTCGTTGTAGGCTAACGTCTATAAAATAATACCGAGTGTGCAATTATATTGCTCTCAAAAATAAGCACGAAAAAATTAATTTTAAGCGCTTAAATAAAGTTTGTTTTAAGTTTTTGGGCTGAATTTTTATTTTTTTTTTTCTGACATAAGTACATACATATGTAGCACATTATTTATGAAAACTTGCATCGCCCAGTTGTCGACCACTTGGCAACTTTTAGTACTTTTTTGTTTTTTGGTGCAAAACTCATTTATTATCCCTATTACGATTTAAAGCGAAACGTGAAGAAAACAAAAAACATGAAGTCACTGCTTTGCTATTTGTTTTTCTTTAATGCTTCATTCTATTTTGCAACTCTGTGTGACGGCGTATTTTGTTGTTGTCAATATTGAAAAGTTTGTGACCAATTTTTTCTGGCTTGAAGGCAACATATTAAAATAATTTTAATTTGTACAAATCGTACAGCATATAAATATTGGCTAAAGTTTCAATAAATTTCGGCCCTAACATTATTTAAAAAAATGGGAAAAGTGATTTATAAAAAGCATTTTTTTTTTTTTACGAACGTTCCCTGCGATCCCACCACCCGCCCGTGAGGCGCATCCGTGTAACGTACGGTTGGTGACCGACCACAAGCAGACCGGACTGCTCTGCTGTTGAGCGGATCAGTGACAACGCGGGATAAACGCTTTGAAGCTATAGATCATGACTGATCAACAGCTACTTATTAAATCGAAATATGAAGAAGAAACGCAACACGAGCTAGGATATGCAAAAAAGTTACATTAAGCATTACTCTTCTACTATTCAATGAAGGTAAACGGATTAGTTTCAAACGGCTTACATATAAAGGCAGATTTTAGTCAGGATTCCAAGGTAGTCCACGAAGTGCAAATAATAAAAATTGTTTTTGGACTGATTCTAGTTGATCACTATAGATTTTATAGCAGGGGTTGATATAAGAAAAAATTATTACTGCATAATTTTTTTTGTTTTTATTTGCAATTTTTTGGCAACATTTTTTTAATGTCTTATTGAAGTGATTAATACTAAATATTAATATTAAATAACAGATATCATGGCAATGATTCAATTTAAAATTGAATATTTATAGTGAAATTTTCTTAGAATGCATCTTCATGTTAGCTTTTTTCCATTTCTCTTGCATTTATAAAAATATGTTTAAAGTAGAGTTCCCGAGTACTACATTTTAGCCCAGATTGCTGAGGTTAGACAGCTAAAACAACGGTTATATGCAAACAAGATAAGTATTTAGTTTCAACCATTAACGCAAAACAAAGTAATATGAATTTGGGTAAAAATTATTATTACAATTTCTTACAATATTCTGAAGTTATTACTGCAAATTTGAAGTTATTACTGCAGAAATAGGGTATTACTGCAGCTTATTTCAATGCCTGTTTTATAGCATGGATTTCATACAGGTGATGCGTACTCTAGGATAGGCCTCACAAGAGAAGAGTAAAGAATAGTCTAAGATACGAATAAGGAGAGATTTGCACCCATCTGTTTAATGGATGAAATCTATTTTATATGAATGTAAATACGTTTAGAAACATTTTGTGAGTAGGTTGTCTAAAAAAATCCTGGCAAGGCTATGGTTCATTCCATATTGAAAAGTGCATTTTTTTGAAAAAATGCACCCATCTGTTTAATGAAAAAAATATATACCATTCGAAAGTTTAGAGCCTCTACAATATATTAAAGTAGGGTTGCCTATTTTTTTCCTGGCAAGGCATAGGGTTGTCAGGCTTTAAAAGGTCGGCCAAAACCACAAATTTGCACCCATCTGTTTAATGAAAAAATTATATACCATTCGAAAGCTTAGAGCCTCTACAATATGTTAAAGTAGGGTTGCCTATTTTTTTCCTGGCAAGGCATAGGGTTGTCAGGCTTTAAAAGGTAGGTCAATACCCCAAATTTGCACTATGTGTTTAAAAAAAAAAATGTTTAAAATGTTAAAAAAATCTGTTTAATGAAAAAATTATATACCAATCGAAAGTTTAAAGCCTCTACAATGTTTTTACGTAGAGTTGCCTATTTTTTTCCTGGCAAGGCATAGGGTTGCCAGGCTTTAAAAGGTCAGTCAATACCACAAATTTGCACTCATCTGTTTAATAAATAAATTTTGTGTTAAAATAAAGATAATTTCATTGCGAACACGGTGATACAGGGTTGCTTGTGAAAAACTTGTTTTAAGCCAGGGCTACCGAGCTTTAAGAAATGAAATATTGGTACAAATGAAAATGTGCGACAGAGAGATCCGAGCGAACTATTTGGTTAGGATGTATACTAGACCTATCGTTAAAATTG
This sequence comes from Calliopum simillimum, assembly GCA_951812925.1. Classification (NCBI taxonomy): domain Eukaryota; kingdom Metazoa; phylum Arthropoda; class Insecta; order Diptera; family Lauxaniidae; genus Calliopum; species Calliopum simillimum. The sequence goes on along the minus strand of OX638371.1, from coordinate 42,440,041 downwards.
AAAATGAAAAAAACCTTGCTCCCAGGGGCTAAAAAGTTTCCTATTGGTGGAAATATCAAGCATAAAAATTTTGGTTCCGATCGAAAAATATTTTACAGTGCCGCAAGGCCGTTGAAGGTCGGAAAAACGCTATTTATATGGAAAAATGGTGCCTTAATCGCAAGAATCAGTCCTATCTCTGAAACTATTTGAGATAAGTGAATTAAATTTAGTATGTGTACGAACAATGCTTAAGTTATTTGCATCCAATAAAAAATAGACGATGCCACGCCCCCTCGACCCGAAATTATTGTATCTCTGGAAATATTGGACTCATGGGAATAAGACTCGGTACATATGTAATTGGCACTGGGAAAAATAATGTTTGGTAAAAAATGGGCGGGGTCACGCCCCCTCCTTCTAGAAAAATCAAATTTGTCATATCTCTGAAACTATTTGACACATATGAATAAGATTTGACTTCAGGTAATGGAAAGTGAACAGGATATGGCACTGTAAAAATGTTAAAGCAATTTAAGGTACTTAGTTGATGTAGAAGCAGTAATTTTTTCTGTTCTTATTATGGTCTCCTAAATATAGACACCATGCAAAAAAAATTTGGTCCCGGTCGGAACATATTTGACCGTGCCACCAGGCCGTTAAATGTTGGAAAAACGCTATTTACATGAATATAAGGAAACAATCAATCCTATCTTTGAAATTATTTGACATAGGAGGATGAGATTTAACAAATTTTTTCTTTTTTTCAATGAGGGGCGTGGCCCCGCCCGTTTTTTTGAAATTTTTTTTCCCAATGCCAATTAGAAAAATACCAAACCTCATTTACCTGAGCCAAATATTTTCAGAGATACGACAAATTTCGGTTGGAGGGGGCGCGGCACTGCCCATTTTTTTATTGGATACTATTAACTTAAGTATTCTTCATATAAATACTAAATCTTATCCTCCTATGTTAAATAGTTCCAAAGATGGGATTGATTGTTTCCTTATTTTCATATAAATAGCGTTTTTCCGACCTTTAACGGCCTGGTGGCACGGTCCAATATGTTCCGATTGGGACCAAATTTTTTTTGCATGGTGTCTATACTTAGGAGACCAAAATAAGAACAGAAAAAACTACTACTTCTATATCAACTAAGTACCTTAAATTGCTTTAACATTTTTACAGTGCCATATCCTGTTCACTTTCCATTACCTGAAATCAAATCTTATTCATATGTGTCAAATAGTTTCAGAGATATGACAAATTTGATTTTCTAGAAGGAGGGGGCGTGACCCCGCCCATTTTTTACCAAACATTATTTTTCCCAGTGCCAATTACATATGTACCGAGTCTCATTCCCATAAGTCCAATATTTCCAGAGATACAATAATTTCGGGTCGAGGGGGCGTGGCATCGTCTATTTTTTTATTGGATGCAAATAACTTAAGCATTGTTCGTACACATACTAAATTTAATTCACTTATCTCAAATAGTTTCAGAGATAGGACTGATTCTTGCGATTAAGGCACCATTTTTCCATATAAATAGCGTTTTTCCGACCTTCAACGGCCTTGCGGCACTGTAAAATATTTTTCGATCGGAACCAAAATTTTTATGCTTGATATTTCCACCAATAGGAAACTTTTTAGCCCCTGGGAGCAAGGTTTCTTTCATTTTCAATTTTAACGATAGGTTTAGTATACATCCTAACCAAATAGTTCGCTCGGATCTCTCTGTCGCACATTTTCATTTGTACCAATATTTCATTTCTTAAAGCTCCGTAACCCTGGCTTAAAACAGGTTTTTCACAAGCAATCTGTATCACCGTGTTCGCAATGAAATTATCTTTATTTTAACACAAAATTTATTTATTAAACAGATGAGTGCAAATTTGTGGTATTGACTGACCTTTTAAAGCCTGGCAACCCTATGCCTTGCCAGGAAAAAAATAGGCAACTCTACGTAAACACATTGTAGAGGCTTTAAACTTTCGATTGGTATATAATTTTTTCATGAAACAGATTTTTTTAACATTTTAAACATTTTTTTTTTTAAACACATAGTGCAAATTTGGGGTATTGACCTACCTTTTAAAGCCTGACAACCCTATGCCTTGCCAGGAAAAAAATAGGCAACCCTACTTTAACATATTGTAGAGGCTCTAAGCTTTCGAATGGTATATAATTTTTTCATTAAACAGATGGGTGCAAATTTGTGGTTTTGGCCGACCTTTTAAAGCCTGACAACCCTATGCCTTGCCAGGAAAAAAATAGACAACCCTACTTTAATATATTGTAGAGGCTCTAAACTTTCAAATGGTATATATTTTTTTCATTAAACAGATGGGTGCATTTTTTCAAAAAAATGCACTTTTCAATATGGAATGAACCATAGCCTTGCCAGGATTTTTTTAGACAACCTACTCACAAAATGTTTCTAAACGTATTTACTTTCATATAAAATAGGTTTCATCCATTAAACAGATGGGTGCAAATCTCTCCTTATTCGTATCTCCTACTAGAAGTTTCGTTGTATAAGGATCATTGAATTCTTTGGGCCAACGCTTGATGAAGCCAAGAACACCTTTAGCTTTGTTAATGGTCAAATTTATATAGAATTTGAACTGGAGCTTTGGATCAAGCATGACCCGTAGATCATTAAACCTTTCTACAGCTACCAGAGGGTGACTATTGATGGAATAGGAGAAGCTTAGAGCAGATTTTCTTGAAATTCCATGCAATTTAGTTGGCACCATTCAGATAAACTATTTAGGTCGGATTGTAGTAAATATTGTGATGATGGTAAATTATAAGAAATATGTATAGAGTTTGACATCATCTGCACACATTAAAATTTTACTATTTTTGATAATTGATGGAAGTTCATTTATGTAAAGCAAGAATAGGATAGGGCCAAGGTGACTGCCCTGTGGAACACCTGAAGTAACGGAAATATATTTAGAATACGTTTTATTGAATTCTACACGCTGTTTCCTAGCAGTCAAATACGAGCGTAACCAACACAATAAATTGTTTGGAATACCCATTAAGTTCAGTTTGTACAGTAGGAGATCATGATTAACAATATCAAAAGCCTTACTAAAATCAGTATAAATGACATCAGTCAGTTTACCTGCTACGAATTCATTTATGATAGCAGTGGTAAACTCAAGCAAATTTGTTACGGATGAACGACCCTTACGAAAACCGTGTTGAAATGGAGATACAGAAGATAAAATATAATGTTGAATATGGTCTGTAATGATATTTTCAAACGATTTTGGAATAGCACAGAGTTTAGCTATGCCTCTTTAATTTTTTATGTCAGACTTGCTGCCGGACTCAAACAAAGGTATTATGAAGGACTGTTTCCACAAATCAGGAAAATGTCCACAACGAAGAGATGCATTAAATAACAAGGTTAAAGGAAATTTCAGATTCTCTGCACAAAACTTTAAAACACAACTAGGAATTTCATCGGGTCCCGGATTATAGGAGTATTTGATTTTCTTCATGTACTGGAGAACAATTTCCGGCTGCAGGAGGGGTAAATTAATATGATTAATTAAAGTTAAAGGGTACGGATATGTTACATTTGAATTGTATTTTAAATTAGAGTATGTATGTGGACTGGAAACAATCGGCAAAATAATTTAAGATCTCAGATTCACATGAAGATAAGACACCATTGTAAGACATACTTGATGGAAAGTATGATTGTTTTCTCTTAGAGTTCACAAAATTGTAAAACAGTTTCGGGTTATCTTTTAAGTTATTTTTTAATTTTTAAATATAGTTATATTACAGTAAAGTTGTCAAAAAATGTATGAAGACCTAGAAATAATTGCACACTGCAATTTTTTTTTCTTAATGTTTTTAGGACCACTATAGAAGCTTAACGTCAAAAAGGTGACATCCCAACCCTTGCGCATTAGCCGCCATCTTGAAATATGTTTGATTCAATTTATCTCGTTTCCTGTTGGTCGGACAGAAAAAATTTTGAACAAAAATTACGGGCAATAATATTCTACGTTTTCTTGATCTGAAACGCACTATCCATAAGTTGATATTTTGAGCGGTAGAAGCCACCAAAGTTATAAAAAATCAGTTTTTTCCATTTGCACCCACTGGGTGTTGATTTTTCAAAAAGTTGAGAATACATAATTTGTAGCGCAAAATAATTTTTAAATTAAGTCATTATCTCAATTGGTTCTCGAGTTATAGTACAGTAGCAATGTCCTAAAATGTACGTAATAATGTAAAAAGACCTAGAAAAAATTGCGCACTGCAATTTTTTTTGCCTAATGCTTTTAGGACCACTGTAGAGGCCTAAAACCAAAAAGGTGAAATCGCCCCCCCTGCGCTTCAGCCGCCATCTTGAAATATTTTTCATTCGATTATTCTCGTTTTCTATTGGTCGCACAGAAAAAAGTTTTGAACAAAAATTACGGACAATGAAATTTTACGTATTTTTGATCTGAAACGCGGTATCCATAAGTTGATATTCCGAGCGGTAGAGGCCGCAATCGGTTTTTTTTATATTTTGACCCACTGGGTGTTAATTTTTCAAAATGTTGGCACTGTAAAATTTTTAGCGCTTGTAAAAACAAGCAAAATAGTTTTTAAATAAAATGATTATCTCAATTGGTTCTCGAGTTATTACAAGGTAAAAATAAAATGCGTGTAAAAAATTTATTGTTTATGTTTTTTATGTGAAAATTGATCGCACAATACTTAATTACTCGAGAACCAATTGAGATAATCACTTCACTATTTTGCTTGTTTTTGCAAGCGCTACAAATTATATTATCACAACTTTTTGAAAAATCAACACCCAGTATGTGCAAATGGAAAAAACTGATTTTTTGTAACTTTGGCAGCCTCTACCGCTCAAAATATCAACTTATGGATCAAAAAAACATAGAATTTTCCGACCAACAGGAAACGAGGTAAATTGAATCAAACATATTTCAAGATGGCGGCAAATGCGCAAGGGTTTGGATGTCACCTTTTTGACATTAAGCTTCTATAGTGGGCCTATAAACATTAAGCAAAAAAAATTGCAGTGCGCAATTTTTTCTAGGTCATCGTACAATTTGACTGTACTATTATAGCAGACTTTAGTATAAGTCTAGTATCTGTCAGCGGATGAACCAGTTAATTTATATTTTTTTAAAAAGACGGTTTTTTTATTTTTAATCATATTTAAAGTTTTATTAGACCAAAGTGAACAATTTTGCTTAGACACAGCTTTTGTTTTAGGAATAACTAAATTAAAATAAATTTGTAAAGTATTATTGAACAATTTCACTGAACTATCTAAGTCATTTTCTGAAACTGGTGCCGTGGTATTCATAAATGACCAGTCTGTTCTTGCTAAAAATGATTCAACCTTTGAAAGTCACCTTTTTTAAAACAAAAATTATACCTGCCCGAAAATGATTTTATAGAATTATGAGCTGTTGTTGTAGGTACATTAATATTTATTTTTATAGTTGGATGGTGTTTAACTAATGGGTTGAAACGTTCGATAGATAAATTTGTAAGACTATCGGCAAATACAAGGTCGAGTATCCTATTATTTACATTGCAAATATCATTATATTGGTGAAGACAAAGCTCAGCGAAACTATCAAACAGATCACAAAAACAGTTATTTAAAGTGGATGGAATAAGAAATGAAGAGCCATCAAGTTTATTCCATGTAACATGAGGAAGATTAAAGTCACCTAACGCAAATAATATATCATTTCCTTTTCTCAATTCATTCACAGTTTTTATTAAAGTTAAATGACTATGGTAGACTATGAGTTCAGAGTTTGGGGGAATGTAAGAACATGTAACAAAACAATTAAAGTGACTGAGATTAATTAATATAGCTACAAATTGAAGATCACCACTATCAACAATAACCTCATTAGATTGAAAAGAATTTTCTACTGCAATTAAAACATCTCCTCCAATTCTGGAAGTACGGTCTTTTCTAAAGATTTTCATTTTGGAGCAAAAGATTTCTGAATTTAAAACTCCTACTCGAAGCCAAGTTTCTGTTAGAGCAATAACATCGAAATTAAAGTCATAGCTTTTAATATAAAGTTCGAAAAGTTTAGTGTTAAGATCACGGACATTTTGATAAATAAGAGAAAAGTTATAGAAAGAATTAGAATTTAGTTTTTTGGAGTAGCATTTAAAGTATTTTTTCAGAAAGATTAACAACATTATTTACTCTACGATTATTTCGATACTCAAATTCACGAACAAAAGTATTCTGAGAATTTGATATCATTTAAAGTTGGAAAAGAATCATCAGAAACAATAATTTTAAAAGACGATTTATCTCTAGTGTAAGAAAAATTTAACTTTTTAATGGAGACATCGATTTTATACTTTTATTTTGAGTTTATATAAAACTCTATATCTTCAGTCGATGTGTCAGGTGCAAGACGAGAGATGAAAATAGCCTTTTTAGGTGGAATAGCAACAAGTTCTTTAGGATTAGAGGGCATTTGCGTCAATAGATTATTGCAGGATTCAGTTGGTAAAGCACTATTTAAGGAGGCCGGAATCAGAGGGACTATCTGCCCTGATGGATCATTCAAATTGGATTGTACATCTAAAACATCAATTTGAGGATCAGGTGCGCTAATCTCAATATCGGATTCAGGCACTGCTTTACCTAATTGCGACTTCCCTGCTTTTGTTTGGCTACGAAGATTTTTAGTAACTCTTGGCAAAGAAATACCAGTATCACCAGGTTTGAATTTATTAAATACTGATTCTAGCTCACGAAATTTTACAGTAAGAGAGAGAGGCTAGGTCCTTTCCAATATCAGAAAATCCCTTTTTGGTCTCTTTAATAAGATTAAAAATAGACGCATCAACAGTTTTACACTTCTTACAGCACCATCGCAAACCTTTATCTTCGTAAAGCATATCTGCTATACGACCCGTCATCCCTACGCAACCTATGTGGACCAAATCATCACATAACCAACACGTAATTTGACGATCCTCGTCAGATAGTTTGCAATAGTTTGTATTGAATATAAGCCGTCGATATATGAAACAAAAACGACAATTCAAAATTTCAGCTAATTAGTTTTACTTTTCTACCGTTGAATTCAACTGTACATTTTGTATTCCATACATTTTTATACCCTACAACTAGGATATATTCACTTTGTCCTTCGGTTTGTAAAGCAGAGAAGGAGGCGTGGGAGATATACAAAAGTATAGATGGGTGAGTCTCCAAAAAATGTACCATATTTTAACTATTTAATACAGATACTAAATAAGAGCTTTCTCTACGAAGTGCTTGGAAAAAAAAAGTTTTTGGTATTTTACTATGAAATTATAACATAAAGTGTTAAGTGTCCCTAACCGCTTTTTAGTGCACTTAATTTGCCCGTTTCGCATATTAAGTTATTTTCTAAAAAAAAAAAAATCAAGCAACATTGTAAGTATATATATTTCAGCTATATTTCCTGTGCTAAGCCTTCGAAAATTTTTTTTTATATAGAATTGACAACCATGGAAGTTGGTCCCTCAATTTAGACTATCTCCGCTCAGTTTTTCTTATTCTAACTATAAATTTTTTAAATATTGAGTAAATAGAGAACTGAAAGTGAAGAGAAAGAGGTGATTCATTATATTTTCACCTTAGTCAGTTTTGGATTTTTTGGCCACCAGTTTCAACTTTTTTAAAAAAAAATATCTATTTTCATTGTGATATTACTGATTTTCCAACATTTCAATATTCTCCGTCGTTTTTTGCAAAATTTTCCTTTTAGTTACCCTCCACCTAGTTTATTTTGTTGTACGTTTTAACTATTTATTTAGTTAACTATTTATTTAAAAAATTTTGTCTAAGAACACTTAAGTAAACTTTTTAAAATTTTTAGGGTTGACACCTGGTTATTTTCGAAAGTCTTATATAATTCTTACTTTTTTTGACTAAATTGAAATTTTTGGTTGCAGAAAGATAAACTTTGTTAAAATTTTACAAAAATGTCGGTATTGCCACCCGATTTTTTTGTTAGTTTTGCTTAAACCATTTATTTAAAAAAAAAATTAAATTTAGTCTCAAAACACTTAAATAAACGTTTTAAAAATCCAACATAAATTTTTAGGGTCGCCACCTAGTTATTGAACACCAAAAGTTTTTGCTCTATTTTTAGCAAGTTTAGTTAAGTGTCTTAAAACTAAATTTTTATTTTGTTCTTATTTTAGCAAGTTTAGTTAAGTGTCTTAAAACTAAATTTTTATTTTGTTCTTAAAATAAATGATTTAAGCAAAACTTAAAAAAAAACAGCATATGGCAAGCCTGAAAATTTTTGTACAGTTTTAAAAAACTTTATCTGTGCGTTTCTGAAACCAAAAATTTTAATTTTGTCGAAAAAAGTAAATTTTATAGAACATTTTCGGAAATAACCAGGTGGCAACCCTCAAAATTTATGTTGGCTTTTTAAAAAGTTTAATTAAGTGTTTTAAGACTAAATTTTAATTTTTTTTTAATAAATTGTGTAAACGAAACTTTAAAAAAAACTTATGGCAACCCTGAAAGTTTATGTTCATTTTTAAAAATGTTCTAGGAGTTAAAGTCATCATATTCTATACCTTCAAGTTTTTAAAAAATAAAAAAAATTTATGGGGACAAAAAAGGTAGTTTTGGTACATTTTCGTAGATTTACCCATATATTCTTGACCAGCGTCACCTCCTGAGTCGATATAGCCATAGCCGTCTGTCTGGCTCGGTGTGCGTAGAAATACATTTTCTGGGAAAAATGAGCAAGATAATTAAATGAAATTTGGTACACTGCCTCCGTCGTCAAAGTTAGCTCGTGGGATTGAAAATTAGTGAAATCGGTCAACGGACACGCCTACTGCCCATATAAAAAATATATTCAAAATGCAACTTTAGGAGTATTTTTCACGACAATGCAACCGAAATACACATAAATACTACGATTTGTAAGCGCAAGCTATGAAAAAAAACGGGGCAAATTTAGACAAGAAGGCGTGGCACTTTCCATATAAGCAAAAGCTTCAAAACGTTATACTGAATGCGTTTTTTGAGATAATCGAACTAAATTTTACTCAGACATTAAGAACTATGAATGCAAGCTCTCAAAAGAGTGAAATCGGTTAAGAGGGCGTGGCAGCTCCCATATAAGAAAAAGTTTCAAAATGCTACACTGAAAGAGTTTTTTGAGATAATCCAATTAAATTTCATTCTAATACTAAGTAAGGTTTATAAATGCACGCTCTGAACTAAAACTAAACGAAATCGGACAAGAGGGTGTGGCACCTCCCATGCAAGCAAAAGCTTCAAAACGCTATACTGAAAACGATTTTTGAGATAATCCAACCAAATTTCACTCAGACACAAAGAACTATTTGTCCAATAAACCATGGGTCTAAGATCAATATCAAGCTCCCGCTTTTAGCGAGCAGTTTTTTGTATCATGACATATATCAATCTTTGGTTTTGTCAGCTTTCTGAATCTTTTTTTATCATGAACGATTTTTAACATTCAGGCCGAGTTTTGAACAGGTTTTCTTGAAAAGTGGTCGAAAATCCAGAAAACGTTTGGTAAAATAAGACTTTCTGATCAAAAAATTAGAGCCATCAATTTTTTTAATTGAAATCGCTTTATTTTGGTGTTTAAAAACCAAGTCAAAAATCTTCATCGAGATCACTGCCGCATAAAAGGTTGTTCAGGCTCAAAGTTCAGGAGGATATTTGCAAAAAAAAATATTTTTAATGCGGAAGTGATATGGATGATGATTTTTGACATTTGTTATAAAACACCAAATAAAGATTCCAATCAAAAAATTGCTGTCTCTAATTTTATTATCATTCAGAAAGTTGACAAAACCAATTATTTTAATTTTTTTAAGATGATACGATAGTGTTTTTCTAAAGAAGGTATCTTTTTAATATAAAAATGTCGTAGAACAATCTTCACGTTAAGAATCGGGTGCTCGATATTCATTTTAGACCAATGTTTTATTGGCCAAATTTTCTTGGAATTTTTCCACAGATTACTTTTCCGTTATAGCATTATAGCAAATTATCATTAGATTAAACACTGTTACCGACACATCTGTTTTCATTTCAAATTAGTGCTTGTATGTAATATTTATATGCACGTTGGCAACAATATTTCAATTTTGGTATTTTTTTTTTTATTTAATTTTTTGGTGGAAACCGCTTTACAAAACAATTTTGGGAAACACAAAACAAAAAATGGCAGATAACTCATCTAGGTAGAAGGTGTGAAATGGATCTGTACAGTATTATCCTTTTTCATACTTGAATGAAAATATGCACATATGTTTCGAACATAACAAAAAACTTTTCACAACTGACAGCCGGAACTTTGGATTTTGACTAACTTTAATGTTGCGGATTATACAGGGTGTAATAAGGTTACAAAGCTTCTAGGAGGTAATAAAGGTGGCCTAGACTAACAAAAAACTGCAAGTTAACATTAGCATCTCACATGTAAATTCAATTAAAAATATAAACAAAAATAAAACATATGTTAACTAATTAATTGTAAAGAAAATTATAAACAAATTGTAAACAACATAATCCAATTTCACTTTAAAAACATATGTTAACCAATTATTTGTAAGGAAAATTGTAAACAACATAATCCGATTTCATTTTTACTAATTATAAGAAATATGGAATGATCAAAATTCTTATTTAAAAATGTAATAAATATTGGAATCAAATTTCAAAAGCTGGAATTCATTCCAAAGTACGATAAGAAGATCAAGCATAGAAGTAAGAAGAATAAGCATTTGATCCTATAAATACGATCACTAATAACTTAAGAGTTCAGTCTTTTGACAGTCTTTGGAAAACCAGAGTTAAAGAATATTAAAAAATTTAAATAAAGTTTAGAATTGATTTAAGTAAAATAAATAATAAATAAAGTTTTTTTTATAAAAACTAATAAGTAATAAAATTAATTGGCGCCCAACGTGGGGCATGCTTTAAAAAGTTCAATAAAGTGAAATATAAAACAACACTGAGGCAAACACTAGTCTATGACAGGTCCTTGCCAAAGTTTAATAAAAATATAATTCACCAAATAAATCCTGAATATCCTGTGGAAACATCCCTGGAGTAAAAGTAAGGATCGAACTAAGAAATAGCGTGCAACATTTACCCGCAATATGGTTTGTCTGGACTACAAAGAAGTTGAGAACAAAGGCCATCCATACAGAAGCTCGAAATCAACAGCTAGAGGAAGGTATCCCGTTAAAGAAACAAGTACTTCAAAAAGGAAGGAAAAGTAAGAAACTAGAATATTTAAGTTTATTTTTAAGGAAGTTTTTAAAGAAAAAGTCGCGTAATTATTTAAATGAATTTCGTGTTTATTAAGTGAATAAATGCCAACCAACAAAAGAATTAGAGTTGAAACAATAGAAGAAGAATTAAGTGATTTACTAAAAGTGGTAAAAATTCAAGAATTAATGCCCGAAACATCAAACAACGCAGCTAGTACAATGGCTATGCAAAATCTAAGTGTGGAATTAATCGCCAATATGATTGCGACAAACAATCAGGCATTTGAATCAAGAATCGCGAATTTAACAAATCAATTAAGGACATTGACTGAGACCACGACAGTAGAAAGTTATACTAAGCAAACAATTGACGAAAGTATAGCATGTAATGAACCTTTAGATATGGTTAGAGCTCTCCACGAATTCTCTGGAAAACCGAACACTTATGTAAGTTGGCGTGAAGCAGCCAACAATGTAATAATTTTATACGAAAAGGGAAGTAAAAGATATTTTGCAGCTTTAACAATTTTAAGAAACAAGGTAGTAAGTGACGCGAATGACATTTTGACAAATCATGGTACAGTTTTAAATTTCGAAGCAATCATAAGCCGTCTAGACTTTGCCTACTCAGATAAACGACCGATGCATCTGATCGAACAGGAAATAAGTATCCTTAGACAAGGATCTTCAACTATACTTGATTATTATAATCTAGTAAACAAAAAGCTTACATTACTTATTAACAAGACAATAATGAGTATGGTACTGAAGCACCATTAACAATGGAATTAAATAGGGAAAATGCCCTTAGGATTTTTATAACTGGCTTAATGCACCACTATCAAATATATTATTCTCTCTTTCACCCAAAGACTTGCCTAACGCTTTAGCAAAAGCGCAAGAATTAGAATCGAATAATGTCAGAGCTAATTTCGCGCTCCAATTTGGACGAATGTCAAATCAGAATAACAATAATTCTAACAGTAATAATCTTAGATTCCCGAAGGCGAATCATAATCAGAACAAATTTGGTTTTAATAATTTCAATAATAATAGAATGGTGAAGCCACCACAAAAGGTTGAAGCAATGGAGATTGACGAGTCAATCCAGATACAGAATAGGCCAAGGAATAATAATTATAATCATAATTATAATAACAATTACAGAAGGAATTTTAATCATAATAATTATAATAATAATAGGAATAATTATGAACAAAATAGGTATAACCTGTAAAAAGACCACATGATAGTATTCAACAACCTCAACAGAAGGTTCAACGGGTAAACAATATAAATGAAACAGCTTTTTTAGACGAAGGAATGTCTTGCCCTACATCATCGGGACAAGCAACGCAACAGGAAAAACAGTAAAAATTTTAATAGATACAGGAGCTACATGTTGTTATTGTAGGCCAAATGTACTTTTAACTAAATTCGAATTACCAATTTACAAACGAGTAAAAACAATTAACGGGTATACTATTATAACCCATTTCGCTGAATTAACATTATTCAATGTTAAGCAGAGATTTTATATAATAAATAATTTAGAAACGGATTTATTAATAGGTATGAGTTTTATAATGAAAACTAAAATGATTTTAGATTTCGAAAAATCGTTAATGACACATAATAAATTGTGTTACGATATAAAATACATTGATGGAAATGAAGGGAAAAATAATAATATAAATGTGGAACAAAAAGGTTCTACAGCGCCAGCGATGAATAATTCCGCTTTATCACAAGAAAATTCTGAGGTCGAAGAATTAAGAAAAGAAGTAATTTACGAAATAAAAAGAATTCATGAGGGAATAAACATGAATTTACCATTTAGAACGGATGTAAAAGTAGAAATCCGCACAACTGTTGAAACTCCAATATGGAGTAAACAGTATCCTTACCCGTTATCGGTAAATACATTCGTAAATGAAGAAATAAATAAGTTATTAAGAGAAAGAATTTTAAGGCCTAGTAAGAGCCCTTACAATTCACCAATTTGGGTAGTTCCGAAGAAAGGAATAAATGCTGATGGCACCCCAAAATTAAGAATGGTTGTGGATTATAAAAAGATAAACGAAAAAACGGTATCAGATAAATATCCAATACCATTTGGTTTGAAAAATGCTCCAAGCATATTTCAAAGGGCTATGGATGATATTTTAAGGGAATACGTAGGAAAGTTTTGTCATATATATATTGATGACATAATAATATTTTCAAAGAATATCGAAGAACATAGGGAACATTTAAAAATAATAATTGAGACATTAAAAGAAGCACATATAAAGATTTCATTAGAGAAGTCAATATTTTATCAAAAAGAAATTGAATTTTTAGGCTATAGAGTAGCACATAATATAATCAAAACAGATCCAAAAAAAATTGAAACAATCAAAGAGTTTCCTATACCGAAAACATTAAGACAATTACGAAGCTTTTTAGGATTAACTGGTTATTATAGGAAATTTATTAGGGATTATGCATTGATAACAAAACCATTAACAAAACATCTATCAGGAGAAAATGGTAGGGTATCGCAATATAAATCTAAAAAGACAGAAATAATTTTAGATAAAGAAGGTATTGAAGCATGTGATAAATTAAAAGGGTTATTACAAAATCAAGTGGAGTTATATCAACCGGATTTTGAAAAGAAATTCATATCAACAACTGATGCATCGAATATTGCAATAGGAGCAGTATTGTCACAAGGGAAAAATCCCATAACATTTATATCGAAAACATTAAATTCAACAGAACAGAAATATGCTACCAATGAAAAAGAATTATATGCCATAGTATGGGCATTAAAAAATTTAAGAAATTATCTTTATGGTGTAAAAGACTTAGAGATCCATACGGATCATCAGCCACTAACATTCGCAGTTTCAACACGAAACCCAAATGCTAAAATGAAGAGATGGCACGCATTAATTGAAGAATACGCACCAAAAATTATATATAAACCAGGAACAACAAATGTAGTTGCAGATGCACTTTCAAGGCAACTTTTAAACAATTTAACTGATAGTTCAACTGAGGAGTCAGTACAATCAGATCAAGGTACGCAACATTCAGCAGAAAATAGTGATGGTAATTTGATAGAAGAAACCAATAAACCATCAAATCAATTTAAGCAACAGATTTTGCTAAATAAAAACCCAGGAATTGTAGATGTAATTCATGAACAAACACATTGTTTTAATAATACAAGACATATTATTGAGTTTAACACGGTAGAAAATTTAATTTCGATATTAAAAGAATTCTTAAATCCAAAAATTGTAACAGCAATGCATTGCACAGTGGAAGATTTATACGAAATCAAGGATATGTTATTAACGACATTTAATAACATTAAATTTTTATATACAAAAAATTTCCCAATAGATATAATGAATATAGAAGATCAGGGTACAATAATTGAACAAACACATAACAGAGCTCATCGTAATCATGAAGAAAACGTTAAACAAATAGAAAAATGGTATTACTGGCCGAAGATGAAAGAAAAATTTAGAGAATATGGTAGGAATTGTGAAATTTGTAATGTAAACAAATACGATAGACATCCGCAGAAAGTTCCAATTGGTGAGGCACCAATTCCAAACAAGGAGGGGGAACAACTATACGTTGATGTTTTCTATGCGGAAAAATTAATTTTTCTAACTTGTATTGATTCATATTCAAAATTTTTGATAGCAAAACATATCACAAACAAATTGAACTTAGAGGAAAAAGTTCTTGAACTTTTGCAATCATTTCCCGATGCAAAAAATATTATATTAGATAATGAACCAGGATTCATTACTCCCCAATTTAAATCTCAAATGGAAAGATTAAAAATAGAAGTGTATCATTGTGATCCAAGACATACTACTACCAACGGTCAAGTAGAAAGAGCTCATTCGACTTTAATTGAGATAGCTAGATGTATTAAGCAAGAATATAGTTTACTGAATGATGTAGAAATAATCATACGAGCGGCACAACAATACAATAAAACGATACATTCTATAATAGAGGAAAAACCAATTGATATTCTATTTAATAACTAGTAAGGGTGTAAATTTTGGCCTGGCCAAAAAATAAATACCCTACACTGCAGTATTTTGAAAAGTTTGCTTATATGGGAGGTGCCACGCCCTCTTGTCCGAGTACACCCAGTTTTTGTTCAGAGCTTGCATTTATAGTTTTTAGTGTCAGAGTGAAATTTAGTTGGATTATCTCAAAAAACTCTTTCAGTATAGCATTTTGAATCTTTTGCTTATATGGGAGGTGCCACGCCCCCTTGTCTGATTTCACCCAATTTTTGCTGAGAGCTTTCATTTATAATTCTTAGTGTCTGAGTCAAATTTGGTTCGAATATCTCAAAAAACGCTTTCAGTATAGCGTTTTGAAGCTTTTGCTTATATGGGAGGTGCCACGCCCTCTTGTCCGAATTCGCTCAAATTTTTATCAGAGCTTGCGCTTACAATTCGTAGTACTTATATGTATTGTGGTTGCATTGTCCTAAAACTGCATTTTGAATATAATTTTTGTATGGGCGGTAGGCGTGTCCGTTGACCGATTTTGCTCATTTTCAATCCCCCGAGCTAACTTTGACGACGGAGGCAGTGTACCAAATTTCATTGAATTATCTTGCTCAGTTTTCCCAAAAAGTGTATTTCAACACACAGCCAGCCACCCAGCCAGCCAGACAGACGGACATGGCTATATCGACTCAGGAGGTGACGCTGATCAAGAATATATATACTTTTCTATACCTGCCACGCCTCCTTCTCTGCGTTACAAACGGAAGGACAAAGTGAATATACCCTGGGTGTAGGGTATAAAAAGGAACATAATAGTATCCCAGAAAGACTAAAGGATAGACAAAAAAAAATGTTAATTATACATAATAAAAAGAGAGGTGATAAAGAATATCATATCGGTCAAGTCGTTTATGAAAAGATTATAGGCGAAAGAAATAAGTTAAGACCTCGTTATAAGAAACAAAAAGTTAAGGAAAATTTAGGGAAACGTGTTAGAATAAGTAAGAGAAATAGAATTGTCCACAAAGACAATATTAAATCATAATAAGAATTGAATTTTTAATTTTCTTTCTAGTAACATTTAAAATGAGTCGTCGTAATTGGAAGTACAATCCCTTACCGGATTATGATTCTGAAACTGAATTAGAAATTAGGGAAGAAGTAAGTCAGGAGAAAAAATTAAAAATGATGAAAAAGGTTTTCGAATTTATTGGAGAATCAAGAGATCCAACTTATGAAGACCTAAGAGAAGAAAATATAGAATGGCAAACAGTAGCCATGATACGAGCTGCAGAACGATATCAAGACTCTAAAGTAGATTCTAATTTTAGAATGCTTTATTGTAAAGAGACAATCTCTAAGGAAGATTAATTAAAAAGAATTTTTATAATTCTAGTGTTACCAGATGAAATAATTAATAAAGAGGAAGATGCAGAACTCGGAAGAAGTAATACGTATGAGAGACACGTTAGGGAATATTATGACGAAATAGAAGAAATCATTAGGAACGCGATAATAAGAATAATAATCGAGAGAGAACGAGTAGTAAGACAAATGTGGATTGATAGGACAAATAGAAGACGACAGAGAGAGCAAGAAGCTCGAGAAAAATGGATTAGAGATCATATATAATTTGAGTCTTAGAAATTAATTAATAGAGTTAAGCCATGAATTATACTTAACAATAAATTTTTTCGTTGCAGATGCAACTCATAATATTACTAATCACATTTATAAATGTAAGAACGGATATAATAGATATAATTGATTATACGAGGGATAATTACATCTTGATAGAAGATGGAAACGCAGTAATTTATGATACGTATGTAGAAATATTTCATATAACCAATTTAACATATTATAATTTAGTAATTGATCAATATAAAAAGGGAAATAAGGAGTATAAAAGTTTTAAATATGGGAAGAATAATAAAACAAATATAGTGTTTCATGAAAATGTAGATAACGACTTGGAAATAAGTTTGATCTTACTAGGACAACTAAGAAAAATAAGGGTTAAAAAGAATAAAGCTAACAAAACTAAAAGAGGAATAAACGAAATAGGAACTTTATGGAAGTGGATAGCAGGAACACCTGACCATGATGACCTAGTAAACATTAACACGAAATTAACTGAACTAGTACAGAATAATAATAAACAATTTGGGAACAAGTCAAGCGTTGCTCCCAAAGCCAAATTTATTTTTTTTGCCAAAATATGGCTTTGGAAAGTAATTACAACAACAACAGCAAAAACAAAAAGTGTCGCTCAGATCTGGTTTCGGAGATATAGCAATCGGAAGATCGGGATATAGCTTTTATAAAAACAAGTATAAGTTCTGAGTCCCTTGATGGATATCAAAAATTTTGGTGTCATATGAAAGGTATTATAACTAACTACCAAATTTGTGTACAAAAATTTTAAATCCGAGTTTTAGGTTTCGATATATGGTGATTTTAAGATAATTTTGACCAGGTTTTTTTAAAAAAAAACACTATTTTTTCCAAAAAACGTCTCATCAATCCATAATTTTTGTAACAAAATATTAAAGGCCAATCTATTTTCTTTTATTAACTATGCCATTTGTATCTGATTTCTTATATTTGTAAGATTTTTCCAAAAAAAAAAAAAAAAAAAAAAAAAATAGAAGAATTAAAATTTGTATTTTATTTTATAAGATGTCTTCATCTACAACAATATCATCATCATCGTTCTCTGCTTCATAGGAAACGACTTTATGCAACCCTCCCTCATATTTTAAAAAATCCTCCATTGGCTCAACCCCCTCTGCTTTTCACTTTTTAAGGAACATGAATTTTGCAATATATCCTTCGTAAAATCGTTTTCTTCTGTTAAATACATGCAAAGCGTTTTTGACATATCGCCACAGACCCTTAATCGTATTTGTGTGGTCATCAGTTACTGGATCTTTAAAAGAAATTGAGTGGTTCTCCGTTAGGGGGTTAAGACTTTCTTTTTGTAATAAGTTATATAACCTGACTGAATAATTTGCAAAAATTTCCAAAAAAGAAAGCGCCGCAGGCGAAATTTTTAATAACAATTTTTCTCTTTTGCAATAAAAAGTAGTAGTAAGCCTCACGTTTTTGAATAAAAATTTTCATTTTGTTGTGGTTGATAGTGGTGTTGTTGATAGTAATGTTGTTGTTGTTGTTGTTGTTGTTGTTGTTAGTAGTAGTTTTGTTGTTTTGCTAGTGTTGTTGATGTTGTTAGTAGTGTTGTTGTTTTGTTAGTGTTGTTGTGTTGTTCTTGTTGTTGCTGCTGTTGTTGTTGTTATTGGTGTTGTTGATGTTGTTGTTGTTAGTGTTGTGTTTTTTTTTTTGTGAGTGTTGGTGTTGGTTGTATTGTTGGTGTTGTTATTGTTGTGGATAGTGGTGTCATTGTATTTGGTAGTGGTGGTATCGTTGTTGTTATTATAACGACTCGAACGCCAGGCCAGATATTGTCGTCAAGGTTGCTATTCCTGGCCCCCCAATAGGATGGTCTCTCTGAGACATTGCTGTTGTTGTTAGTGGTGGTGCTGTTGTTGTTTTTGTTAGCGCTGCTTTTGTTAGTGGTGGAGTTGTTGTTGTAATATTTGCTAAATTTCTTGAAAATTTTTTTAGCTTAATTTGTGTTTTTCTATAAAATATGCCCTAATAATGCAAATTCAGCTTTAAATGGAATACCTTATGAAGGAAAATAGATAAGGCTTCCATATTTTGTTTCTACAGCTATAGGTTATTAAGGTATTTTTTGAATTTATTATAGTTTTTTAAAAAAAAAACTGGTCAAAATTTTTACAAAATCACCATTTCTTGAAAACCATAGCTTGGATTTTAAACTTTTTTGAAATAATTTTGTAGCCAGTTAAAATATCTTTCATATAACATCAACATTTTTGAAATCCATCAAGGGATTCAGAACTTATATCGGTTTTTATAAAAGCTATATCCCGATCTTCCGATGACCATATCTCCAAAACTAGGTCCGAGCGACACTTTTTGATTAAACATTTTTTGTAAGAATTATAACTTCAACAAGAAAAGTTTGGTTTAAACCAAATTCGGTTCTGGGAGCAACGCTTGACTTTAGCCACAATTTGTAACAAATTCAGAAATGTTCAAGGCAATTCAACAATTAAGTGAAGCAATACAAAACGTTCCGGAAGCTTCACAGATTCAATTAATGAAAAAACGTAGAAACCAATTGATTGTGAACGAATTACATAACGTTATACAGACTATAACATTAGCGAAAATAGGAATACTAAATCCCACTATACTACACTTGGAAGAGATAAAAGACATTACTAGACATGAACATGAAAGAGTAACAATAGTTGACTTGCTTGATGTTTCAAAATTTAAAATAATTCAAAACAAAGACTTAATAGTAATCTATATCAAGTATCCAACTTTGAGTAAATCATGCAAATTTTATGAGGTAAGAGCCATAAGCCAAAACAACTCTAAATTAGAAATTCCAAAAGAAATTGTAAAATGTAAAAATAACTTTGAAAATGTAAAAAATTGTAAAAAAGAATTAACGGATATATTTTGCGAATCCATGAAGGATGAATATTGTTTAGTTAGACTTTTAAATAACAAGAAAGGAAAATGTAATAAAATCAAAGGAACAAACAAAGATTTAGAAATTATTAAAGATGGTGCAATATTGATATCAGGCAAACATTTAGTTAACGAAACGGAACTTGAAGGTATTTACTTAATAACATTTACAGATAAAATTAATATTGATAATGGAACATTTGTTAATAATAAAGATATAATAAATAATTATATAAAGAACACAAATCTAAATAATTTTGACACAATGGAATACATTAATTATGATAACTAAGTACAGAGTTTGAAAATATAAATTTATTAGAAATTAAGAAGGATTATGTTAAAAAGAATACAGTATGGACATTGTCCTCAATAATAATTCCTGTAATAGCAGCACACATAATTTTAAGAATTTTAAAATTAATTAAGAAACATAAAACTAAAAGAGCCATAAAGAATAATGAAATTAAAAATGAAACATTATTAGCTACCAACAATGAAAATACATTGATGGTTGGAGCTTACTGTTCAGTGTTTTTGAGTAAAACAACAATAAAAACACAAAAAACAAGGCAAAAATACACATAAATAAAAAAGCAAAAAAATGTATCGGAAGGCTGGTTTGCGTTACTAGTTTCGGGACCCACCACAGGTCAAAATTGACTATAATAAGTCAATTCCTCATCAGACGCTTTGCCGACATCTTATAGAGTTTTGCAAGCATACTTTATTTAACTTTTAGCATAGATTAAACGAGAATCACAGCTACAAGAAAAACACAGCACATGCAAAAATTCCAATTTCTTTGTTTTTTCCCTTTATATGTATTGCCCTGCAGTTGGGAGTCATCGATATTATACTATTTTTGCATAGCGCTTCGTTTGCAAGGTTTTTTGCCGAGACAAAACGAAGTAGCAAGCGCATTCGTATGTGTATCAGTTGGCTCTCTGAGATTTTCTAATTTTTTTGTTTTTTGGAACAGATGATGATTAACATTATTAGCTACCAACAATGAAAATACATTGATGGTTGGAGCTTACTGTTCAGTGTTTTTGAGTAAAACAACAATAAAAACACAAAAAACAAGGCAAAAATACACATAAATAAAAAAGCAAAAAAATGTATCGGAAGGCTGGTTTGCGTTACTAGTTTCGGGACCCACCACAGGTCAAAATTGACTATAATAAGTCAATTCCTCATCAGACGCTTTGCCGACATCTTATAGAGTTTTGCAAGCATACTTTATTTAACTTTTAGCATAGATTAAACGAGAATCACAGCTACAAGAAAAACACAGCACATGCAAAAATTCCAATTTCTTTGTTTTTTCCCTTTATATGTATTGCCCTGCAGTTGTGAGTCATCGATATTGTGTTTTTATTGTTGTTTTACTCAAAAACACTGAACAGTAAGCTCCAACCATCAATGTATTTTCATTGTTGGTAGCTAATAATGTTAATCATCATCTGTTCCAAAAAACAAAAAAAAAAAAAAAAAAAAAAAAAAAAAAAAAAAAAAAAAAAAAAATTAAAAATGAAACAATTGAAGAAATTGGAGAAGAAATACATTTGAATGAAATAAATGACAGAATAAGAAATCTCACAAGAGAATTTATGACAAAAGCAGTCGAAATGAATCGGGACGATTCATCTTAACAAAGGGGGGAGTTAACATTAGCATTTCACATGTAAATTCAATTAAAAATATAAACAAAAATAAAACATATGTTAACTAATTAATTGTAAAGAAAATTATAAACAAACTAGCTGGCCTGATTGCGACTTCGTTCGCCCATTCCCGATGCCTTTACGTACGAAGTCGCATCCATCTCCACGTTCCTCTCTTCCAATCACCAAGGTTTTTAAAGATCCATGTATCAACTTTTGTAATCATAGCTCCCATAGGTACAGAGATTTAGCATTTCATATATTTTTTGTATGAAGGGTGAAACTCTCCCTTCTCACCCCCCACCCCCCCTCAAAGTAAATGGTAGATAAAATATTCATGAATGTACCAATTTTTATAACGATATCTGCGATATGTGAAGAAATATAACATTTTGTGTATTTTTGAAAAGTGGATGCAATTCTGCTACACCCAATATCCCCCAAGTTTTGCATGGTGAATGGTAGATATGTACATTATGCATAAGTTCATCAACTTTCATAATCATAGCTTGTATAACTGAAGAGATATAGCATTTTTTGTATTTTTTTCGTATGGGGGGTGCAACCCCCATTCCCTTCAGTGGCATCTCACCCCCTTAAGAACCTTCTACAGACCATAACAAACAATTTAAAAAAAAATTATGTAAATCGGCCTTGTAGTTTCCGCGTTCATAAGCTACATACGGACACCATTTCATTTTTATATATATAGATTGTAAACAACATAATCCAATTTCATTTAAAAAACATATGTTAACCAATTATTTGTAAGGAAAATTGTAAACAACATAATCCGATTTCATTTTTACTAATTATAAGAAATATGGAATGATCAAAATTCTAATTTAAAAATGTAATAAATATTGGAATCAAATTTCAAAAGCTGGAATTCATTCCAAAGTACGATAAGAAGATCAAGCATAGAAGTAAGAAGAATAAGCATTTGATCCTATAAATACGATCACTAATAACTTAAGAGTTCAGTCTTTTGACAGTCTTTGGAAAACCAGAGTTAAAGAATATTAAAAAATTTAAATAAAGTTTAGAATTGATTTAAGTAAAATAAATAATAAATAAAGTTTTTTTTATAAAAACTAATAAGTAATAAAATTAATTTGCATGGGTACATGGGTACAATCAATTGCATCACAACATCGCGGAAATTTTGCTTTTCGAAAGAAATCAGTGCATATTGTGATTTTTCCTGCAGCGGTTCTTGGAAATTTGATAAATTGTGAACGAAAATGAACTATTGCGATTCAAACCAGCACAGTTACCAGCTGCTTGCAAAACGCTGCCTGTTGCATAAAATCTGAATGTCAAAAGCAGCTTATCCTATGCTGTTAAATCGTAGACACTACTAATTGCAAAAAGGCCAGCAAGTGCTACAAAATTAACGCTGTTTGTCTCTACGTACCGTAATTTTTTAGCAATTTTCCCCAAAATAAAGTTCCCTGTATGCTTGGACAAGCGAAAGCGTTGGAAGAACTTTTTTCAGTCCACTTTGTTCATATCGGTTTCTTTCGCAATTTTGAATAATTTCATAAAAGTTTCCATAAAAGTCCATTTTTAAAAAAAAAATTTTTTGTATGGTTAAAAAAAATTCGGAGGGGTATCAAATCAAAACTCTTTAAAAAACCCGAATAGCAACCGAAAATACTGACATTAAATTAAAATCTAAATGTGTTTTGTTTCCCAATAGTAGTAATTAGTAAGGACCTATAAATGACTAGAAGAATATTGTCCAAAGAAATAATTTTAGCCTACTGCACCATCTATGGAAAATGTTTCGAAGCTTAAGCATCTCCGTATAGTCACTTATTAACACAAAATTAATGACTTCTTAAAATTGGGGTAATGAATGCTGTAAGAAATATTAAATTATTTCTGAATTCTGTTGAAAATGTGTTTTTTTTTTCCTTTATGAAGGGATAATCTGTGTACGTGTCTTGACATAGTCGTATCTCGAATAAGCAGTATAACCACTAGAGCGGTACAAAATTTAAAAATTTGGCTCAATTTTTCGGGACCGCCAAATTTTAAAAATTTTATTCATTAGATGAAGTTTGGTCCATATTTCGGTGAAAAATTTAAATTTTTAGAACTTGCGCTGCATGCTCGAGGTCTCGAACTTTTGTAAAATTTTTATGAATTTTGGAAGTTTTCTTAATTTTTTTATACCTTATATTTACTTCATGTATTTAAAAAAAAAGGGTTTTTTCTAAATTTGACAGAGGTCATCTAACTATATTTTTTAAGTATTTAAGACACTTCGTTTTCCTTCTACGCCCTTAAAACAAGGACGTTAAAATTGGCAAAAATCTCGAGTTTGCCTTAAAAATATAAGTAAAACTCGGAAACCACGTCATCGAAAGAATAAAAATCAAGGATTTCAGTAAATGTAAAATAAAGTATTTTTATTGCATATTAATGTCGAATACCAAGGCTTAAACAAAAAAATCTGGAATTTTTTGTTTAAAATGCAAGTGCATATTAATTGATAGCACGATGTCTTAAATTTATGTGTTAGATTAAAGCACTAATAGTTCTGAATTTACCGGCATTAAGATAACTTTAATTCACAAGTAAGTAATTAAGTTAAGTAACGTTAAATTTTTCAGTTCTGAGTAAAATTTTAAAGGTTTCACGGTTTTTTCGGTCTATAATGGGTTAAATATTTTCTTTGTATATATCATTTGAAAGTGCATATATCTACCAATCAAAAGACACTATGATCGCCAAAGTCGATAACGTGGTTCCTGAGTTTTACTCATATTTTTAACGCAAACTCGAGATTTTTGGTAAAGGTAAATGATGTAAATATCTTACATAGCTAACAATTATGGTTATATGACCCCTGTCAGAATTAGAAAAACCCATTTTTTATTTTTAAATACATGAAGAATAGGTATTAATTAATTAAAAAACATCCAAAATTTATAAAAAATTAACTAAAGTTCTGGGCTTCGAGCATGCAGCGCAAGTTCTAAAAATTGTAATTTTTCACCGAAATATGGACCAAACTTCTTCTAATAAATAATATTTTCAAATTTTTGGCGTTCCCGAAAATTTAAAATTTTGAACAGCTCAAATAAGCACAATACTTAAATTTTTTGTAGCATATGTTCAAAGAATCTTACCCAATCTCAATATCGATATTGCAAATATTATTTTGAAAACTTTTTTGCGTTCATTCATCATTTTTATAATCCGATTAATGCTTTGCCTGAAAAAAATTAAAAACATTTACATTGTACAAAATTTGATAATTAAAAGAAATATAGTTTAAAAATTCAGAAGAATCTTCATTGTTCAGAAATTTGTCTATTTTTTTTATTTTTTTTTTTTTTATTATATTTTGCTTTTATTTATACGCAGAATTGTGTATGTATCACAACTGAAAAATTCTTTTGATATGCAAAACTCGGATACCTAACTTTTGTTGCACAAAAATATTTTTACATTTTAGGACAAAAACTCTTTATCAAAAGCTCAAAGAACGTAAATAATTAAATAATTTCTTTACCACAAAACGTTTCAAAAGGTTTCAGCTATTTATTTTTTTTCTTTTTTTTTTAATACCTCGAATATAATAACGTTTACCCCTTTAACAAATTTTACAAAAATACTGTTACTCACTTCACTTTCAAAATGCTAACTTTTTTAGAGAATATATAAGCAAGACCTTTAATTGTTATTATTTAAAAAGGTTTTTGATAGATAATTACTTCTTGAAAGTGTTACTTTTTAACAAATCATTTTAAAACCTGTTCCAACATAGGAAATGGAATTTCGTTTACCCTTAAATTATTTCAAAAGATAACGCATGCGCACTTAACAACTAAAGGACCATATTCCCTTATTTACTTCAAGAGTAAGTACATTAGGAAAAAGTACAATAATACTTACATGTTGCTAACTTAGTACATGGGGTTGAAAATCTACTTTCATGTACTCAAGGAATGACAGTTTACTAAATTATCTAAGTATTATAAAAAAAAATACTTAGCACTTTTCTTTTCCACACGCAGATGGCTGCGTTCAAATGTTTTTTCAAGAATTATTTGCCAAGACGATTCATTTTTACGAGGTTTTGGTTTTGTTAACGTTTTTATGTTAGTTAGTTAGATCGGATACATATCTACTTTTTTCTTTAATTCTTCAAACTAATATTTAAGACCGCTTTTGGATAATTTGCATTATATAACTATGAATGCCAATAAATCCTGCAAAAATAAACGTTTTAACTTTTTCAAATTCATTTGACTTGTTTTTTGTTGAGAGATCAACATTTTTTTTTTTATTTTGTCCAAAAAAATTAATTCTAATGATTTTTAGCGACCTTTTGAAATATATCTGGATTTATTAAGCGGGCTTGAGGTCCAAAATTAATAAAAAATGCTTATTGATTTTTTATATAATTTATTATAATTTTCTTTCTCCAATATTTCGACTATCTTTGATAGTCATCTTCAATAAGCATTTTTTATTAATTTTGGAACTCAAGCCCGCTTAATAAATCCAGAAAAAAATTAATTTTTATTTTCTTCTGCATAGGTACTTGTACTTCTCATTTTCTCAACATTTTACCCGACGCATAGTGGATGGGTTTGTATGGAACGGTGGCCATAAATAGTAACAATATAGCTAGGCTCTTGAATATGAACAAAATCCGCCCACCTTCTATACGAATCGGTGATATCTTTTATAGTTTCAAATCATTAGAAAAAAATCCGAAATTCCAATGTTTTAGTACTAAAAAATAATCTAAAACTATATCTGTCATACTTAGTTGAAAACAGAGTGTTGCCAATTGGCATACCCAAACTTTGATTGTGAGTTGACTTTAAAATAACTATTTTCAATAAAGTAAAATTCATGAATTTTTTGAAAATCTGACTTTGCCATTGTTGTGTATGTGTTTAGGAAATCCCATCATCTCACTATACTACAAATAGCAAGATTCGTTGAATTTTTGTGAAAAAAGAAAATGCGTCATACGATACACAGTGCGGCAAAATCCCAATTTTCTGGCCATAAGTCGAATAAATAACGATTGAATTTGCATAAAGAACGTGATTCATAAAGATTCCTTAACAATATGAGTGAATTTGGGCGAAATTAACCGACGGACACGCCCACCTCCCATATAACCTAAAAGCAATTTTGTTCGTAACTCTTACATTTTTAATTAGAAATTGTTAAGACTTGGTAAAATTGAAGTATACAAATAACTAATGATATTCACAAAAAATGGGCGTGGTCAAAAATCAAGTACACCGACCTCCCATATGATCTAAAATGAATTTTGGTCATAGCTCTTACATTTTTGAATAGAAATTGTTTAAATTTAGTGAAATAAGAGTATAAAAATACGTAAAAATTTTCGCGAAAAAAAGACGCTATCTCATGTACACCAACCATTTTTTATCAAAAAAATAATTTATATTCAAATGAAAAAAAAAAAATTTTTTCCTTACAAAAGTATCAATGTATTATTAAGTGTAACAATATTTGAATCTATCAAATCATGGCAAAAAATTGCTGGAACTAAGTGGAACTTGTTTTTGGCACTCCAGCGATCAACGTTCTTAATAGAAATTATGGGTTTCTTAGAAATATGCCACTTTTACCATTATTTTCTTCT
Source organism: Calliopum simillimum (assembly GCA_951812925.1). NCBI lineage: Eukaryota > Metazoa > Arthropoda > Insecta > Diptera > Lauxaniidae > Calliopum > Calliopum simillimum. The sequence continues at coordinate 42,412,829 of OX638371.1, read as the reverse complement.
TTAATGAAAGTGAGTGATACACCAAAATATTTAGAAAAGAACAGAGTTGATGGGTTGTAGTGGAAAAATTATTTAAATTTGTAAGCAAAACTTGTCCGGCGATTATCATTTGGCACAATTTTAATCACAATTTTCGATATCAAACAGTTTTCTATGTTCTGACGTTTGTACGCTATAAAGTGTACGTCGAAACCATTTTATTGTCTTGGTTGCTGATATCTTGGACAATCGTTTTTCAAAATATCTTACCAAAACTTCCCGGAATTAAAGTATTTTTTGGACTTTTGGCCGGGATATTTGGATTTTGGCGCACTGTGCGATATTAAAATTCCTTCTGCATCTTCATATATGTGCTTTCGTTTATAAAGATAATTTTCTATTAAGTTGCTAGTTCTTAGTTTGTTAGAAGAGCTGAGCACAAGGCGAATATCAAAAAAAGGAAGACAACAACAGCAATAAGACAACATATGATGACGCACAAAGACGTAGCGGACTTTGAACAAGTAAAGATTTTAGATCGTGAAACGAACATAAACAAATGACTTTAGAAACATTAAGTATACAACAAAAAATTGAATTATATACGAGTATGAACAACAAAGAGGACAAAAATTAATTAGTCCAGTTTATTCTAAGTATATAGTGTTTTTGTGAAGTCCAGTTTTTCAAAATTGTATTCTCTTTTTTAATTATTATTGCAATTTTATGATTTTTATTAAAAAGTTTTAATAATCTTCAGTAAATCTTAAATTTTCGCAACTCATATTAAATTAAATTTTTACAATTCAAATATTGTCAAACCGTTTTTTTTTTTTACTTTTCCGCTGCTAACTCCATATTGCTTTGTCAAAATTGGAAATTCGAAAAGCTGAGCGTTGGCAATTTCAGAACGCGCCTATGATACAATTATGGAGGTTGCGCCAAATCGTCAAAACGAGCAAAGCAGAGACAAAAAAGTAGCGAGTTCTGTCAATCAGAACAAAATGGAAACAGCAAAATTGTGCAATATGACAGAACTTGCTTCAAAAAAAAAAACAAGAAAGCGCCATCTGTGATGGCGCTACCTCCATAATTGTATCTTGTGTGCTCCAAACAAACTGTGTGTACATTGGAAACAGTAAAGTAACTCTGACGCTCCAATTTAGGTATGTCTGTTATAAACAAGCTCCTGGAGATATTCCTAAAAAAGACAAGTAAGTTCACATTAACTTAAAATAATCAGCAATTTTGGTCACTGGTCACTAAAATCCAAATAAAAATTAGTTTTTTTAAATAAAATTAAAAATATTTATCTCTCAATACAAAACGTGTAAAATAAATTCTAAAAAGTTAAATGTTCATTTTTGCAAGATTTATCGGCATTTCTTGTTCAGAGTAAACTCGGAGTACGCTGTATGAGCTCATAATAAAACATCCGAGCATTCGGACTAAAAATAAAATCACAAAATTGACATATGGAATTAAAAAATTAAACGAAATGAACGAATAAATGACTGTCTGTGCCGTTTGTTCTGACATAATATAAATTGAGTTGAATATATAATTTCGTTGAATAACTTTATAGGTAAATCGACTTTCAAATAGTTCTCAAGGAGTTAAGCCGACGACTTGGAGACACTGACAAAACGAACGAAACAAACATGAAGAAAAGACCATAGAGAAGGCTAGAGACAAAAGCGTTTTTATTGAACCTGGCAACTCTTTCGTATCTTTAAATTTGGTGAGTTTCATCACAGTCACCATTAAAACGATGTTTAAAAATATTTTTCCACAATTGGATTTTATGTTATGTTATGTTAAATTGTTCCAAAGCTAACAAAAAAACCTATAATTTTCAGCATTTAGATAAAACTTCAAAAGCTGGTACTTTAATTATGTTTGAAAATAAATACAAAATTGCTGGAAATTACGCAAGTACCGATGAAACGTGTTGATGAAATCTATTATTTGGTCGATATGTTGCTAAGTTGTATGTTTTTTCTTTTTTAATCTTCCCAAAATTTCTAAAGATTTTTTAAATATTTTTTCACTTTATCATTGCGAAATCTGGCAACACCTCATATGTCATATTATTAATTTTCCGTCATTGAAAACAAAGGTTGTGTTTTTGTATTTTTGTGAGTGATTTTAATTTAATGATAATTTAATATTTTTCTGCTTTTTTACAAGAAAATTAAATGTATTCGAGTGTAAGGCAACTATTGGTAACAATTGAGGAGTGGCCGTACCAAAGGGCCTAAGTACCATTCTGATAGTTTTGAGTTATTAATAAAACAATGAATATTTCAGATTTTTTTTTATAAATTTTATAATATTATTAAAAAGCTTATAAAATACAATGCAAGACTGATTCATAACATAATTTGTAATATTAAATGGAGAGGTTATTTAAAAAACAATTAAATACGCAATTGTTTTGGAAAGGGCCTTGCTTTTTTGCAATAGAAAGGACATAAGTACCTTGCTTTTGTTCTGTTGAAAAGGCGGAAGTACCTTGTTGTACACCTATGGAAAAGGTATAAGTGTGTTACGCGTGCGTCTTTTGAAATGTCAAATTCAAATCAAAGCAAAAAAAAATAAAATTTCTATTACAGTGCAATCAGGTATAAAGCGGCATGAAAAATTCTTAAACTCCGGCTAGGCTACCCCATGGTCGTGCTTCTCCCTAATATAACTTGACGCGTAATCATAGTAATCATGCCATTTTGGTAGCTGTCAAAAATATCAAACAAACTAAGCATTTCGCTACTAAATCGGCAACTAAAATCGTAATCTAGTGACTTGGTGTTGTTTTTGTCACTTGGAGTGCATTTTTCCCTCCCCACCTATGGCAAATCCCGCACTCATTCTTTATGGAATTGCCCCTAAACTAAATTCCATGTATTCCCTAACGCTTACCCCATTTGTCCTTCCTCAGCATTCCTTTAATGCAAAAATTTAGTTACACATTGTTTTTTTGTTTAAGTTTAAAGTTTTTAATTTAATTCATATTTCGTTTCTTTTGTTTTTAAATGTAGTTTCGGTTTTTTTTTTAAATCTAATATTTTGTTCTCTTTTTTTTTTAATCTAATTTATTTTTTTACTTTAATTTAACAAAATTAAATTTTCTTAAATTTTATGTACGCGTACTACCCCCTTAATATTATATGAAATGTGATATAATGAAATTATAAAACTAAAATAAAAACTAATATAATAGTTATAAAGTATATAAAAATACTTAAGGTTTTTACGGTGCGATGTCTACTGGGCTGTCTTCATGCTGCATACTGACGCTGATGTTGGCTTTGACGCTGATGTTCGCTGCATAGGCTGTCGCTGTCGTTGATGTTGTTTGTTGCGTCGGTGATCTTTTTATTTTATTAAGCAAAAACACAGTTTTTTTTTTTTTATTTTGTTTTATTTTTGCACAATTATATTTTTCATAAATTTCAGTTTTTCTTTTTTATTTATTCTTTTCTTTTTCCAGCTTTTATTGTTTTTCTTGTCACATTTGGTGTTCTTCGGTTTTCATAGTCTTTGTTTTCTTCTTACTTTTAGTTTATTTTCCTTTAGTTTTTCTTTTTTTGTCACTTTTGGTTTTTTTTTTCTTTAGTTTTTATTTCTCGTTACTTTTTATGTTTCATTGTTTTTTTCGCGAAACAATTAGGTTTTCATTCTTTGTAGTTTTGTAGTTTTCTTTTCTTGTCACATTTGGTTTTTTATAGTTTTGCTTTCTGGTCACATTTGGGTTTTATAGTTTTCTTTTCTTGTCACGTTTGGTTTTTTTTATAGTTTTTAGTTTTTATTTCTTGTCACTTTTGGTTGTTTTCTTTCACATTTAGCTTTTGTTGCAATTTTAATTTCAATTTCTCTTTTTGGCTCGTTCGTGTCCCCAAATTATTATTTTCTTTAGCAACAAACTAAAAAAAAACAAATATATATTTATTTCTATATATTTGTTAGCACTTTCGTTCGTTTTGTCTGCTCGTCTACCCTCTGCTCACTTCAATTTTTTTTTCAAAACGTTGCCCAAATTGCTGCAAACTCTGATACATTTAAATTTTCACACATTTTATAATGCAATTGCTACATTTACTATGCTTCACTTTTAAACAAAATTATCGGTTTAAATTACTATTTTTCGCCAAAGTAATTGCACGCACTGATTTTTACTTTTTTTTTTTTTTACTTTTAACAATGGTCGAGGCACCGAGGCCGACCACGACCGCACCCTTTTACAATTTTTCCGCAACTGAACTTTTTTAAAAACCTTGCTGATGCAATTAAATGCCGTTCTCTGTTCCCGTTTGACACTGGCCTTGACTAACACTCTCACAAAAAATCACCTCATTTTTGACCTTCAATTTAGAAAAAAAATATTATTGTGTACTCACACAAAACCAAGCAATGATCGCAAGGGAGATGGTGATAAGAAAACGAAATTCTGTGTAAAATTTGTGAGTGTGTTAGTGACTGTCAATTTTCGAACATGGAATTAGGGTCCGTTTACATTTTCGAACGATACGTAGCAATTAACCCAGAAGGCAATTCGATCGGTGCAGAGTGCTGCCACCGTTACAAACCTGCTTTGTTTTAGGAAGGCATTCCATCCCAAAACAAACAGGAAAACAGGTGTAATTGGATATTAACGGTTCGAAGCTAGTCAAACATGTCAATTTGCAGGTATCGGCGATAAATTTTATTTTTTTTTTAAATTTCTTGGCAGAAACGTGTGGCTCGACCCACAACCCTGAGAGTAAGAGTCTCATGCTCTACCGACTGAGCTAGCCGGGCAAAACAAACAATTATTTTTACCGAACACAGAAGCATTTACCTCTGGGTCTAGTAACCCAAAGAAAGTATCATTGTGAATAGAAATTTGCGCAAAAAGACGATCGTCTGCACGATCAAACAACTTTATTGCTGCTAAAATTTTTCGACAATGTTTACGCACCTCAAATCTAATTCGACATTTTAAAATTGCTTAAGGAGGAACAAAACATTATTTTTAAAAATATCTGCGTTTGCTTTTCATATCCGAACTTACGTTCATAAAGATTAAAATGTTGCAAATTTGTTTGGCAAGAAAAGTAGTAATTAGTGGATTTTAAAATTTGAATGTCTAGGATTTTATTGTCTTTTTCGACTGCAAACCTTTAGTCTGACAAGTCTACTTCGGTTTTAATTGTAAACTCGGGGTGTTGCGGGAAGAACGAGTGTCCCCGGTTGCCAACTCGCTCCGTCTGAAATTTCCCTGATGCAAATTAGTGCAGTTTGGAGTTGTGACTCCTTTTTGCCCACATTTGAAACAAAAAAATGTTTCTTGTTTCACTAGGACAATAAATATAAGAATGTCCGAATAACAAACGGTTCCAGCACTGGATTTTGGAATAGTCAGCGCGACGTGGAAACTGTAGAGCCTCTACTTGCGGATCTGATTCCGCTTCAGTTTCGTCACTATTCAAATTTGTACTGACATCAAGCTCATTGACATGCCGACCAGTACTTACCGTTGAAGAAAACCTATTTTCAGTAAGCAATTTCTCACCTTTTCGAGCCAACTCTCTCAAATTTCCTAAAGTGGTTGCTCGTGAATTGAAAAGCATTAATTTTAAATTAGCATTGACATTTTTCTTGATAGCGTCCATCAAGGCTGTTTCAGAAAGAGGTTCGCTCAATTTGGAATTCATAGTAACAATGGCTGTATGAAAATCTTCATACGACTCTTTAGCCCATTGTTTCCGTGAATAAATTTTCAAAATTACATCTTGGTCCGTTTCCAATGAACCAAACTCTTTCTGCAACGCATCTTTCAACACTGCAAATGTTGCGTTTCTATTTTGCTGAGAAAATAGCCAATACCAAGACTCTGCCTTACCCGTTAGGAAAATATGGAAATTTGCCATTAAATGATCATAAGAGCACCGCGAACGTTGACATAAAGTCGCAATTTTAAATAAAAAATCAAACACGCTGCCTAATCCATCATAGGATACTTTCCAATCTTTAAGGTGCACAGTATAGCTGCCTGACGAATTTTCGTTCAATCCAGCACTTGGCTGTGACATCTGCGAAGACTGAGCAACAGTGCTTAACAAATGTAGATTTTGTGGAACCTGACTAGCAACTCCTGGTAATTGTAAATTTTGTGGAGCCTGATCACCAACGCTTGGTGCAAGTTCTGACATGGCAATATTTAAAGCTGAAACATTTTCAGTTATGGCTCTTAATTCCTGCCTAAACCCTTCTTGAGTGTTGCGTATGGTATTTTCTACAAGGCTTACCAAGGCAGCTACTGACGTCACATCCATGTTGGCTGGTGGTGCCTCTGGAGGTTCATTGTTATTAGGCATGTTGTTTACTAAATTAGGTTGTAAAAACCGAAACAAAACACACTCTTGGTCAACAATTGGATTTTGAACGGAATGATTATGAATCTCAGCACTATTATCGTTTGACTGATCCACAGTACTACTGGCTGATTGAACCGAATAATTTGACATTTCAAAAGACGCACGCGTAACATAGATGGCGCCCAACGAAGCAAACATAGTTATTTTCTTTATTGATTATTTTTTTTGAATTTCACTTAACAAATCTTATTTGAAATAAAATTTGGTTGAAGTTTTTATTTAAATTTAAAAGATTTTCATTTTTAGTTTATCGGAAACTAAGGTAGTCACAGATCGGATTTTATAGTTTTCTTTTCTTGTCACGTTTGGTTTTTTTTATAGTTTTTAGTTTTTATTTCTTGTCACTTTTGGTTGTTTTCTTTCACATTTAGCTTTTGTTGCAATTTTAATTTCAATTTCTCTTTTTGGCTCGTTCGTGTCCCCAAATTATTATTTTCTTTAGCAACAAACTAAAAAAAAAACAAATATATATTTATTTCTATATATTTGTTAGCACTTTCGTTCGTTTTGTCTGCTCGTCTACCCTCTGCTCACTTCAATTTTTTTTTCAAAACGTTGCCCAAATTGCTGCAAACTCTGATACATTTAAATTTTCACACATTTTATAATGCAATTGCTACATTTACTATGCTTCACTTTTAAACAAAATTATCGGTTTAAATTACTATTTTTCGCCAAAGTAATTGCACGCACTGATTTTTACTTTTTTTTTTTTTTACTTTTAACAATGGTCGAGGCACCGAGGCCGACCACGACCGCACCCTTTTACAATTTTTCCGCAACTGAACTTTTTTAAAAACCTTGCTGATGCAATTAAATGCCGTTCTCTGTTCCCGTTTGACACTGGCCTTGACTAACACTCTCACAAAAAATCACCTCATTTTTGACCTTCAATTTAGAAAAAAAATATTATTGTGTACTCACACAAAACCAAGCAATGATCGCAAGGGAGATGGTGATAAGAAAACGAAATTCTGTGTAAAATTTGTGAGTGTGTTAGTGACTGTCAATTTTCGAACATGGAATTAGGGTCCGTTTACATTTTCGAACGATACGTAGCAATTAACCCAGAAGGCAATTCGATCGGTGCAGAGTGCTGCCACCGTTACAAGTGCCAAGTTTTACGTCCACTTAAAATGAATAAATCTTTCTAAATAAAACCATTCTAGACATGCCGATGCTATGCGCGATCTTTTATTCAACTTTTTTTTAACTATACAACATTTGATGGAGCTTTTTTTTGTAGAATCGTTGATAATAGTCCATAGAACGTTTTGGCATTAAAAACGACGAATGTCAAATTTTGGCACTTAGGCCCTTTGGTACGGCCACTCCTCAATTGTTACCTATGCAACATGCATAGTGACAAGTTAAGATGATTGTCACAACGACCGCAAAGAAATTGTCGTCTAGTCGCCCCAGGATCCTTATTGAAGGAAATTAATAAACGTGCCAAACTTACCAAAAGCAAGCTGATGAAGCAATAATTGCTCTACCTAAAAGTGAAAGTTTGGTTCGTGCTGAAATATTTCAAAATGTATATTAGAAAGCTGATCGCCATGAAATTAAGCTTCGCCGCTTAGCCAAACCGCAAGGATTTGATCTACAAGCATGGTTTTGTAAAGCACCATAGGCAACGTACTCCAATAACTGATAACTTTGTCATAACATAAAATTAGTGATGGGTCACGCAGCGCTGCGTTGGCATTATACGCTGATACCGAACACGGCTCTGCTGGCGCTGATACACATATTCATAACGAGCTAGCGCCAACTAGCGCAAATAATGCCAATTTGATACAACGCAACTTTGCGCGCAATGTTGAGCTACCGGTGTAGCGCCAAGTTTTACTGCTTGGAATCTTTTCTTTTCTTCTTATACGAGCTAAAATTGTATGTTTTTTGATTATATGCACTTATGTCTGTCGCAAATTGCTTCTCGAAAACGGCTGCAGCGATTTTAATAAAACTCGGAACAATGGTAGATACTAGCATTGAATGAAGAATGAGGCAGGTCTTACTTTCTAGATACTCATGAGGGGGCGTTGCAGCGCCCTAAATTTTAAACTTAATCTGGTCATAACTCGCAAACCATACAAGGTATTTTGATGCCAATACCTTGTAACACACAAAAAGCGAGGGGTATTGAGAAAGTGCCACGCCCACTTTTTAAGCATTGAAAATTTTGATTCAATATTACTCGAAAACGACTCTAACAATTTTAATGAAAACTTAGGAGATGTTACCCCTAGAAACAAGGATTTAAATGTTATATTTTGTTGAATTGAAAATTCGCATTCTTGCACTCTGTTTTATATTTTTGTTTAAAAGTTGTAATTTTGCTGTTTTAATGGAGGTAGTCTGCGTGAAATGTGCCAAATATTTTTCTCGGCACAAACCTCTATGGTTCCATGCAGGGGTTTCTGCGGAAAGGTGTTCCACGAAAGTTGCTGCGAAGTGAAATTTGCTGGTTATGATTTTGAAGCTGCTTGATCGTAATCGTCATTTGGGCTACTACTGCTTGAAGTGCGATGATGATCCGGCTAAGATCGTGTCGAATTTTGAGAATGTGGTAATTGCCATGAAAGCTGAATTTGAAAATTTTGAGAAATTATTTGATTCGAAATTCAAAGTCTTAATTGACCTATGTAAGGAGAAGCTTAGATGTGTTACTGAGAAAGTGATAATGACTCACCAAAAGGAAAAAGAAAAATAATCTATTCTTAGTTCTAATATTAATGGTGTTTCCCCAATATGTATCAACGACGAGTCAAGCACAGACCCAACACTCTCTTTGGGTATTAAGCAACAAGGAAAGAAAAGAAACAGTGATAAATCGAAAAATGTAGTAAAAGCACGCACTCTCTCGAATGCTGATACGGCTGTTGGCTTTCCTGCTTTGCCTGTGTGTTCTTCTTCTTCTTCAGTACAAACCGATTTTGAGACTTCTTCTCGCGCTTCATCTTCAACTACTTCTGCTGCCGCCCCCGCTGCTGTTGGTAACTCAACTGCGCTTTTACATTCTCCTCCGTCTGTTGAAGCAGATGTGGCGAAACAAACAGTACAGATCATGCAAACCGATTTTAAAAATTCATCTTCTGCTTCATCTTCAACTACGTTTGCTGCCGCCCCCGCTGCTGTTGGTGACTTAACTGCGTTTTTACCTTCTTCTTTGTCTGTTGAAGCATATGTTGCGCAAGTAGATAATGCGCAAAAAACAGCGCAGATTGGTAAGAATGATATTGGGCCTTATCGTAAATAAATAAATATTCTCGAGAATTTCTTCACTTACACCCTGGCTTGCAATCGCAAAAAAAAAATTCTGAAAGGGGAAATTTCTCTGGAAAAATGAGGCAAGCGACAATAGTTTGGGAGCGAGTTTTCACGTATATTGCCAAAATTTATTTCTTAACTTTTTGTTAGGGAATAATAATATATAATTGAATATGCGGGTAAGGGGTCAGAATATGCCCGAGGTAAGCATGCCTGTCGTAAAAGGCGACTAAAAGCGGGTGACCAGCCAGGGTGTGGAAGGGTGTAGCGTTGGACAGCGTTGCGCCTCGAAAGAAAAACCCACAATGCCCGTAACTGGCACTGACAAGGCGAGTCGATGCCGCCTTAAAATAAGCATCTTGTCGAAATCCTGAAGCGTCTGATCCAGAGAGGGCGGCTCCCAGGTCAGCGTCTGTTCCAGATTGGGCGGCTGAAATTAAAAGTGAATTTGGCCACTATATTTGCAGCGCTTGCCGGATCCAGCTTTAAGCTTATAACTTACTGCGTGGGGCGTTGCCGAGAAGATTATACTAATGAAGCATGGATCGAAAAACGATGGAAAATAACTTTCCAAGTGGTACCCACCAGAGTGTGGTTAATCCACCTGCCTCGGCAGCATGCACATCGGATTTGGAGGTGCAAGAAACATGCATAGTTAGGAATGATTCTCCTATAACTGGAACCAATATGGTTTCTCAAAATTTTGAGTGGAATCCACAAGGCAGTAGAGGACGTGGTAGACCCAAAACCAACTGAAAAAGGTCGTTGGAAAAGGAAATCCAAGAATCGGGAAAATCGTGGCAAGAGATCAAAGTCATCGCAAGGGATCGTGACAAATGGACGGATTTCATATTGGCCCTATGCTCCTCCTAGGAGTTAAAGGAGAATACATACATACATACAATTGAATAATTATGATAGTCTAAGATCCGGCAGTAAAAAAACGTATTGATCAAGTTTTTAGTTAAAACCTAATTTTTACATATATTTAGGAATGGGGGAATATATTTTTGATGGGTTGCCTCTCAAGATTTTGACACTTTTCCCCGTGAGAACCACGGTTTATAAGTTATCGCAATTTGATAATACTAGCGGCCACATTATGATAGGCAACCTGCCAAAAAAATGTTTTCCCATTCATAAATATATGTAAAAACTAGATTTTAACTAAAAACTCGATCGATACGTTTTTTACTGCTGGATCTCGTACTATGAATAACGTTTGACAAATTAAAATTTTTGGTACAACAATTTTATAGCTTATTGAAACGGCTTTCATATGACACTAAAATCTTTTACATGTATCCATCCAAGCGTTTCAAACTTATACCGGTTCCACTAAAACAACTTTTCACATCATATTTTCATTTTTTTAACTTTTCGATGCCAACAATTGATTTTTAAATCCACTAAAATGATTAAAAAGTAAATTTTTAATTAAAAAAGCAAAGCATTCACTTAATTTTCACAACTTTTATTCAGATGCAATAGTTGTTTATCTTTTTTGTTTTTTTTTTTAAGTCAGCTGTCAATATCCAGTGGAAATCAAAAAAAATGTCAACCATTTATTTAAAATAGCGTTGCCACATTTTTTTTTTTTATGTGCAAAATGTCTACGGAATTGGAAAAAGTCGGCGTTCAGACTGTCTTCTTCTTCTAGTGTACTGAATATTGCAAACAGTACAAGGTATCGAGAAGGACTACCATGAACTTTTTTGTAATCCTTAGCGTAATCCACCATCACGTTCCCGGAGGCCGACACCAAACCCCACGCGAGAGACTGATGTTGTTGTTTTTGATTAAAAATTTATTTGCTTGTAATTAACCGCGAACGGTAAAAAAAAAAATCCATTTTATTTCTCTAATATAGAAAGTTTTACTGTAATATTGCGTGACTATACAATCGAACGATACGCGTTTCTGTTTAATGTGTTTTTTTTTTATGTCTGATTTTATTTTGTAAAAATTTGTAGGTATATAAATTAGTGACGCCTTTTTAATGAGTTTTTTTTGATGTTAAAAAAATTTGTAGGCATACAAATTAGTGACGCGTTTTTAATGAGTTTTTTAACATAAAAAAAAAACTCATTAAAGAGGCGTCACTAATTTATATGCCTACAAATTTTTACAAAATAAAATCAGACATAAAAAAAAAACATATAAACAGAAACGCGTCAGCAATTTGCATGTCTATAAATTTCTTAAACAAAATAAGACAGTTTATATTTTTTATTTTTTCAATATTAACAGAATAACATTGTTCTTTTTTTTATTAATATTGTTTTTTTAAATCTTTTGTTTTAAAATGTCAAATGTAATTTCAGTCTATCTTTTTTTCATCACTATTTATACGATCAAGCTTTATTTTTTTTTTATTATTATTTTTATTTATTTATTCGGTCTATGAATATAACATTCTTACAGACTAGATATAAAAAACTTACATTAAATAACAAATATGATAACAATTATAAAATATTATTTAAAAACAATCTCATACTATCTTTTGAAAGAGAAAAATCAAGATCATTATTTGAACTTATATCATTAAATAATTTTAAAGATCTATAAATGGGAGCATTTATTGCATAATTTGACCTTACCAAATCTAAATAAAATGGTGCATAAGACCTAAGCATTCTAGAGGGAACATTAAATTGAACTAAACTAGACAGGGCAGGGAAATCAACGGCTCCACCAATAATATCAAAAACAAATAAAAGTGACAATATGTTTCGTCTAACTTCAAGTGTCTTTAGACCAAGTAAGAGACAGCGGGCATGATATGAAGGGAGAAACTCATTATTGTTAAGAAAAAGGGAACGTAATGCATACTTAGTAAAAGACTTTTGTACACGCTCCAACCGAAATTTATGGGATTCGTAGTATGGGCTCCAAATAACAGACGCATACTTTAACCTAGAACGTACCAGACTAATATATAGAACCTTTAAGGTATATGGATCTTTAAAAGAAGAACTATTACGCCTTATGAAGGCAAGCATAGAATATGCCTTAGGAATAAGAAAGTCAAAGTGTGCACGAAAAGAAAAACAAGAATCGAAAACAACACCAAGATCCTTAATTTCACTAACGGCCACTAGGGGAAAATTAGAAATATTATATGACGATGGAATGAGTGACAAAGACTTTAAGAAGGACATAGAAACACATTTGTTAAGGTTAAGGGACAGAAAATTACTCTCGCACCAAAGGTACAACTTGTCAAGATCACTTTGTAAAAGCGCAACATCAGAGGCATTTCTAATTTTTAAAAATATTTTCAGATCATCAGCATACAGCACACAATTACAAAAAGAAAACAATTAATTATATCAACTTATAGAATACCCATGCTTCCGCTTACGCGGTCAGCCGAAGAATCTCGTTCAGACTGGTTGTTTGCGCAAAATGTAAAATACATGGGAAAGACTCAGCGTTGCCAGATGTTGTTTTTGTGCAAAATGTCAGCGGTCTTGGAAAAACACAGCGTTGTAAACTGCTTATTTCTGAAAATGTCAACGATATTAAAATAAAAAAAGTATCCCTGCAGGAAGGGGATCGAGTTTGCATTCATAAAATAGTCACTACTTCCAGAGCTCCCTCCCCAAGAGGGAGTATATTCTCGAGAATGGAAACTCCCTTCAGATTTACGATAAGGCTATAATCAACTTCATACGGTAACTACTTCACATTATTTCGACATAATATTTTTGTAGAAACTTGGATGACGCCTCATTTTCTATCGAGTGCGTTGTTCGATTCGCAATATATAGTTTATAGCAAGGATAGATTGCTTAAAAATTGCGTTTCTAGGGGTGGAGGTGTTTTAGTTGCAGTCTCATCTAAATATGCTAGCAGAGAAATATTGTACAACTCGATCGCTGTGGCGATATTGAGCAAATTTGTGTTGCTGTCACGCTAAGAATTGCCCCCACGTCGGATATAGCTAATTTAGCTAATTCATCACAATATGCAATTGCATATTTTTATCAATAGCTTAAAAACCTTTTGAGAATATGCAAACTTAAACTGTGTTTTATAGTTTCGCAACAGATACAATCATTTCATAAACGGCTCTTTGACAATTACCATCTTTTTTTTTTTTGGATTGTAAAAATTGTTGAGTTGTTTTATATAAAATTTAACATCAAAGTGCCAGTTAAGGTTGAAGCCAATTAAAATGTAATACAAGTAAAAAAAATAAATGTTTTTATTAACGAGCAATAAATAAAGTTTAAATTTTTAAATTTTCGAAGAAAATTCTACCGTTGAGGTCCCCATACGTAGGTATACTTTTGCGCTTTGAAAGAGGTTATATATAGAGGTGAAAGTCTTTTGTTTTTGCTCATCAGTCATTATTTGCCTCAATATTAATGTGTCCCCGATTTTCCCCCGATTGTCCCCGTTTTTTTTTTCGTATAAATATCGTTTTGTCCCAGATTTTGCTCACACAGACATGGTCACCGTAGTTATATTCCACCAGTAGTAATATAAGTTTATTTAATGATCACATTTTCAATGTTATACAAATTGTAAGCGCTTTGCATTTAAATCAAACCCCGTGTGTACTTGGTGTTTTTAACCTCGGCAATATTGAATGGAATTTTTTCCTTGAAGAAAAAATGTTGATGCCTTTTAATTTAAAAAGTACTAGTGAAAAGATTGTATGCGTTAAATTTATTTCAAACTAGCAAACTAAAAAAGCTAATAACGAAAGCTATTTTCCAAAATAATGTTCCACAAACAGTTGCTCCAACATATTGATTACATTTATTTCCATAAAATGATCACATCCACATCGAAAAATATTAAAATACAACCGATTTCTCCGGTGAAAGTCCAAAAGTATCGAAAAATATCGCTTATATTCCAAAAGTATCGAACAATATTGAAATACATTGAAGAAATCGGTAAAAGTCGAAATGCTAAAATATTGGTAAAAGTCCAAAAGTATTGAAAAATATCATAAAAATCGGTAAAAGTCCAAGTGTATCGAAAAACATTCAAAATATCAGTAAAGATTCAAAAGTATCGAATAAATCGGTAATAGCCCAAATACATATATCGAAAAATATCCAGTATATCGAAAAAAGTCCAAACGTTTCGAAAAAATATCGCAGTACATCTAAATGTATAGAAAAACTTCTAAAATATCGGCGAAAGTCTAAAAGTATCGAAAAACATCCAAAATATCAGTAGAAGTCCAAACTACCTATGGATAAATATTGAAAAACATCTAAAATAACGGTAAGAGTCCAAAAGTATCGGAAAAAGTCCAAAAATATCTAAAAACATCCTACATATCTGTAAAATTCCAAAAGTATGGAAATGTCAGAAAAAGTACAAAAGTTTCGAAAAATATTGAAAAACATCGGTGTTAGTCCAAAAATATCGAAAAATTTTAAGAATTTTTAAGTGTGTTACTTAATGACATTTTATATTGAAAATTGATTTTATTTTAATTGAACTTTTAGTCATATATTTGCAAAGATCGATTTACATATAAATCTATCAATGCATTTTTCTAGCACTTAATTATGACAAATCAAGGAACGGATTAAAAACACGGCTATAGTGACATATGTTTCGTCTTTCGCCACAAAGACTCATCAGACTATTTTTGTTGTAATTATAATTATATTTATTTTACTAAATTAATTATAATTGAAAAATTGCAAGTTTGAAAACTTTTTTGTGTTTTTGGTCTGGGCGGGAGACGAACCAAGGATCTCCAGGTTGGTAGCAGAAGTCGTTACCACTGCACCAGCCTTGCCCGGCTGCGAAGCCGACTTTTTGCCAGTTTTATTTGTGTGTTAATACGTATTGATATATCATAATTGTTGTGTATCGTATACACCCTGTATACGAGTTTTTTTCTCAGAGAATCAGCAAAATGTATTTTATTATTTGTATAATGTATCAGTATTATTTGAGCTATTGTAGTGAAAAGCAGTGCTTTTATTGTGATTTTTATGTGCTGTGAATAAATGTGGTTTTTTGGACAAAGTTCCTTTTTCCACAATAATTATTGTGTTTTTATTCCGCTGACCTATCGAAGGTTTAAACATTGGTCATTCGAGCGGATAAATTAAAAAAAAAAAATGTTTTCTGGCGAAGTGCAAAATTTCTTGAAGTAAATTCTAGAAAAATCGTTGAACTTTGTGAAATTTTATTGTGGATTTATGCGTAGCGTCATATTTAATTTCAAATATTAAATATGTATATGTGAGTTTGGCATGAGAGGAATTGTTAATGAGAAGACCGTTGTACAGAAGAGAACATCACTTAGTTGTGTGGCTGTGCGGAGAGAAGGGGAAGCTGTGATGTCAGAAAAAATGAGCGAGCAAATGCGATTGTGCAATTCGATGTTTTAGTTAATAATAAATATTAACTAGATTTCTGCAAAATGCATAAAACAATAATAATTTGTGAGTATTATATTTTATAAAGTGCTATTGTGAGTGTTTTATTGAAGTCACTGTGAGTGCCTTGAGCAATGTTGACGACAATGCGGCGTCAATGTGAGAAATTTTGCGGCTTTTTTGTTTTGTTTTGATTTGTTTGCTTTCTTTTGCGATCTATTTTTTTGCGTTTATGCTAAGAACTGTGAAGTGTAGAGCTAGGGCATAGTGCGTGCTAATAATTTTGTACATAGTTTACAATTTTATAATAGATTCTGTGAAAAATATTGTGCATTTAGTTTTTGATAAATAATAACAAAAGCGACATGAGCAGATTGCTTTGAGTGCGTGTGTGCGTTTTGCTTGCAGCATCATAGTTGTGAGTGTGAGTGCATAGAAATTGAGAGTGCGTGTACTGTTTTTCGTATGCGTAAAAGGGCTTTTATTTTTTATTTTATTTTCTCTTTCTTTTGCGGCTTATGTGTAGAACAGAAAGAAGAGAAACGCAGGCAAATGTGAGGTAGCGTCTTTTTGTGCGTTTTTTTTTTGTTTTATACAAATACATTGTTTGTTTATTAGGGTGTATGAAATTGGTCAAATGTGTTGATCATGTTTCTGTTTCAGTGAGGCAGCGGCTTCATATGCGTTTTTCACACTCACAGATTCTTAGCAAGTAGTAACATGCATGTTATGAAAATAGGTAGAGCATATTGGTCATTTTTGGGTATCGTCACCGATATTCAAAGAGAGTAAATTGTGCAAGAGCAAGATGACCAAGAGCAAATGGTACCAAGAGCTATAGTGCAAATTAGTTCATGTCAAATTGATATGGGCTTGTATGTATGCAATAATTATATAAATAATAAGACGTTTCAAAGAGCGAAACGCAATAGAGCAAGAGAGTTTGTATCGTATATGATGCGAACTCAAATGAGTTTGTGTGCGAGGCAAAAAGGCAATCACTCACAGTGGCACATAGGCACAAAATATTACATAAAACTCACAATGATGGTAAAGGTTTTGGCGCTTTATATAAAATTAATAGGAATAGGATAAATTTATACAGGCATTATTTTCCTTTTTATTATTTTTATTATTCTTCCATTAGATATCAAAATAGATAAGGACATCAATTGAATTTTCAACAAATGTAACACAAATTAAAAGAGCGCTTTCAGCTCAATAGAATATAGCATAGGAAAATGGTGATAGTGAGAGACAGCGCGTCAATCTGAGCATAACAGAGAGAGCAGAATTCTAAAAAACTATTTGCTGCAAGTAATGTGTGGGATCAATCGAGAAATTTGCCAACTGTGCGCAGTGCTGCGGAGAAAATTACAGCCAGTATGTGCCGTAGAGCTGCACAACAGTGTGCTTTGTCTGCACAAATCTAAAGAGAAAGGTGTTGCTAACATGCAGCTTGCAACCAAACGAAAAAATTAGTCAAATATCTGGCTAAGGGATGGATCTAAAAACCAAAATTTTCTAAAATGAACGCCATTCAAAACAGCAAGAACTAGGCACGATGCTGAAATGTTCTCCGAGCGTTACAATAATTATTTAAATTTATTATTATTTATAAATGAATTTATTTATTATTTTTCTTCTTCTGATAGCAAAGAGTAGAACGGTCAGAGCGATGAGTTTGCACGATGAGAATAGAGCTACGGTTTTATTATCGCATTTGGAGAAATTATTTTTGAGCAAGAGCAAATACAGGAGGCGAATATGGCTTCTGTAGAGTGCGCTAATATTGGACATTTAGATGAGATATTGCTGCGGCTTTGGCAACTAGATCAAGTTGCTGAGCTAAAATATTTGAAACCAGAAGAAGAACAAATATCCAAAGACAATTTTTGTAAATATATTCTAGAGATAGTTTAGGGCTTTTTACAGTAGCGATTTCTTTAAAAAAGAATAATTGAATATTTAAATGGTTAAATGTTTTAAGAAAAGCGATTAGAGAAAGATTGTGTATTGAAGCATTGCTTTTATTAAAATATGGTGAGCTAAAGCATTTGAGAAAAGACACTGGTAGAGCAGAGCAAGGTAATTTTTAATTGCGTCATGAAATAAAATTTAGAGTTGTCTTTGTTGTAAACGGTTTGACTGAAACAGGAGTTCCTTTGAATCAAAGCAATAGTTTGATAAGATGTAGAAAAACCTTTTTCATTTAATTATGCGTTTTAGAAGGCATATAATTGCGATTTATGCTGATATTAAGATAATGTTAAGGTCGACACATTGCATAAATATTGGTTGACAGTTATGAAATATGGTATGACATCATCTACACAGAGCGCAGTAGGAGCTTTGATTCAATATGCAAGAGGGGCCGAAGAGGTATTCTTTTTGGCTACTGATATAATACAGCAAGATTTTTAAATGCATGATTGCGCAATGGGTGCATATACGGAGATATAGGCGCTTAGTAAGGGATATGGTCACTGCTTTTTTGGAGAGCGGTGATTTTGAGCTTTTTATATGGGAAATTAGTAGAGATTAAGCAAAAATGTTCATTATGATATAGAATAGCGCTGGAGAAAGAATTTGCTATTTTGAAAATTTCATTATTAGCAGGTGGATTGCGTGCACACAGGTGCAGATACATGGTTTTCCGATGCATTATATATGGTGCAGTGATTTATGTGACAATGGAGCAAAGCATGAGAGTTTCAGTGAAACTTTAAGCATCAAAAGCGCGTGCAACACTGTAGGAAATGGAAACAGTGTCAAGATTAGAGTGTTTGGCGCAAGATTGTTGGTTCAACTTCTGACCAAAGTGCTGGAGGAAATAGGCTGGGCAGGTTGTGAACACTTCCTGCGGTGCGATTCACAAATGGTACCTTATTGGAACCTTATCAGAAATTATGAGCAGCAGTGAGATTGGCCAAATATTAACACCAAATATAGCTCGGATAATTTATAGAGCCGAGGTTTTCTTCAAAAGAGATAGTCGATTATGAAAAGTATTTGCATGCTCCAAAAGAGTGGAGTAAATTTT
The DNA here is from genome assembly GCA_951812925.1 of Calliopum simillimum. Lineage (NCBI taxonomy): Eukaryota > Metazoa > Arthropoda > Insecta > Diptera > Lauxaniidae > Calliopum > Calliopum simillimum. Next base: position 42,393,753 of record OX638371.1, on the reverse strand, counting down.
AGAATTGCTGGTCAGAAAATATATAGGCTAAATTGAATGTGCTCAGCATTATATCAAAATATGATCATATGCATGCAAATATATTCCGGTAATCGGCTGGGCTGTCCCATTGGAGTATGCGCACAGCTTAGAGAACGTTATAGATTTTTTAGCATTTATGCTAAAATTTATTGATGGAGCCAGGCATAAAGATAATGAGTAACAGTCGAAGCGCAATAGGGAACAGGTGCTTGCCCTTTGAGAGATGTAAAAAGAATAATTGAAGTTCTGTTGAAATAAGAAAAAGAGAAAGACTTTGCGAAATGAATACCTGTGATAAAGGAAAGAAAACTTGTGCAGCATGGGAGCTCAATTGAGTTCCATTTTAAATAATAAGAGTGAGCAACAGAATAACAGAGCTGATGTGCCTAATGAGATAAGAGCGACAATGCATGGTGCTGTGCAAGTACTGATGCAATTTGCGAGACAGAAGTTTTGGAGAACGCGATTATGGAGCAAAATGTAATTTGTGCGCGATATATTGCAAAATGTGAGAAAATTAATGTCTGCATTGCAAGGAGATAATACAGAAAGAATTGGTAAACCTTTCTTACATACAGGTTTAGATAATGCTGGTAAATTTTGTCCTTAAATGGTTGTTTAAGTAGGTGGTATTTAATAAAAATCTTAGGTAGCTAATGTTGCTTGTTTAAAGACACGAGCAGTGTACATTGATACTATGACAGATTTAACTTCTTTATCTTTTATTGCTTGCTATGAGCGTTTTATTTGCAGACGAAGGCATTGTGAGCGAATTTGCGGCGATAATGGTACATCTTTTGTTGGTGCGAATAATGAGCGGAAAATGGTATGTGAGAAGTATCAAGGGCGAGAAGTGTGTTATCACTTAAGCATCAAGAGCGAATTATTTCCCCCAGCACAATGGTCTCTGGGAAGGATCTGTGAACTTATCTATATCAGTTGTGATGCAAACGCCAACAAATCGATTGAAGAGACCCGTGCAGAAAATCTGTGTTTTGTCTGTCGAAACTGCAGATGAGCCAATTAAACGAATTTATTGAGATGGGCAACATTATTAAAAACCTGCCGGTTTTTGCGGGCACTGTATCGTATACACCCTGTATACGAGTTTTTTCTCAGAGAATCAGCAAAATGTATTTTATTATTTGTATAATGTATCAGTATTATTTGAGCTATTGTAGTGAAAAGCAGTGCTTTTATTGTGATTTTTATGTGCTGTGAATAAATGTGGTTTTTTGGACAAAGTTCCTTTTTCCACAATAATTATTGTGTTTTTATTCCGCTGACCTATCGAAGGTTTAAACATGTTGTTTTGTGTTATTTATTGATATTTGGTATAGTTGTTCCTTTGGAACAAATTCAATACCGATTGCAGGTGTTTCCACCTTATCAGGGCGTGTTCTCCCAAATAACTTTAAGAATTTTTAAGTGTGTTACTTAATGACATTTTATATTGAAAATTGATTTTATTTTAATTGAACTTTTAGTCATATATTTGCAAAGATCGATTTACATATAAATCTATCAATGCATTTTTCTAACACATAATTATGACAAATCAAGGAACGGATTAAAAACACGGCATTGATAGATTTATATGTAAATCGATCTTTGCAAATATATGACTAAAAGTTCAATTAAAATAAAATCAATATCGAAAAATATTGAAAATATTGAGTTGGCATCACAGATAAAACCACTCCCATTTCTACTCTCATCAACATAACAACATCAAATTCTATATTATTTTTCCAGGAACCAGAAAAAAACAATAAATGAAAGAGACAGCAACACATAACTCATGTAGCAGCATAAGCAGAAGCGACGCAAATGCAATCGATAATTTTTATGCAAGCATTGACTTCTTTTTCTAACAACTTCATACTAAAAGAAAAGGTTTATCATTTAAAAATCAAAAAAGGAAGTATGCAATTTTATTCCTTAGCACACGTGGAATGTTTTAAAAAAAAATTATTAAAATCGATTCGGTATGTTTTGCAAAACAGTGTTACATAGGGTTTTCATATAAGCAATTTTATATAAATAGTATAGATTAATGATGGTAAGAACGATCTTTGTAGAATTTTGGATCGTATTTTCATTAACAATGATTTTTAATACAAACTTTACAAATGCGATCTGCCACTAACAAATGATTCAGTCCATCATAAAGCACTTGTATTAAATTTGCGTTTCTATGATTTTGATAGCCGTCAACAAGATGATCAAATTCTATCTTATGATTTCAATAAAGCTTACTACCCTGCCCTGAATTACTTTTTTGAAACGATAAATTGGAGTCTGCTACTCGAAGAGAATGACATTGAAAACATGTAATCTAATTTTAAGGCAATTATCAGCGAGGGCATTCATATGTTCATACCCGTAAAGAAAAAAAAAAAACTAGCCATAAACATCCTTGGTTTAATAGAAGATTGATAAATCTTAAAAATTTGAGAAACAAGGCTCATCTGAAATTTAAAAGGTCAGGTTTGCCAGCTGACAGAGAAATCTTCATTTTGCATATACGAGAGTTTGAATTTCTTTCTAATTTTTGTACAAAAAATATATTATTTCGATTGAAAATAATATAAGGTCTAACTCCAAATCTTTTTGGTTGTTTTTAAATAATAAAAGAAAATCTCTTGGTTTCCCTAAATCTATAGAATCTGATGGTGTTGTGGGCAATAGTGCTGAGGAAATTGTTGAATTGTTTACCGATTTCTTTGGGACGGTAATTAATTCTAGCAGTGCTCAAATTGATGCTAATAACACTGTTCGACAATTTCGAACTTTTTGTAAAACACATGAGAAAATCCAAAAAATTCTTAAAGTAGACGTTAAAAAAAATACCCGTGTCTCGTGGTTTTTCTCGAGCACGTCACATTTTTTAATCGATTTTTGAAGTTTTTTTATCCACTGTACATAAAAAAAATAAAAATACCGCATTCTAGTGTTAAATCGATGAATTTAACTATATGATCCTTACATCTGAGGTGTATCATGTGTTCAGCAAACTTATGCAGAATTTTGCGGGGTATATTTTTGTAGAAAATTTTAACCCTGTTGTGGGTCACCTAAAACAGGAGAATATTGAGTCAGTATGTACTACAGAAATATTTGCTATAAAATTTCACTACTAGTTTCTAAACACGTAAAGGTCCAAATTTCAGCCCGAAACCAAAAAAATCGTTAAAGTCAATAAGGACTTTTCACATTGTGGCTCAGGTTTAGAAAAGGGGTCAAAAGACCCATAAAAACTGGATATAATAGGTTAATGTGTTGTAGGAAAATTATCATTGTGTGATTTCGTTATGATCTTGTGAGAACGAGTTTTGTCCAAAATGTAGTTTAAGAGTTTTACAGTGGGGTGAAATTTGGAAAATATTGATTGTTAGAAATGCTTACTGATTTTAACGATATTTTTGCTTTCGGGATGAAATTTAGCTTTTTTAGTGTTCAGCAACTAGTAGTGAAACTGTATAGCAAATATTTCTGTAGTACATACTGACTCAATATTCCCCCGTTTTAGGGGTAATTTTTGTGCCTTTTTAAGAAAAGAGCAAAAATTACCCACATGTGGGGGTTGTACAGGGCTTAAATTTTATACAATAATATTCCCCGCAATATCCTGCATAAGTTTGCTAAACACATGATACACCTCAGATGTAAGGATCATATAGTTAATTTCATCGATTTAACACAAGAATGCGGTATTTTTGTTTTTTTTTTCATGTACAGTGGATAAAAATACTTCAAAAACCACGAAACACGGGTATTTTTTATTAACGTCTACTTTAAGCATTTTTTGGATTTTCTCACGTGTTTTTTTTTTCGTGTCGAACAGTGTAATTTTTCCGATTTGCCCCAATATTTAGATATCGGATATTAAAATATTCCAGATGATGCTGTTTTAGAAGCTTTAAACTCCCTTGATTGCAATAAGGGTGCGAGATTTGAATTGCTCCCTCCACAATGTTTAAAAAATTGTGCAAATAGTTTGTATGTTGCTCTCGGGTTGCTTTACAATAAATCCCTTTCCAGTGGTATTGTTTTAAATGAATGGAAAACCGCTTGCATTTCGCCAGTATTTAAATCTGGTCAAAAATATAAGATTTAAAATTACAGAGGTATTGTTAAATTTTCAATGATTCCTTGTGAATAGGCTTTTATTCCCTGAGATGAAAAATTGTATTGCAACTCAACAACATAATTTCTTTAGTGGTAGGTCCACTACAACTTATCTTGCGATTTTTTCAAATTATTGCTTACATGTAATCGAAGGCGGTTCACAGGTAGATGTTCTGTACACCGATTTTAAAAAAGCGTTTGATAGTGTGGATTAAGGTGCAGCAAAATTCAAAAAAAATTAGTGCATCAAAAATTATCATAGAATAAGATCTTAAAACAAAAACTGCATACTTAGTTTTGGTCAAAACCCCCGAAAAGATGGCCCGCCCGGGGCTTGAATGAAGGTCTAAACGACAAAAATCATTGTTTTTTCGCAGTTTTTTTATTTTATCTCAAAAACCACGAAACTATTGGTAGTAATTCTTCCTAAACCTTTGAAAGGGATAAATTTTCTACATTTTTTGTTTTTTTCTCATTGCTCTACAGTAAAGTTTGCGCTATGGAAGTCCCGGAAGAAGTTAAAATTTTTTGATTCAAAAAACGGTTTTTTTCCTATAACTCAAGATACAAAAGACACACAAAAACTTTAGAGCTCAATAAATGTAGGAAATCTGCTTTCCTGTAATTTTGCTTTGAAATCTTGATTCCAAAAGTAAACGGTTTTCCGCTAGAGGCCGAAATTTGCTAAAAATAATTGTGTATCATGAAAAAGCGACCTTTTATTGTTTGGTTTTAAAATATACCCAAAAATTTGATTAGAAACTAATGAAAAAACTAAAAGCTTCTAAACATGGTCTTTAGAATGGAAATCGGATTGAAATTGCGCGAGATATGATACTTATTACATACTTGGTATTTTTTGTAAAGTTCTAATTTTGGGTATTTTTGTTTCACAGTGTGTTTTGCATTCACAACTTAAGATTTTTTTATGATTATTACTTTACGTTAAAGGACGATAAACAGCGTAACTTTCAGGACCAAGAATATCAAAATCGGTTTGTAGTTTCCTTGCGAATTTCCGCCTGAGAGTTTGGATTTTTTTCCATTTTTGTCAAATACGGCTTTTTTTGAGTATGAGCGACTGCATACCCTAAATACCGTAAAAAATGTGTACTATTATATCCTAAAAACTGTAGGAAATATATTTTGTTATATTTTGGTCCTGATAGTCATCTTTCCACAGCTAATAGTTTGTGCCCTAGAGGCCGATTTTTGTGATAAAAAAAATAGAAATTTTTGAAATTTTTATTTCGAAGCGACCTTTTGATGTTTTTGCTTGCAAATTTTAAAGTATCCATCTTTTCGGGGGGTTTGACCAAAACTAAGTATGCAGTCTTTGTAATAAGGCCTGCTCCTAAGATAATCTTTGATGCAACCTATAATTTTCCCATTATTTCGAAAAAGTGCTGCACCCTAGTGTGGATCATCATATTTTTCTATTGAAGCTTGAAAAGATGGGTATTCATTCACAGCTTTTGAAATGGATTGAGTCTTATCTAACGGGTAGAACACTGATGGTCAAGATTGGTGAGCACTATTCAAGATCTATATTTGTTAATTCGGGTGTTCCTCAAGGTAGCCACTTAGGTCCTTTGCTTTTCAATATCTTTATTAATGACATTCCTCCCATATTTAAGTATTGCAACTGTTTGCTGATGATTTAAAAATTTTCCTTGATGTTAAAAATTTAAATGATTGCATGATTCTTTAAGAGGATATTAATTTCCTTATTCACTGGTGTAGAATCAACTCTTTGTAAATTTTGAGAAATGTAGCATTCTCACGCTGTCTCGGAAGACTGATCCAATTTCCTATGATTATAAATACAATGATTGTGACTGCCTTTCAATAGTAATTAAGTTTAAAGACCTTAGCGTATTCGATCATTCAAAGTTTTCATTCGATACTCATCTCGAATATCTCATTTCAAAAGCAAAACCACAATTTGGCTTTCTAAAGAGAAACTCAAGGGAATTTTTGGATCCTTTGACATCTACAATTATTTTTAATAGTCTTGTTAGATCCCTATTAGAACATGCAAGCGTGATATGGGATTCCTATTACGACGTGTCAATTAATCATATTGAAAATATTCATAAACGCTTTTCCAGGTTTGCTTTACGACGGCTTTATTCATGGCAGGACATGCCTTTCTATTGGGTGAGGTGCCGTCTACTGAATCTTAGTAGCTTGGCTGACAGAAGAATTTTTAATAACGTAATGTTCATTAAGGATATAATTAATAGCAGGATATCTCCAGGTACCTTTCTATTTGTAATAAAGTTGCAATCCAATTAGACTTTAGTGTTAATAGAAATAACTTTTAAAAATTTTTAAGTGTGTTACTTAATGACATTTATATATTGAAAATTAATTTTTAATTGATCTTTTTAGTCATATATTTGCAAAGATCGACTTACATATAAATCTATCAATGCATTTTCTAACACATAATTATGACAAATTAAGGAACGGGTTAAAAAAACGGCTATAGTAACATATGTTTCGTCTTTCGCCACAAAGACTCATCAGACTATTTGTGTTGTAATTATAAATTATATTTATTTCACTAAATTATAATTGAAAAATTGCAAGTTAAAAACTTTCTGCGCCAAAATACCGAATGTCTTATAAAATCTTAGAAAGTAATTCTGACATGAATTCCGAAAGACTTTCTGCTGTCTTAGCCAGAATAGCCCTATGAGTGTCATTAAGGGGTATGCCAGAGATAACAAAATATTTCCTTCTTTGTATGTGCTATATTACCTTTTCTTCAAAGTAAGTGTTCTATTCCGAAGGTAAATTTTAATGCCATTAAAAAAAATAATTTAACCTTTTCTTGTATGTGCCGAGTTTTTTCTTATTATTATTATTCTCATCGGTAAATTTATTATTTCGAAAGCATGAAAATTGGAGGCGAAAAGATACGAATTCCATCACAAAAAATTGCTATGAAAAAAATATCGATTAGAATTATCAGATCACATTGTCACATTAGTTTTATAGTTTAAATTTTTTTATTTGTTCCGATTGATATTTTTAAGTCTGAAGTTGTAAGTATAGTTTGTGAACACATTAAAAGATTATCTTACGTGTATAATAATATGTCAGTAAATACAAATACAAATGCAGCAAAATTTAATACAGTAAATACAAATACAAATGCAGCAAAATTTAATACAGGCACAAATGGTATATCAGCATTCCCACAGAAAAGTAAACCGTGAGCCAAAAATTTAAATCATCATATCTCTGAAACTACTAAGCATCGTAATCCTGTGTTGAGCCGAACGCAAAGTTTAAAATCGTAAAAGCTAAAAGTGAAAAATTCTTTTACCTAAGTCTTCTTTTAGTTTAAAAACAAAGCTGCCGGAAACCTTTTTTAAAATTCATAGAAAAGACAAGACTAAAATGGATATAAGGAAATTTTTTGATGGCAAGTTACTTTGCTTACGTTTACTTTTGCGACAAGCAACTTTTATTAACTTTATTTGTTTAAACGTTTTAATATTTAGTACAAATACGTAATCAGAAAGTATCGTTTGGATCATCTGGCTTCGGAGATATAGACATCAAAAGATCCGTGCAAAGCTTTTATAAAAACCTTTATAAGTTCCGACATGGATTTTGAAAATATTGGTGCGGTATGAAAGGTATTTAACAATAGAAGGGGAGCCCACGATGCTAAATGTGGATTAGATTCTCTCAGATTATATGGTAAAAAAGAAAAAAGGTTATATAATTTGTTCTGTTTCTCCGGTGGGGGTGCAACTACAGGCTTTTCAGAATATAAAAAAAAAACTTTTTGAATATCCAGGTAAATCCCTAAAACGCCAACTCAAATTAATAACTTTTTCATACCAATTTTATAGCTCGTTCAATTATCTTTCACATCGCACCAATATTTTTCAAATTCCATTTAAGGGCTCCCAGCCTTAACCTGTTTTTGAAAAAGCTTTGTGCGGATCTTCTGATTTCTATAACTTCAAAGATGGATAATCTAAACGATGCTTTGGATTTTATATTTTCAAGCTTTCAATCTTTTTTTGAGTATGTAAATATGCATGCATATGTAGTAATTAAAAATTCCATTAATAGGGTCTTTAAAACGGAAAAACGAGGAACCCAAGGAAACAACTGTGAACCTCGAGCGAAGACACCTAATTTCCAAGTGGGCATTGAAGTGTTACTACCAGAAGATGACTCAAGTGATTATTACCTTGGAAAATGGATACGACAAGCTACCTTAATGACAACATCTCAAAAAATGGATGTATTGAAAAGATACTGGGTGCCGCCTGAAAATTATGATTTTGAGAAAGATGTCGCACCTTCAGAGAGAAAATTTAATCACTTTTGGCTAAAGAATCATAGTCCTTGGCTAGTATATTTTCGGCACTTGAAAGGAGCAATATGTTTGAATTGTGTGCTATTTCCACCAGTTAAGGTAGTTGGCGTTTTGGGTTCTTTTGTACTTAAGCCTTTCACCCGTTATAAACACATACACGAATATTGTTAAAATCATGCTTTGACTCAGTGGCATAAAATAGCATTAGAATCAACAAAAAATTTTATGGAAAGTATGACAGTCAACATAGCGATGGTTTCTGCTCATAAGAAACAAATTGCAGAAAATCAAAGAATAATTTCATCCTTGATTTCTTCTATAATTTTCTGTGGTGTAAATGATTAACCTTTAAGAGGAAAAGTTTGTAATCAAGGTGTTTTTGAAAGCTTGATACAGCTACGAATTGAGGCAGGCGATGAGTATCATAAATGAAACTGTAATGCTGCTTATACCTCACCACGTATTCAAAACGATATAATAACCATATACGGTACTATTATCAAATCAAAAATTATGCAAGATGCAAAAAAAGTCCAGGCGTACAGTGTAATGGCATATGAATCTTATGATATAGGAAGAAAAGAACAGCTCCCAATTGGAATTCGATTTTTCGATCTTGAGAAATTGGTAATTCGAGAAGAATTTCTTGGATTTGTGGAATTGGTTGCTATGGATGCCGAAACTGTAGCTGCTACTATAGACAACTTTTTACAAAATGCAGAACTTGATCCTGATAAATGTGTTGGTCAAGGATATGATGGTTGTCCAACTATGACAGGTCATGTTGGTGGAGTCTAAACAATACTGCAAAAAAAAAAATACAAAAAGGCATTGTTTTTTCAATGCGCAAGTCATAGGCCAAATTTAGTGGTTAATGATCTTAATCTTATTCCAGAAATACGGAATACAGTTTCTACCATCAAACACATAATACATTTTTTTCGAGAATCTGCTCCACGGAGAAAATATGTACCCAATATTCCAGCTTTATGCGAGACACGTTGGTCAGAAAAATATAAAACTATTGCTATTTTCAACAAACATTTGAAAAGTTTCGTTGATGGGCTCTCACGTTTATCCAAAGAGGGATATAATTCTGCAACCAAAAACATTGCCTTCCAGCTACATTGCGCAGCGATGTCTTCTATATTTATTTTATGTTCTGAATTGATTGCTAAATATTCAGCATTACTGGAACCAGTTAACATTTTGCAATCAAAAAATATAGACATGATGCATATAAAAGAAGTATTGTCAGTTATTTAAAATCATCGGAAAAATGCGGACATTGAGAGCCAGTGTTCTGTATCTACCGCTCGATCAACAGCTCAAAGCATTGGTGTTGATTTAAAACTTCCACGAATTGTAAACCGCCAACAAAATCGGTCGAATCATCCTGCGGCAACCTCAGAGGAATACTGGAAGCGAACTTTGTTTATCACGTACCATGACTCGCTGATGACCAGATTTTCTGAAGAAAACCTACCGGCTTATTCTTTATTTTTGTTACACCCTAATAAAATGTTGAAGATGACATTTAGTGAATTTAAAAGCAAGCTGCAGCAAGGGCATAAGTACTAAGCTATTGAAAATCTTATTGATGAAGCTGAAATATGGTACAACGTTTGGCGTAACAAAAAAATGGAAAAAGAAGACTTAAATGAAATAACTTTGGTAGAAGCACTTAATGGAGCTGAAACATTTTTTCCGGCTACAAAAAATGCTATTCTAATAACTCTCGCGCAGCCGTGTACCACGTGCACTATCGAAAGGTCTTTTTCAACATTGAGGCATATCAAAACGTGGTTAAGGCCCACTATGACCGAAAACAGAACGGTCTATGTATGCTAAGTATACATAGGATATGGGTTATTGAAAACAAACTCCAATTTGAGAATGGTATTATCCGGCCTGTTCCTTAATCCGTGTAATTTCAATGACTTTTAATTTCGAAGACTTTTTGATTACACTTGCTTACAATTGATTAAACATTTTTTTCTCATTGAATGCCATTATTCATTTTATATGTAAAATGGGCTGCTGATTCCGAAAATCGCATTATTTTTTTTTTTTTTTTTTTCGAGTCGTTTTTGAGATATCGGTCATTTTCGGTTTTTGGACCAAAAAAAAAAAATAGTTCCACTTAACTACAAAAATCTCAAGTACCAATATTTGTGTTTAAATGTATTATGACATATAAAGGTTAGAAAATAACCTATAAATAATATTCACATCAGTTTTTTGCTGGTTAGTTTCGGAGGAATAAATTGATTTCTGAAAAAAGAAAATTATTTTTTCCCGAAAAAATGAAAAAAAATTTTTAAAAATCATTTTGTTTTTTATATCATAGTCTATACATTTGTAAAGCAAATAAGGTACTATTTAAGAAAATCGATGGAAAAATGTGAAAGTTGTATACAATTCATTAATAAATTACTAAAATGCATTTCTGCCTATTTTTTTCGTTTTTTTGTAATAAACTGTTCGATAATTTGTAACTATTTGTATAACACATGGAAAAATTCTTAAAGTAGGCGTTAAAAAAAATACCCGTGTCTCGTCGTTTTGCTCCAGCACGGCAGATTTTTTTTTTATCGATTTTTGAAGTTTTTTAATCCACTGCACATGAAAAAACAAAAATAACGCATTCTTGTGTTAAATCGGTGAATTTAACTATATGATCCTTACATTTGAGGTGTATCATGTGTTCAGTAAACTGATGCAGGATATTACGAGGAATATTTTTGTAGACAATTTTAACCCTCTTAAACCTCCACATGTAGGTCAAAATGACCCACATGTGAGGGTCAAGAGCAGACTATTGTAGATAAATCATTTAAATGCAACACAAAAGTGGCATTATAGAATTAAAAACTTTTTTTTATTTTTTAAAGGAATCTCCCAAATTGGGGAATTCCTTTTAACGTGTAAAAGACTCGAAAACCTCGTAAACTCGTAAAAATTTCAAAGTTTGTATTGATTTTTTTAACTTTTAAGAGGTTTTCGAGGCTTTTACACGTTAAAAGGAATCCCCCAATTTGGGAGATTCCTTTAAAAAATAAAAATAAAAGTTTTTCATTCTATAATGCCACTTTTGTGTTGCATTTAAATGGTATTCATTCACAATTCAATTGTCAATTTTTGTTTTGGTCACTGAGTTTGACATTTTCATAGTTTAAAAATAATAAGCGAGGAGCCGGCAAACCATTGCATATTGACTGATAAATCAATATGGGGATAAACTCGAAGTTGGATCACTGCAGTTTTTTTGATGAAGTTTTGTTCGTTCACTTCGTCTGAGTTGAAAAATATGAAAATTAAAATCCCGACTCCTCCTTGCGTTTAAGTCCTTTTTTTCTGGGCATATTCGAATTACCTAGATTAAAGTTGCCTCGAAGTCTTGGAAATTAAATTGTTTTGATCAGGCTTGTTCGTTAATTTGTCCAGAGTTGGAAAATGAGAAAATTTAATCGGAATAATTCAAAACAACTCCTTTTTGCGAATAAACCGGCTTTAAGCCCCCTTTTTGCCTTCAAATGTTTGAATAATTCATACTACTTATAACTTGCTACAACTAAGCTCACAGTCGTTTATTTTCGAGTAAGTGTATAGAGGTGTTCATGAAATATACATATGTATAACTATTTTCATAAAACATTTTAGAAAACCATTGCATATTGATTGATAAATCGGTGCAAATATTATGTTCTATTAGAATAATTTTTATGTTTCTCATATTAAATTAATAAATATGCTTTCTATTGTACACAATGTGGAGAACCGCGGCTCTATGGAGATTTTTTATTTTTAATTTTTTTTTTTAAATGGGCCAGTGCGTAAAAGTCATACTAAAATTTGTAAGCGTTAATCTGATTCGTACGTATGCTGCGCAACACTCTTACTTATTAGACCTATCATATGTTATACGGTAAAAATTATAAATTGGAAAAACCTTGCTCCCAGGGGCTAAAAAACTTCCTATGGGTGTTTGTATCATGCATAAAACTTTTGGTCTTGATCGGAAAATATTTGACCGTGCAGCCAGGCCGTTGTAGATCGAAAAAACTCTATTTAAAAGAAAATATGTGGCGTTAATCGAAATCGAATTAGTTAATATACTAATATTATAATAAACATCACAATTTGGACACGCTTAAGCTCTTTTATTGACTTTATCCCATACAAACAAATACTACGAATGTGAAATTTTTGTTACTCAAAAGCTGGAGCTAGCCTCTGCTGTATATGGCATTAACTCTGTGCTCAGATGGCAAAACCTGCTATAATTTTTTGGAAATTTGAGTCCAGAGTGTTGTTCTCGGTGAGATCTACAGCTGGCAAAACTAGATTTGCTCAAGGACTTGCAGCGCATTAGAAAAGCAACTTGACCAAATCGGGTATTGTGATTTTTTCATAGGACCTTGAACTTTAAATTTGCTCTTCTGAATAATTATACAAAACACGATAGCAGGTGTTGCCATTAAAGCACAGCCCCAAGGGTCAATACTAAAAATTTGTAATAATGTATATTATTTCAGAAAGCATTGAATCAACTATGAAACAATTTTCCATTGATTGAGCGCATATTGACGAGTATTTAAATAAAAATCACGATCCGATTAAAGATTGGGTGACAGAAGGTGAACTCGCAATTATTCATAAAGAGCTAAGACTAATTGTTGATGATCTTATGCGGTAAGGTTTTATGATCAAAAACATAAATATCACTGTCACAAATGTTTTTTTTTTACTTTAGTACAGAGGTTCTCATCTGGTGGGGCGCGCTCCCCTAGTGGCACGTGAAGACAATTTTAGGGGGGCGCGACACATTTCAAAAAATTAAAAAAAATATACATAAAGTAGAACCTTTTTGTCTTAATCAAGGCAAAATTTTTCTAATCTTATTTTATCCCGATCTTCTATATATTGATGGTTTTGATGTTTTGAATTGTCCTTAAAACATTGAATACAGCGTCGCACACTGCGTTGGCTAGTGGGCAAAAATCAAAATTTTTTGTGACTCGAAACCTAATAATATTGGTATCAATCGACAGGTAATTGTATCAATAAAATAAAAACGAAATATTTAGGGGAAAAACTCAGTTTTGGCTACGCTGTGACACTTCAAAGTTGAGATATTTTTCAAAAAAATCATGTTTTATTCACTTCGTTTTGGGTTCTCTTAAGCAAATAATTATCAAAAATTTGTTTTTTGATTAAACTAAGCGAAGTAAAGTTTTTTATTATAAATAATGTTTGAGTAAATAAATAAAACTAAAAAATGTTGGAAAATATATAATTTGATGTATATTGTAGTGATTTTAATACACGATATTATCAAATGAAAAACTTCAGAAATTGACAAATTTCGATGAAAAAAAAAAAAAAATCTTATAAAAATAAGTGCCGTTTTTTTTTCCTAATCTAAAGGGTGTTTTTTTTAGAGGTATAGAACTTCGAATTGAAATAAAACACAAGAAAATCGTTTTAATGTCCATCAGTTTGGCTTTATTGGAAGGATAATTTTATGCCATTAATGTTTAAATATGATTTCGGGCATGTGGCCGCCGCGGCTGGCTCGAATAAAGCCAATTCTACAGGTCCAATTTTCAACCACTTTTTCGAGCATATGGGGCCGTATGTCGGCAATAACGCCACGAATGTTGGCTTCCAAGTCCCCTAACGTTTCTGGTTTGTTGGCGTAGACGAGCGACTTCACATATCCCCAAAGAAAATAATCCAATGGTGTCAAATCACACGATCTTGGTGGCCAATTGACAGGTCCATTCCGCGAAAATATGCGCTCATCGAATGTTTCCTTCAATAAATCGATTGTGACGTGCGCTGTGTGGCATGTAGCGCCGTCTTGTTGGAACCACAACTCATCCACATTCATGCCATCCAATTCGGGAACTAAAAAGTCGGTTATCATGGCTCTATACCGGTCTCCATTAACGGTAACTGACTCTCCAGCATTATTTCGGAAGAAGTATGGCCCAATGACTCCACCAGCCCATAGAGCACACCAAACAGTCACTTTTTGTGGATGTAATGGCGTCTCAAGGGTCTCATGTGGATTCTCCTCACTCCAAATGCGGCAATTTTGCTTGTTGACGTAGCCATTCAACCAAAAATGAGCCTCATCACTGAACAAAATTTTGCGATGAAAATCAGCATCGAGATCAATCTCATTTTCGGCCCATACACCAAAATCACGACGCATTGCATGGTCTCGCGGCTTTAATTCTTGCACAAGCTGGATCTTGTAAGGTCGCAAGCCAAGATCTTTGCGCAAAATCTTCCATAAAGTTGATGGACAAAGCTCCAATTGCTGTGCACGGTGGCGAATCGATTCATTCGGGTCTTCTTCAACATTTTGCTCTACAGCGGCAATTGTTTCTTCGGTGCGCACTGTTCGACGTCTCTGCGGATGCGTATTATCACATAGAGTAAACGTAGTGCGAAAACGACCCATGGTTAACCGAATTAATTGCTCTGATGGACGATTATGTCGACCATAAAATGGACGGAGCTTGCGGTAAACTTCGCGAACTGAACCATTATTTTCGAAATAAATTTGCACGATTTGCAAGCGTTGTTCTTTTGTCAACCTGTTCATGATGAAATGGCAAACCAAACTGAACATAAATGACATTAGAGTTGCCAGATTTGACCACAAAATGCCAGTTTTATCTCTATTCGAAAAACAAACCTCTAAAAAAAACACCCTTTACTAGTTCGAGTTCTATATAATCAAGAACTGCAAATAACTTTTCCTACTTCGTCCTACAAATATTTTTTTTCTTTTTTTAAAAAATGCTTAAAACGAAAAATTTGTATGAAATATAAAATTTATGTTGAAATTTTTTTTTTTTGTTTTTATGAACACAAATGGTCTCACAAGTACCAAAAACATTATTCCTACTACGTACATTTCATTTGTTAACATTAAACATTACTTTTTCATCATCGTTATATATGGACCTTAAGAAAATCGTCCTAAATACCTGGTTTTTAGCAAAACTATAAAGTTTACAACAAATCTGAGATCATTTTTGAGCTCAGCGACCCCAAATTACTTATAGTACCAAATTTCATCGATATCCAACCACTCCTTCTATTTTTGACCATTGCTTGTATGGGCTCAACGCACTGTGCGTCGTTTTGAAATCCAATTCTCTTCGATGTCGGAATTAAATAAAACTTAAGTTGTTCCGCATTTCGATAAATAAGATGAAATCAGATTTTTATTCCAAAAAAACCAAATTGGTCATCAACACCAATCTGTTTTACTGAAAAGTAATTTCGATTTGATGTTATTTATGCAACAAATTGAAAGAAAAAAATTTGATTGAAATCTCGACAACTTTTTTTTTTTTTTTTGTTGCGATAGCTGGTTCTAAATCTGGCAACCATTTTTTCTCTCAGGTCTGTGATCCGAATAATCCTTAATTTACGATCCGCCCTCGTGTTCTGGTTGCCATGTTCGGATTCAGCAACCGCAAATTGAGGAAACAAAAAAGTCATCGAGATCTAATCCAAAATTCCGTGTTTTTGGATTCTAAAATTTCAAAATATGGTTGGCAACTTGATTTTATAAAATCCAAATAACATAATTTTTTAATATTCCGGAATGTTCCGTATTCCGTGTAATTTCAATTACTTTTAATTTCGAAGACTTGTTGATTACTTTTTATTTTCGATGTGGATGTGAAGCCTATTCAACGACTGTTCAAGACGTTTAACTTTTCACAGTAGAAATGCAAACTTTTTTGCTGTCAGTTAAAAAAAGCACACAAGTAAACAAGATTTATGAATCAAAATGCTTTTTATTAAATTTATAAACTTTAATTGAGTTTCACGTTAACAACGGCTGCTGCAATGCACTTGAAATTATAACTGCTCGCAATTTTGTCTGTCAAAATAATGTATTAGGCGAGATGCCCAATTATGAGGTTTTCTCTGATTTGAGGGAATTTCAGAAAGTTTTTTTTCATGCTCAGTGCATTTTATTGGGTTAATTAGATGGTCTATTGAAATTTAAGAAATAAAATCAGGTGGCATCCTCTTTTCGAACTATTCTTACTAACACCATGATATAATGAAATGTCAAATAATTCACACAAACACTGACTTCGAAAATGACAATTTGCCGACTTTTTACTTGTCATCGGAAAAAATATTTTTTTAGTTAAGAGTTTTTTATTTCAGCAATATTAATAATATTACATTTGCAATAAAAATTAGAATTACTCGCTAACAAAGGGAAAAACTCTGGAGCTTATACGTGTGTATTTTTTTTTCTCAATTTGATCGAAAAAACAGCTTTAAAAAAGCAAAATTAATTGAAAAGTCGTAGCATAATGCCGACTTTTCAAAAAGTTTTGCATTCCACTTTATCCGGCCTGTTCCGTAATCCGTGTGTTTTCAATTACTTTTAATTTCGAAGACTTTTTGACGACTTTTTATTTTCGAAGTGGACGTGAAACCTGTTTAACGACTGTTGAAGACAGTTTACTTTTCACAGTTGCATTACAAACTTTTTGGCTTTAGACAGCTGTCAGTTGAAAATACACACAAGTTAAAAATTTTTATGTTAAGTAGACGATTTTGATTAAGAAAAACAATTTTTATAAAATTAAAGAAACTTAAAATGAGTATTGCGTTTACTGCTGCTGTTGCTTTGCAATTAAAGGAAGAGAAAAGGATAGAAAATATAAAAAGACGGTTTCTGAGAGACCATTCTGATCCGTTCAGTGTTTCTGATACTTCGTAAGTACACCTGAAATACCAAAAAATGATAATTTATTAAAAAAAAAACTTAGTTTCATTAATTACTATCGCATCAACAAAACGGCTTTCAAGATGATCTTGGATGAAGTGCAGCAATATGTGGATTGGTCTTCGATTCCAATTCCTTTGCAGCTGGCCGCAGTCCTCAGATACTTCGCAGTAGGTGGATATCAGATGACAATTGCAAAAGATTTTGAAATTTCATTTGGAAGAAGCACATTTGCAAAAATTTTTTCAAGAATGTTACCTTTATTGGAGGATAAAATTTGTGAGAAGTGGATCAATCTTGAAATTTCATCAGAAGAAAAACGTCGATCTCATAACCATTTCAACGAAGAATTTAGAATTCCTGGCATAATTGGATGTGTAGATGGTACCCACATTAGAATTTTAAAACCCGTAGCTGATGAATCCTTGTATTTTAACCGCAAGGGCTATTTTAGCATCAATGCGATGGTTGTGAGTACACATTTAGTGTTATCAAATTTATTCTATAAACATTTTACACTATTTTCCAGATATGTGACCACAACATGGTAATAAAAGGTATAGATGGATGCAGGCCTGGATCCAGTCATGATTCTATGATTTGGAACTTAAGTATCCTACGAAATCATTTTGTTCAGAAATATAATAGTGGAGAGCTAGGTTCATGGCTTTTAGGAGATTCAGGATATGCCTTAGAACCTTTTCTAATTACGCCTTATAGGAATGTTTCTCCTAGATCTCCCCAACATCGCTTCAATAAGAGGCATTGTAAAGCTCGAAATGTTATTGAGCGGACAATTGGGTTATTAAAAAGCCGATTTAGATGTCTCCTTGGCAAATTAATGTATGAACCCAAGAAAGTGGTAAAAATTATTAATATTTGCTGCGCACTTCATAACATTTGTATACATTACAAAGTTCCAATTAATTTTGAAATCGAGAGCAATGCATCCGAGTCTGATTCTTTAAATGTTTTTGAAAATATTGAGCCCAGTGATTTTTTAACCGAAGGTAGCTTAATTAGCGATGCCATAACCAATATCTAGTTTTTTTTTTTTTTTTTGTTAAATAAAAGTAAGGACTTATAATGGATTACACTCGTTAACTCCATTTTTACGAATTAAAACATATAAAAGTAAAAACAGTTTTTATAAAAATTGCATTTTGTTTACCCTTGAAATTTAATTTTTATTGTTATTAAGTTCACCCAAATAATGGCCAACTTCAGACTCTTAGCACTTTAAAGTTAAATGAAATTATAGTTTTAAATAATCTTAGAGATTTTTATTTTTAAATTAAGTTCACATTTCTAAGTTTCATTATTTTAGCATGTATATTATAAGTATTACATATTTAAAAAAGTAAAATAAAATCAGTACATATCACATATTTTTTTTAAATTTGGTTTCGTTTGAAATTCATTATACGAGTACATAGGTAATTAAAATTTATTATACGATTAGGTACTTCAATATAAATTTTCTTACTAAGATGATTTTTTTTTTTTTTTTTTTAAATTATTTTGATTAAAATTCAGTTCAAATTTCTTAAGCTAAGTTTTTACTCAGTATATCACACTTTTTTTAATTCATTTTTCTTAATGTAAATATCACATATTTTTTTTATATTTTTTTTTCGGTTTTTTCATTTTGATTTGCTTGAATTCAGTTTCATTTTCCTTAATTTTAATATCACTTTTTTTAAAATATTTTTGTTTACATTTTTTCATTTTGATTTTCTTAAATTCAGTTTAAGTTCTCTTAATTCAATTTCCTTTAATTATAATTTATTTTTTTCTATTTTTTCACGCAGCATATTAGCGTTGTGTTTTTCTTTTGCCAAATTGTGCCTCTTCACTTCCTCGTTGCGTTTTTCTGAAAACTTCGCCATCTCTTCAGTTGCTCTGCACTGACGCTTTACGTACTCATTTACGCTTTCGGTGCTGCGAACAAGCTTCTCCAACAACTCATGTGTTCTCTTGGAAGCCTTAGGGATTTCGGAAATTTCCTTCGAAATTTTTTCCAAATGGCGAATTTCCGATGACATAAATCCTTGCATTCCTGTCTCCGCGCACTTTCTTCTTGGCGTGGACGGAATTGTTGTCGGGATAACTTCTTCAGCTAACTCTTCATCGCTAGTCACAAGAGTTTCGTAGGCAACTGTGTTCTCCATGATACTTTCATCAGCAGTGCAAAGTACTTCATATGAAAGTATATTTACCTCGTTTCTCACGGCAGATGGGGCAGGTATATTTTCATTTACACTTTCGTTTGTGCCAAATGGACGCGAGCTACCAATACCATTTACGATTGGGAATATACCGGAAATCCTCGCAACCGTTTCTTCGGTAGGAGTAAGCGGTTGCTGATTAAATGCACCTCCACCTGTAGCCATATTTTCCGCCTTATTAGCTGCCAATTTTTTCCGGATTTGCATCTTCCAGTCATTCCAAACCTAAACAAATTACAAGAAAGTTAGTAACGCTACGTTTATTTTGAATTGCATACTTTTACCTTCTTCCAGGCAGTTACATCTTTTTTAGGTGGCCCAGCACCATTTAATTGCGTTGCGAGATCGCTCCACATCTCGTCAACAACAACGCGATCCCCTTTCACGTAGCCCCGCGCAAAATCCAAATGCGCCTCCATAAATCTTACTAAAATCTTGTCTTGGCTGATGTTCTTGTGTTTTCCCCTGAACAAACAATAAATAAATATAAATTATGACAAAGAAATAGGATTTTACTTACATTTTTAATTTTCAATGTTCGCTTCAAATGTAACCGTGCAACCGCTTGCAATTTCGTTTGTTAAAGTTGGCTGTCTTACCTGCGATGCCCAATTATGTATTTTTTTCTGATTTAAGGGAATTTCAGAAAGATTTTGTTCATGCTCTGTGCATTTTATTGGGTTAATTGAATGTTCTACTACAATTTAAGAAATAAAATCAGGTGGCATCCAGTTTTCGAACTTTTCTTACTAACACCATGATATAATGAAATGTCAAATAATTCACACCAACACTGACTTCGAAAATGACAAAACGCAGACTTTTTACTTGTCATCGGAAAAAATATTTTTTTAGTTAGAGTTTTTTATTTTAGCAATATTTACAATATTACATATGCAATAAAAATTAGAATTACTCGATAAAGTAGGGAAAAACTCTTGAGCTTATACGTGTGCATTTTTTTTTTCAATTTGATCGATAAAACAGCTTTAAAAAAGCAAAATTAATTGAAAAGTCGTAGCATAATGCCGACTTTTCAAAAAGTTTTGCAATCCACTTCATACCCACTATCACGTAAAAGTAGAATTGGGAACAGGACGGATTACTTAAATGCGAGGAGCCGGCAATACTAAAAGTGCCGTCATCGCGGATTCTGAAATTTTTAATGCAAAATGGTAGTTTGCACTAAGACGAATAAGAAAAGCTTGGTCAGCATAGCTATAGCCTGGCAGAAATATTTTTAAATGATTTTTGAATTATTAAATTTTCGGAAACTTTTGCCGTCATCGCGAATTTTGATCAATCTCAATATTAATCGATGATAAATTTCATAACCATTCAGAAAAAATCCGGCCGACCAATTTTTTTTTGCCGAAAATGACCGGCAGACCTATTTTAATGATGCGACAGTGGGTACTTCCGGCAGTTTCTAAGCTCGCATACCAAGATATTTTTAAATTTGACATTAAAACAAGTAAATTTTAGAAAAAAACTAATTTCCGTGATAACAGAGAAATTGTATCCACTGTAGCACCATTAAAACAGGCCTGCCGGTCATTTTCGGCAAAAAAAATTTGGCCGGCCGGATTTTTTCTGAATGGTTATGAAATTTATCATCGATTAATATTGAGATTGATCAAAATTCGCGATGACGGCAAAACATTCCGAAAATTTAATAATTCAAAAATCATTTAAAAATATTTCTGCCAGGCTTTAGCCATGCTGACCAAGCTTTTCTTATTCGTCTTAGTGCAAACTACCATTTTGCATTAAAAATTTCAGAATCCGCGATGACGGCACTTTAAGTATTGCCGGCTCCCGGATTATAATAAGAAGCATCATTTGTTATCGCTGCAACCAGGGTAATTCTACCATGGCTCAACTCAAGTAAAATCTTTATTTATAATCGTAGTTGCTTATAAACGAAATAAAAAAGAAACACAAAAAAGTGTAAAAAAGTAAACAATGCAAGAATTAAAATATATAAATGTGGATATTTAGCAGGTGTTGGAATAATCAAGCAACAAGAAATAAGCGAAAATATTACACAATTCGAAAATTTATAAGTAATTAACAATTTTTTACTTTGTTTGTTAAATATTAAACCTAATTCATTTAACATGTCAAAAATAATATAATACATAAAACTCATAACTATAAATGGAATTGTAAGATCATCCTTTTGCAAAAGCGGAAACATACTGTAAAATGATATTTGCAAAAACCAAAAGGTGAGAAATGGTTGTTCACTATACAAGGCTACTGCAGGCAAGGCTACTAATAAAATCGACTTCTCATGAACTTGGTAAGAAAACAAGTAAAAACACAAGGCAGCATTAAATAATGAATGAATGAAGTGTCGCTTGGTTGGTTTCCGAAAAACATTTATGATGATTGGAGCAGTTGATATCAAAGTAGTAACCATACAAATATAGGCCATTTGTTGATTTGTTAAAAGTAGTTTCAATTTAATTACCACGTTAGCTGCACACCAAAAATTTGAAACTTTATCTTCGAATACACCTCGAGCCAACGGGAAAATTCTGCTGATGACAGTTTTGATATTTTCCATTGAAGTTATCCAAGGAAGCCATAATATTGTGAAGGTGATGGTTACAATAGAACCAATTTTGACTAAATTTGATAAAAATTTACAAAAACTTTCTGTTATGCACATCCGAAGAAGATATATAAAAAACGGCAATGAGTGGTATAACTCCATTTGTTTATAATTCAGCGAAAGTGTAAAAAATAAAGCAGAAAGTAGATGATGTCCCGTAAGAATACAAGTAATTGCTGCAGCTGCCAATCCAAGCGAAACGTTGTTGTACTGAAAATGACCATTATCAATCAGAATTTGACCCGGATACAGCAAAACTGCAATCAAAATCTGCCATGTCTCTGTATTGAGCGAATTAATATGGTTTCCTACTGCAATAGCAAGAAATAAGATGGCTGGAATGAAAACTAATACATCTGATGCAAGCACACTTAATCGCATGAAACTTTTATGGCTGGAACTTTCAAAACCTTGGGAAGTCTGCATTTCAACATAAGAAGTGTTTAATCTGTACGCAATCTCTCCCATTAAGTAACTATGGTACGCAGTAAGTGGTGGGTAGTCCAGTCCCCAAAACATTAAGTTGTTTTTACTAGAATTCCTGTACCAGTCCACAGCAGGTAGATTCAGGGTCACTTCTTGCCAATGCCTTTGAGCTTCATAGTCACCGTACATGGGAGATTTTCCTTTACCGGAATAAGGATGAAGCGATACTATAGCACGGATCGCTACTCCAGCGCATATTATCGCAAAGGTATCCGCATACCACTTTTTACCCATACTTAAAAGTTATTTATCAACATTGAATTGGAATATTTACGCTACACAAAGAATGGTAACAAATCAGATGACGCATTCCGGTTGACCGAAAATTGCAAATTTCACAAGGATACGTCATTGGCTTATCACAGTTGCATTGTTTTTATTTTCACAAATATTGAATAAGGGCTGAAGAAAATTATTTTTACGATTAAACAGTTGGACGATCAACGTTACCAATCGTAGCCAGTGCTGTCGTTTACACTTCAATTGAAGTGTTTTGCTCCTTTTTTATCAAAAACACTTCGCCACTTCCCCTTTCATAAAATCACTTCACTTTTTTTTTGAATACAAAATTTGCCTTAAAATTTGTCTATTCTTTTTATGAGAGCGAACAAAGCAAAATATCGATATACTTCACAGGAAACTTTTTGTAGAGAATTAAATTTGCCATCGAAATAGTTTGTAGACCAAAAAATTGAATTATTGGGCCTTATCGTAAATAAATTTTCTCGAGAATTTATTCACTAACTCCCTGGTTTGCAATCGGAAAAAAAATTTCGTGGAAAGGGAAAATTCACTGGAAAAATTATGTAATCAGCAATAAGTTGGGAGCGAGTTTTTTCACTTTTATTTGTTAAATTTGCTCCTCAACTTTTTGCTAGGGAGTACTAATGTATACATGAGTAATTATAAATAACATTTGACAGATTAAAAACTTTAGAACAACAATTTTAAAGATTATTGAAATAGCTTTCATATGACACTAAAGTTTTTAATATCCATCCAAGCGTTTCCAACTTATACTGGTTCTGCTAAAACTACTTTTCACTTAAATTTTTCATTTTTTTTTTTAACTTTTTGATGCAAACTTTTGATTTTTCAAATCCACAAAAATGATTAAAAATATATTTTTTACTTTAAAAAGCAATGCATTAATTTAAATTTCACTGCTGCAATTGCTTCTTTTTCTTCTTTTGCAATTGCTGTTTCTTGTTTATCTTTTTTTTTAAGTCAGTTGTCAAAATCCAGTGGAAAATGGAAAAAAATGTTAACGATTTATGGAAAAAAGCGTTACCTCGTGTTTTTTTTTTCTGTGCAAAATGTCTACGAAATTGGAAAAAATCAGCGTTCAGACTGGTGTTTGCGCAAAATGTCAAAGATACTTTCCCCACACAGCGTTGCCAGATGTTGTTTTTGTGTAAAATGTCAACGCTCTTAGAAAAACGCAGCGTTGCAAACTGGTTATTTCTGAAAATATCAACGATATTAAAATAAAAAAAAGTATTCCTGCAGGAAGGTGAGTTTCCATTAATGAAATATTCACTAATTCCACTGCTCCTTCCCCGGGAGGGAGAGAATGGAACTCCCTTCAGATTTACGATAATGGCCATTGTGTTTTTACTTTCTTGTCTTTAACTGTTTTAGGGTAAGAGATAGGTAATATTTCAGTAAATTTTTGACCTAAGAAATTTTTTATTTAATTTTTTCAAATTTTTTTAAAATATATTTTCAAATTTTGTTACGTGTAGCATTAAAATGAATGAATTGAATAAATAAAATTGTGATTTTTGTGTTCACTTCGCTAATACTTCACTTTTTCAGAATTTTACTTCGCAACACTTCACTTTTTACAAAATTTCACTTCGCTCAATTTTTTCAAAACGACAGCACTGATCGTAGCCTAATTAAAGGCACTTCAGACTAATTGAGAAGTCATATCCCAGCAAATCCTACATAACCATATTCCATAACCACAACCGTTAAACACATACTATGATACATTTTTCTAAATTTACTACCACAAAGAAATTTAAAAATATCAAGTTGACAGATAATAAAATTGAGTCGTATTTTATCGTCAATCAAAGTCCATTCAAATAAAATAACATTCTATACCAATTCAAAAACCTAACATCAGCAACGATAAGGTAAATAAAAATTAATAAAGCTGAAAACCCAAAGAAAAATCAACAAATCTTTATTTCTTTTATATCATTTCATATTTTACAAAAAACTGCCGAATTATCCAGAAAGACGTCAATCGTAGGTAAACCTGCAGCTCGATACTACAAAGAAGCTTCTTAATTGAATGCAGCTAAGCCCATCATCAATTCTACAAAATTGTAATTCATTTTGACAATAAAATAATTTTTACTAATTTTATGAACTTTAGTCAATGTTTTGCAAGAATCGAAAATTCCATGCATTTTCCAACTTAGAATATTATGACAATTAGGAGAAGAGAAAAAACTACTGAACATGGCTATGGTGACAATGGCTGAGCCTTACCAAACAAACACAACATGAATGATGACAAAGGAGTATAGAGAATGAAAACACGCTACATGCATATAGGCACTTAAGCTACCAATTTTTCCGAGGGCACACAGCGCAGTCCGTTGATAAATGCGCTATGTAGAGAGATTGATTTCGAAAGGTTCATAGATCGATCCCGGCCTCAGACAAAAAGTTCAAAAAATTTTTCAATTGTTATTTCATTTAATTTAAAATAAATTAAATAAAACATAAATTGGTCTGATGATGGTTACGTGGCGGTAACCGAAACATATGTCACCATAGCCATGTTCAGTAGTTTTTTCTCTTCTCCTAATTGTCATAATATTCTAAGTTGGAAAATGCATGGAATTTTCGATTCTTGCAAAACATTGACTAAAGTTCATAAAATTAGTATAATTTTCATATAGTCAACATAAACCATTTTAAAATAATTTTTCCAAAACTTCAGTTCGATTATTATTTATTAACATAAATTGAGAGAATGTCTACAAAAGGAATTGAAAAAAATGAAAGAGACAGCTATAGTTTTTTTTTTATTTTTGTTTATGAGAAATTCGCATTAATAAGACAAAGATGCACGATCACACGGATAGGACAAAAGTGGTTATTTTTTTCCCGATGCTGGAAGAAATGTAACTGGTATAATACGAGATTTGTAGCTCTTATATAATAAGGTTGGTAACGGTTACAGGATTTGCTGGGATGCGTTTTCTTATATTTTTCTATATGATTTTTTCTCTGACTGTCAAATTTTTATTGTTTTTCATTTGTATTGTTGAAATTGTTTTAATTTTTTATTTATCAAACAACATTAAAAAATTTAAAAACTCATGTGACTTCTCTTTTCAAGTAGATTTAAACCTAATGCCAAAATAACTCATATGAGTTTTCTTCAGATAAATCATTTGTGTAATAAATCAGGGTTGACAGAATTTTTTAGCGCAAGGTGCACCAACTGCATTGAAAAAGCGCAAAATTTTTGGAAAAATCGCCCAATTTTGTTTGTGTTTTAAAAGTTAGTTTTTATTAAATTTTTTTTCCTTTTTTTGAATAAGGGTTGTATTTGTTAAATAATTTGCATGCATCATATTGGCCCTATGCTCCTCCTAGGAGTTAAAGGAGAATACATACATACATACATACATACATATGTATTGCAAGCATACCAAATCCAAATGACCAAATGAAGAAACCAAAATGTTTGCATTCAAGGAAAATATGAGAAAGATTACATGAGTTTACAATAAATATGTTTTATTAAAGATTAGTCGCTAATTACAGCGAGCTACTAAGTTTGTTTGAAAAATAAAGAGACAATTAATTTAAATATATGCATATCCTTAACGTATACAAGACTAGATATATGTAGACATAACGACTGCCATTTAAACTTCTTATATGTATGTATTTTATGATTAGTATTATTGTGCAGCCAGTGCCTATATAGAGAAAAATAATAAATGTTGATAGTAGAAAGTGTTTTCATTAAAGTTTATCTACCTTTTTGGGACAGATGTCACATATTACATAAAACAAAGGTTTACAAGCTTAGTGATTGAATAATATCTTCCTCATCCTCAGAAGGCTTGTAATTTTCATAAATTGAAGAATTGTAACTCAGCATATCAGCATTTATGTCAAAGTTGTGACAGCACTTGCCTTCCTCTTCTAAAATAGTTTTATACGGATAGTTGAAGAAAGCAACTCAGTGCCCATACGACTTCTTAGTTTGGTTTTTGTTAAATTAACTCTGGAAAAAACCCGTTCAACCATTGCATTACTTATTGGAAAACTTTGAACAGTTAATGCAAATACTGCTATTTCTTTCATTGCCAATTCGCCAAGACAATTTTTAATTTTGATTACTTCCAACCAAAAGTTTGTATCTCCTTTTTCCGATACATCCTCAGGAAAATTTGATTTAAAAGCTGGTGATAACATTGACCGCCATTGACGCTTTATAATTGGAAGGTCAGTTGGGTTAGCCAGTTCTAATGGCAGTTCAGAGAATGGCGGACGAGTTGCTTCAAGGCAGATTTTCGGCGATAGATTGCGTATTTTTTTTAATAATGCAGTGTTTGCTGCGAGTCTTTTTGCTACTTGCTTACATGCTGTAAAAAAATTGTGGCATCTTAGCTTTAAGTTCTGCAAAGCTTCTAACAACTTTATTTTTGAGGTATGTTTCTGCAAGATTTGTGAACTTATATCCAAATCAACCATATCAATTGAGAGATAGATGGAGTTGAAAGAAAAATCAACATCAGTTTTTACAAATATTGGTCGCAATATTCTTCCAAATAGACCCAATGCAAACGTTTCTAATTCTTCGAAAAGATAAAAATGGTCAAGATTATCACTTTGGAATTTTAAATTTATTTCTTCAAACTCTTCCAAAATTGGATGCATGAATGCAAAATATAAAAGGTTTGATGGATCTTCGTACATTTTATGCAATTCCCTTTCTAAATATCTATCTTGACTACTATCACTAGAGCCGTTGGATTCATCGATAGAAGTAGCAACTTTAGAATTATGTTGAGCGGGAGCAGCTGCTAGCTGAAACTGCAACTTTAAACTTTCCCATTGATCCAAGATTCGTTTAACAGATTTACTTCTCGCTAGCCACCTTGTTTTTGATAGCTGAACTAATTGAAGTGGCTCTTCCATTAATCAGTTTATAGAGTTCCAAATAATTTTGTTTTTTGACTATAGACCTCTTAAACCAATTGTATGTTTCTCGCAGCATGTAATCCAAATTGGAAGGCAACTCAGCAGCAGTGTATGAACACGACAAATGAAGGGAATGACATGCACATTTTACCAAGACCAAATTTGGGTTGTCTTTTTTCATAAGCGTATACAGAGAAGAATAACAGCCACAAAGATTGTACCTCCATCAGTTGCAAGCGCAAAACAATTTTTTAAGTCCACTTGAATTTGACTAAAAAAGTCTTTGAGGTGATTGTAAAGCTCTACGGCAGTTGTTCCCACTACTGAAATAAGACCTAAAAATTGCGATACGATTTTGTTCTTCCGTTCATTGAAATAACGTATGCAGACACATAGATATTGTATTTAACAGAGCTTACATCTGTTGACTCATCAACTATCAAAGAAAATCTTGTATTTTTCAAGTCATTTATTTGAGCACTGTATAACGAATTTACAATGACGTTTTTAATTAAAGCACTACACTTCGTTCTATGTAGTTTTAAATTTTTAATTATGTTATCAGAGCTGTTATTAGTTTCTGATGTTTCGTTTTTAAATAATTCTTAAAGGTGATCAATAGTGCGAATTGCAGTGTGCCATGAAACGAAAAGGGCTAGTCGCAATTCTAATGTTGTAATAGCAGTTTTTTTGTCAACTCGAGGAAAAACTTTGCTTATATTTGGCTGAATTTCAATTGCAGATGCATTGGCCTTATGCTTATCAGTTTGCATATGTTTCATTAAATCATGCTTATGTGCTCTGAGCTCAACTTTACATATTTTGCAAAGAGCTTTGGACTTATTGCCAACTTTTTCTTCCAACCACCCACTTAAAGTTGGATCTATTAGCCATTTTTGTTGAAACGCCTTATCGTATTTTGACCATTTACCCATGCTTTAATTCTTAACGTCACAGATGTACAATTTTTGTGATTATTATGTAACTAAGAAAAAAATTCATTATTCGGGGTAGGTCCAGTTTATACCCTATTCTCACTTGCCTGGTTAACCAGATGAATGTTGATTAAGCACTAACCAGGATAGTTTTCCATATAAAAAGCTTTTCTATTTGAATTTTTTAAGTGTGTTACTTAATGACATTTTATATTGAAAATTGATTTTATTTAATTGAACTTTTAGTCATATATTTGCAAAGATCGATTTACATATAAATCTATCAATGCATTTTTCTAACACATAATTATGACAAATCAAGGAACGGATTAAAAACACGGCTATAGTGACATATGTTTCGTCTTTCGCCACAAAGACTCATCAGACTATTTTTGTTGTAATTATAATTATATTTATTTTACTAAATTAATTATAATTGAAAAATTGCAAGTTTGAAAACTTTTTGTGTTTTTGGTCTGGGCGGGAGACGAACCAAGGATCTCCAGGTTGGTAGCAGAAGTCGTTACCACTGCACCAGCCTTGCTACCAACCTGGAGATCCTTGGTTCGTCTCCCGCCCAGACCAAAAACACAAAAAGTTTTCAAACTTGCAATTTTTCAATTATAATTAATTTAGTTAAATAAATATAATTATAATTACAACAAAAATAGTCTGATGAGTCTTTGTGGCGAAAGACGAAACATATGTCACTATAGCCGTGTTTTTAATCCGTTCCTTGATTTGTCATAATTATGTGTTAGAAAAATGCATTGATAGATTTATATGTAAATCGATCTTTGCAAATATATGACTAAAAGTTCAATTAAATAAAATCGCTTTTCTATTTGTATTGAAAAGATTAGCTAGGTTTTAAATGATTAGATCATTTAACCCAAATTCAAAAAATCTCAGGGAAATTAGGAAATTTCCTTTTCTTTTGACAAATGCAAAATGTAAACAAATAAAACATTTTTAATAAAAAGCGAATAAAGCTAAAATCGAAAATGTATTCGTCTCAATTTAAAAAAAAAATTAAATAACGAAATAAATAAAGATAAAGAATAGGTCTTGAAAAAAATGAAAATAGTGTCGTGATTTGGTAAACGCCAAAAAAGTGTCATTGAAATGATAGATGACTCATCCAAGAAAAAGGTGTGAACGTGTTTCTGAGATAATCATGATTTTCTGATCTTAGGCTGGTTAACCAGGCAAGTGAAAATATGGTATTACAGATAATTGCCTAATTTTTTTTATTTTTTCAAGTGTAGTAAGATTTATCCTCGGATCTAATTTTCCTGATGGAGTCATCAGAAGATCGGCATAAAGCTATCATATAAGATAAAAGAAAATAATCCTGGTCCTATGATAATAAAGCTTAGTCTTAGCAAAATATTTTTGAAAAAAACCTACTCTTTCGAAAAATCATATACAATTTTTCAAAAACCGTCTAATCTCGAAACCGCATGTATACTTTTTGCCATAGTTTTAAGCCAGTTGAAGCATCTTTTATACGCGACATCAATTTTTTAAAAATAATTTTAGAGGTTCTCAACTTTGGCTTGACTTTACATTAGGACCCGAAACACAATTGGGATGAAACCAAACTTTTCTTATTAAGCTAATAATTGTAATCAAAAAGTTTGGCACGGGCTTAGTTTCGGAAATCCAGCCATCGAAAGATCGTCATACAACTTTTATGAAAATCGATATAGGTTCTGAATCCCTTGTTGGATTTAAATAATATTAGTGGCATATCAAATATATTTTAAATCAGTGTACAAAAGGTCTGTGTAATGGATTTCCAGATATGGCGATTTTCGAAAATTTTTCACAGTTATTTTAAAAAGCACTTATTGTTCCAAAAAATATCTTATGAATCCATAGTTTTAGTACCAAATTATGGGAGCCTTTCAATTTCCTTTCATTTAATATGCCATTTGTACTTGAAATTGCTTCATTAGTACATTTTTAAAGAAAAAAAAAGAAAAATGGACCATGTAACAATTTCCCTACTTTGCCAAAAGAAAAAATTGGGCTTAAAGCTAAAGTTTATTTATTTCCCAATTGACAATGACTATCCGTTAACTAAGCTTGGGTCATAGGCAAAACTCATTTTTTGCATAATGATAAAAATACCTTATGAACTGAGGTGGTGCTGCTGACTCCAACGATGAAGGGATAGACTTCACTACTCGTTAAAACTACAAACTGCACTTTAGCGGAACTTTAAATTAGTTTTAAAAGTGGTTGCTAACACACTCTGAAAAATAATTAATAATTAAGTTATTTTAGGTTATTTTTTAACCTTATTAATTTTCTACGACCGTAAAAACTGGTTTGCCCTGCGGGCATCCGCCCTCCGTCTGAGTGCGGCCTTTGGTTCTCCCCCATGATTCAATAACAATGGTTATGGCAAGTTGTCAAAATAAACAAAAATGGAACCTTGCCTTGTTATCTGTCAAGAGACTAGAAAATTTTGACATTTTCCCAGTTTAAGAGAGAAGCAACATTTGTTATCGCTGCAACCAGGATAATTCAATCATAGTTCTCCCCCTACTACGAGAACGTCAAATATTTTTCGCGGCTGCCAGAGTTTTTTTTTCCAATTTTAGCCAATGTTGGTGAATTTCTTTGGCTTATGTGCAAATGTAAAATGTTTATAAAAATATTAATATATCTGCTATACCTAAATTGGAGCGTCAGCGTTATTTTACTGTCAAAAATTTCTCATGTACATACAGTTTGTATGGCGCATACCGAAATTGCCAACGATCAGCTATTCGAATTTCCAATTTTGACAAAGCGTTATGGAGTGAAGTTAGCAGCAGAAAAGTAAAAAATGAAACAACAATTTGATTTTGACAAACAAA
Organism: Calliopum simillimum; assembly: GCA_951812925.1. Lineage (NCBI taxonomy): Eukaryota > Metazoa > Arthropoda > Insecta > Diptera > Lauxaniidae > Calliopum > Calliopum simillimum. The sequence goes on along the minus strand of OX638371.1, from coordinate 42,362,148 downwards.
TGAGTTCAACGTGACGCATTTTATTTCGGTATGGTGCTCGATGCTTTTGTGTGACGTTAAATACCGCAACGCCTGACGCTCCAATTTAGGTATGGCCATGGTTGAATTACCCTGGTTTCAGCGATAACAAATGCTGTTTCTTGTTAAACTACGAAAATGTCAAAATTCTTTGTTTTGATACTAGTCTTTTGACAGATAGCAAGGCAACATCAGAGTTCCATTTTTTTTATTTTGACAACTTGCCATAACCATTGTTATTGAATCATGGGTATGGCATTAACTGCCATACCTAAATTGGAGCGTTATTTGACTGTCAAAAATTTCTCATGTACATACAATTTGTATGGCGCATACCGACATTGCCAACGCTCAACGCTACGCTATTCGAATTTCCAATTTTGACAAAGCGTTGTGGAGTGAAGTTAGCTGCAGAAAAGTAAAAGAAAAAAACAACAATATGATTTTGACAAACAAATGAGTTCAACGTGACGCACTTTATTTCGGTATGGCGCTTGACGCTTTTGTGTAACGTTAAATAACACAACGCCTGACGCTCCAATTCAGGTATGGCAGTTACTCGTAAAATTTTTAAGGTGAGACTGCTTTAGTAATTTTTTACAAACAAATCTGTGCAAAGATGGCAAAAGCTGCTATCGCATGTTTTCATAATTTGTAATATGTGAAATAATACTGTTGGGTCTTCGGGCAAAACTGTAGAGTCGAATATAATAAAACAAGGCGGCTGTTTTGAATGTGCAAATGATGTGCGTTATTATCGTACGTTGCGTGTGTTCGTTTTATTATCTAATGATAATTACAAAAATTCATGTTAATTTATAAAATATAAGGTACAAAGAAGTAGCAAAAACTTACTTATTCGTTCGGCTCTGTGGACGTTATTGAAATAAAAATTCAAATATTTCTACCCAATGACATTTCAGAGCAGTTCACAATGATCAAAATAATTAAATACAAAAAGGCGTTGCCATAACAAAAGTCTAAACATAAATGTTATGAAGTTGCCACATAGGGCGTTTTATACGTAAAAATAAATAAAAAGGTTTTAGTTCCTAACAAATACTTTTCACACAAATTCATCACATCAGTATAATTTTTCTAAAACTTTCTCCCACAAAATTCCCACTTTTCATTTGGTTTGGTCTGGTATCACCAAATGTCGATTTTCGTGTGGTGAATGAAAATATTGTAAAATTCATAGAAACGTTTCCAATCCCTAAAAATCTGACCACCATTCGCCTCTAGTCTACTCTATGCTAATTAAGCTAAACGCATGGTTGAACTACCCTGGTTGCAGCGATAACAAATGCTGCTTCTTCTTAAACTACGAAAATGTCAAAATTTTCTAGTCTTTTGACAGGGTTCCATTTTTGTTTATTTTGACGACTTGCCATTACCATTGTTATTGAATCATGGCTAAACGTAGCATAATTTGCCTCTTTACAAGTGTAAGTGCTGATTCACAGACTAGAGGCGAATGGTGGTCAGATTTTGGTGATACCAGACCTAACCAAATGAAAAGTGGGAATATTGTGGGAGAAAGTTTTAGAAAAATTATACTGATGTGATGAATTTGTGTGAAAGTATTATTTCGCATATTATCTGCTTTTAAAAGTTAAGAACCCTTAAAAAAATAGTAAAATTTGTATGGTAGAAAAATTAACTTTAAAAAGTTGCATAATTTTTTACTTTTTTGATAAAAATGAGTCTTCGTTTTCATTATTAAGAGCAGTTAATGACTACAATATCTTATAAAAACCTATTGCTTTTTATAGGTATAGTAATGTCACACTATTTCGTGCAGCAGTGCTCTACTCAATATTGTTTTTGAAGAAAAAAATTATTCATTTCAATTAAAACTTTCAAAATCGAAGAAGATCAAACTTGTGTTTTATGTTAATTTCGGTAATATATATTTCAATTTAATTAAATTATTCTTTTGTTTTTTTTTTTTTTTTTTCTTTTAAAACAATTATAAATAAAAGAAAATACTACAGTAAGACTTGACAAAAAAAAATTTTTCAACTCTCAAGCATTTCATGTTCTTATTAGTAAACTTAATGTTAAAAATTATTTACTTATGTCGTTTTCCATTGGGCAAAAAAGAGCAATCTTTTTTTGATCTAGATCAAAATCTATTACAATTTGCGTTCTATTGGGAAATCTAGAGCGAAATTTTTTGATCTCAGATCAATTTTTTCAAATCTAGATTTTTTCTCAGATTTCATTTGCTCGCACTCACACTATTACAAGAATGTAGGGAAATTGGCAGCGTCATTTGACAATTATGAAATATTTATTATTTTTAAAAAGTCAACGAAACACATTTGCTCTAACAAATTATAGAAAAATACGAACAACAGCCAATTTTTGTAATTACTTGACTTCACTTACACCGAAAAATAAGCTTCACCAAGAGGAAAACACCTATTCAAGAAACGAAAGCATTCGGGGTCATCTTCAAGACTCGATTGCTCATAAGACGCTATCGGATATAGGACTGGATTGCGATAATGGCACTGGTCATGGAGTTGGTCACTCTATGAATGTACATACAAGAGGGATGCAAGGATGTTGATATTCATGTAATGCCTGATAAACCAGAGCAACAGGAAGTTATGTTCATACTAATCGACCTGGTTTCCATCAAACTGACGAATTTGAAATGCGTATCAGACATATTGTAGCAATTGTGTCAGCAAATAAAGAACAGGATTTTGTTGGACACGGAGCTTTAACATTTAAACCAGTATCCTAAATAACATAAATCAAAAAAGAATTGTAGACCGAGGGAGCGTTTATGCAGCTCATCAACTGCTTTTTCAAACGATTTCTTCTATTTTGGCGAATGAAAACAATGCCTTTCTCCATCATACATTTTAAGGACTTTTCAAGTATTTATTAACTAATGCAACATTTTGTAATATCCAAATTGCATCAATAAAATTCACATACAAAAAAAAAATCTCTTGAAAATATCTAACGCCACTTTGGTGAAAAAACTTTTCAAAGCCTGGAGTGTCCTAGGAGTTTTGTCCCATTTAAAATAGATTCCATTTTTTACTAAAACTTCGATTTTCATTTTTTATTTTCAAAATGTATAAAACAATTTGACGATACACTACTACAACTTCGTTTGTTTCCACAAATGTCAAAACATTTTTACCCGTCATCCGCCCCAGTAAAAACAAAATACTTGCTCTGCTTTTGTGTTCCATTTAGCAAGAAAAATTTTTGATCCGACAGCAAAATCTAGATTTCCCAATGGAAAACGACATTAGTCATTGTGAAATGGATCCTTAAACTGTAATAGCTTAAACACAATTGGAGCGTACGACGAATTTCGCCCGACGAATATTCGCTGTCAAAAAAAATTCGTCGACGAAGTTAGAGTTAAACACAATCAGAGTGACGACGGCAATAGTTGTTTTTATTTTAAATTGTTGTTTATGTTCTCTGATGACAATTTTAATAAATAAATATTAAATAAAATCTCATATTCTTTGAATTTTTACTAAGAAATCTAAAAATTTTATATTAAAAATGTATTTTTCCGGTTTGACATTTCCAAAAATCGTTGCCGCTGGCGGCAAATTTAAAACTAGTTCTATTGCAACGAATATTCGTCGGGCGAATTTCGTCGTTCGGTGCGGTTGTGTTCAACTTCATATACTCTTGTGTGTTTTAATTTTGACATCGAATATTCGTCGGGCGAAATTCGTCGTACGCTATAATTGTGTTTGAGCTATAAAATGTTATAATTGTACTTTTTCATAAGTCCAAACCATATTAATAATTAGCTGTGCTTTTGTGGACTCTTTATCTGGGCTTTTTCTAATCACATTCATTTATCTGGGAAAAGTTAAACACATTTGTTGTTGCTTTCTCATACTTTTTCAGAATGTGGTTTACATTAATCATATTTTTTTTTTTTAACATTATGCTCTTAAGCGGCAAAAAAATAGCAAATATATTTGTGTAAAATTCAGGGTATAGGCGAGCGGGGTATTTTCGCAGGGTTGCAGGAGGTACGTGGAATGATAAAACGTCAAAAGTCCATGGTGAATACTAATCAAGCCTTTTTGGTTCATTATATATATTTATAAATAAATTGCTGTGACATTGCAAGTCATCTTAAATTATCATTTGACCATTTGCCTATATTTGAGGAAGTTTTAATTTTGGATTTCAATTAATACAGCCTATTTAAGATCTATTGTTTACATTAAGCAGAAATTAATTGAAATGGTAAAATAAAATCAGCTGTTTTTGACTTTACCACCAAAAAAAGAGATGCCAGATTTTTCAATCGTGAGTTCTGAAAAAATATTTTCAAAATCTTTAGAATTTTGGGATGTTTGACAAAATCCACAACATCCGGCCACGTTTTTATGGTGGCTGTGATGAATTTCACCAACAATTAAAGATACGTCAGGGACAATGAATGCGTAAATTGAATACTACTAAAGGATTTTTTCATAGTATTTGTGAGGCCGAAATTGTTGCTAGGTTAAATTGAAATGCTTTCGCCTTTAGTCTTCTCTATGGTGGGGACTGCGACGTAGAAGACAGTCAGCATTATCTTTGCCAGTGCCCTGCATATGCAAAATATTTATTTGGCTCCTTTTTTTCAGGATATGCGAGACCTTGCAGATATACATAGATCCGACTAAGATCCTAAAGTACATTAACGAATCTCAATGGGACAAGAAAACAAAAATTGCAGCACAACAAGCATATGTATATGCTTCAAAGGCTGCAAAACAAAGCAATGAGAAGTATTCTTAAATGTAATCGTTATACTTCAGTAAGATTGATTTTGGAAACCTTAAAGTGGCTAAATATTAAGCAGGACTACAACTCAACACTTTGATTGCTGTCTATAAAATAAAAACAGGATGTGCTACAAATTTTCATACAAGGCATGCAGCATATGTCGGCAATGTACAATCTTATAGCCTGAGGAACGTCAATAATTTTAGAATCGGTTTACAAAGTACTTTTTTTTATTTTTATTTAAGTATAGTAGAATAAGATAAGAAATCTTTTAAAGTACACTAATACCCTATTCTCACTTGCCTGGTTAACAAGATGAATGCTGATTAAGCACCAGGATAGTTTTCCATATTAAAAGCTTTTCGATTTGTATGGAAAAGATTGGCTAGTTTTTTAAACAATTAAATCATTTAACGCAATAAATCGGCAGGTGGCATCTCCGAATTCAAAAAATCCCAGGGGAATTACGAAATTTACTTTTCTTTTGACAAATGTAAAATGTGAACAAACAAAACATTTTTAATAAAAACCAAATTAAAGCTAAAATCAAAATTGTGTTCGTCTCAATTGTTTAAAAAAAAACTTATATAACGAAATATATAAAATTATATTTGAAAAAAGTGAAAATAGTGTCGTGATTTGATAAAAGTGTAATTAAAATGATAGATGACTCATCCAGGTAAAAGGTGTGAACGTGGTTCTGTGATTATCAAGATTTTCTGATTTTACGCTGGTCAACCAGGCAAGTGAGAATTGGGTATAAAACTAAGCCTAATAAATTAAAGTGTTGAGCGCTTATAACAAAAATGAAAAATAAAAATAATAGCTAGATAAAAATTTCTAAAAGCGTAATTTCCCAGTTGAAATACAAATTGAGATTAGATTTTAAGATTTTTATCTGACTTGAATTTTTTTTTATTATTTTTTTTTTTTTTCTATATACTTAATTCATTTATTGAATCTTCTCATTTCAGGAGACTTACAATTAGCTTAAAAATATTAATCCTAAATAACATTATTAAACATTAGTATTTCAGATACATAATTTAGAGTTGAATATGTCTCCAGAATTTATAGGGACTTGTACATTCTATGAGTTCAGTAATCGTACAAATTTGCGCCAGTAGTTCCGGCTGCATATGTAGCATTAAAAACCACACGATAGAGTTTGCGCCAATGGCTGCATATACTAGTTTGAATTCTCACTAAAGAGAATGCGCCAGATACCGGCTGCAAAGAAAGAGTTTGCGCCAGTGGCTGCATATACGAGTTTGAAGTCCCACATAAGAGAATGCGCTAGATACCGGCTGCAATGAAAGATTTTGCGCCACCGGCTGCATATATAATTGTATAACTAATTATCTGATATTCATTATAGCCCTCTTTAACTTGATAATATTGCTTAATTGCTTTAACGAAGGAGGGAGTGAATTCCACAACACGTATGCATGTACAAAAAACAAACGTCTACTGTTGAGGTAATTAAGCCGCGCATAAGCTCTACCAGTGATATAGTGAACATGACCTACTGCAGAAAAATACTATCCATTACGATCCCCAAGTTTCGAACCGATATACAATACTCACTAGCACGACCATCAAAGTTAAGCGGAAGCTCATCCAAAATTGGTAGTGCTTTTGCCAACACCAGAAATTTCGAGTTTAGAGGATTTAAAAGCAAAGAGTGCCTAGAACACCAGACAAAAATTCTTTGAATATCCTCATTCAGACTGTGTTGCCGCCGTTTAAAGTTTAGCTAAGAAGTGAAGATCCAATTTTTATTCTTTTCTTTTTTATTATACATAAGTATATACATACATACATTAGTACATGTAAACGCATTCTTATTGAATTCTTATGCATTTATGTTTCCATATGTACATATGTATCATTTAACTGTTCTTGCCCGCTACTTGAATTTTAGTTGGTAAAAATTTGACATTGTAATGAATTTAAAGTCAGTAGTTAATTTGTCATAGCGGTTAAAACACGAAATAATTTTAAAGCTCGCGCTTTCGATCTCTTATAAGTCTCGCACTTTCATTCTTTATAAGACTCGTGCTTTCGATATTTTGTAAACTCATATTTTGGAAATTAGCCTTTTTTGTAAACTCGAATATTTTATATTTAATAAATAGGAATAGAAAATAGCGTGCTATTAAAGATTTTGTTTTTATTTAACCGCAAGACTGCGACAAGTAACAATTCTTTAAAATTATTTCTTCGGAAATTATTAAAATTATTTTCTCTCGGAAAATATTTTTTGTTAAACTACTTCTTGCAATTTCGGCTACGATTTTTATTGCAAGTGTTCATACGCGCGAAAATACTTAAGTCAGTACGTCGCGTATTAAATTCGCTTATATCACGTACGTAAGATTCGATCGGCCATTTCGTTAATTCCTTGTCATACCGCGCAAATTGTATAAGCCGCAATATTTCGACTGGAATCAACAACTAACATGGGCAACAAGAAGAATCATTGTGTAAAATGTGTACGTCCAGATAATAGGGATATGGTACAGTGTGACCGTTGTGACAACTGGTTTCATTTCGTGTGCGTCGGAGCGGACAGCAGCATAGCTAATCGCAGTTGGAGCTGCGAACTATGCAACCACGTTTTGAGCGAGACACTAACAACAAATGAAAGCAGGGCACAGGCATTGTCCCAATCATCACCAATAACGGGAATATCGGAGGCAACACCGCCACAGCAAGAAGCAACAACAACAACGTATGCATTCAATCCCTTACCAACTGCGACGACACATCACGCGATAGCAACAACAACAAGCAGAATCTTCAATCCTACTTCACATGTCTTCGTAACGGCAGGTGTACCAGCGCCAACGATGACGTCATCGGTACCAACTTCGATTAGTTTTGCGTCAGCCAATCTAAATAATTTCATGACATTCCCTCAATCAGGCATCACTGCGTCTCTTGAATGTCAAAATAATTTCAACAGTCGCAAGCCATGCAGACGTCGCAACTAAAAAATTTGCAAATGCAGCGTTTGGAGGAGGAAATGAAGCTGCAACAACATTTTATTGAATCAAAATATAAAATATTAGCTCAGGGTGAAGAAACGTCTTCGTTGTGCCCGCAAGCCACCATGTTTGCTAATTCGCTAACGGCAGCGCAGTTAGCTGCACGACAAGTCATCCCCAAAAGGCTACCAATATTTAATGGCGACCCCTGGTTTCACGAATGCAGAAAACTTAGTCAGACTGCAGGACGCTCTAAAGGGCAGAGCACGTGAAATGGTAAGAAGCAAATTATGCTTACCAGATATGGTACCTCAGATTATTTCCACGCTGCGAATGTGTTTTGGAAGCCCAGAGCACATTTTGGAACGTGTGATAAGCAAAGCGAAAAATATGCCAGCGATTAAGGATAAATTAGAAATGCTTATCGACTTTTCTCTTAGTGTACAAAACATATGTGCAACTATGGAAAGCTGTCAAATGCATGCACACATGCACAATCCACTTTTGGTGAAAGAATTGGTTGAAAAATTACCAAACAACCACAAGTTAAACTGGGCAATGCATCCAAAAGACGAACTGGTGCCCATCGTGAAAACGTTTAGTGAATGGCTGCATAAATACGCAGAAGCAGCAAGCACTTTGGTGTCGCTGGCCCCAAATAAAAGCAACGCGTCTATAAATTTCCATATGGAGTCGGAAAGTAAAGCCTATGCGGAGCACCCAAAATGCAATGTTTGTAGAAGCCAAGATCACACAGTTTAGGAATGCAAAGTTTTCCAAAATGCATCTTTAAGCCGTAAATGGGATTTTGTACATCAAAAGCATCTATGCCGTCAATGCCTTAGCGTACATCGTCGCAAATGCTCCAGCAACAAAATATGTGGAATCGATGGATGCGAAGCCAAACATCATCGAATGCTGCATAAAAGCAAGGTAGAAGTTATCAACAAAGCCGTGAGAAGCAACAAAACTGATCCTGAAAACGCTGAAGTAAACGCCCACTGTAACAGAAATGGTGTTACACATTCATATTTTCGAATCGTGCTTGTGAATATTCATGCAAGGAATAAAATAATTAAAACTTTTGCACTTTTAGATGAAGGTTCCACGGTGACTCTCATAGAAAAAGGTATGCTTGAAATGGACTGGCAATACCACTCGTATGGAGGGTGACTCATTTCGCGCCACGATCGAAATTTCAAACGTCACAAATGAAAAATTCAAGCTCAAAGATGTACACACAGTCGAAAGTCTTGACCTTTCATCGCAATCGATAGATGCTGTTGACGTCATCAAAAAGTACCCACATCTGAAAGGTGTGCCACTTCCATCGTAGCAGAACGCAAAGCCGAAAATTTTAATAGGCTTAAATAATTGGACGGTAGTGGTACCACACAAAATCAAAGAGGGAAAAACAAGTGATCCAATAGCATCAAAGTGTCGATTAGGCTGGGCCTTGCAAGGTTGTGCATCGAAAAACGCAGGCGAATGTCAACTGAATTTTCATATGTGCGATTGCCAAGCAAAAGACACACAGCTGCATGACGATGTAAAGCAATTTTTTAATTTGGAGCATCCTACGCCAAAACAACTTCTTTCTGCAGACGATAACCGAGCTATGCAAATTCTCAAGGAGACCTGCAACAAGTACAAAGATCGCTACGAAATCGGATTGCTATGGCGCACCGATAATGTTAAGCTGCCGGAAAGTTATTCACATGCTTTTCATCGATTTATGTGTTTACATAAAAAATTACTCAAGGAACCTAGCTTTAAAGCAACAATTCAAACTCAAATTGAAAACCTCATCGCCAAAGGCTATGCTCGTAAGTTAACAACAGAAGAAGCAGCGATTTCAAACGAAAAGGCTTGGTACTTGCCAATTTTTATTGTCAATAACCCGAACAAACCCGGAAAACCTCGCCTTGTGTGGGACGCCGCTGCCAAATCAAATGGAGTAGCACTTAATGATTTTTTACTGAGTGGCCCTGACTTACTAAATTCGCTGGTGGAAGTTTTACTTGCTTTCAGAGTAGGCAAGGTGGCAGTGTGTGGGGATATCGCAGAGATGCTCCACAGAATAAACGCAAGAGAAAGCGATATGCACGCTCAGCGTTTTCTGTGGCTAGACACCAATGACGACGTGCATAAACCTAGCATTTACGTCATGCGCGCACTCACTTTTGGTATTTGCTGTGCACCGTGTATTGCTCAATTTATACGCAATAAAAATGCTGAACAGTTTGAAAATAAATTTCCCCGTGCTGTCGAGGCTATCCGCAAATAACACTATGTAGATGACTTCATCGACAGCGCTGATGATGACGCAGCTGCAGTACAGTTGGTGACACAAGTGAAGCAGATTCATGCAGCAGCTGATTTTAATGTACGAAACTGGTCATCGAATTCAAAAGATGTTTTGAACCACCTCGAAACAGATGCTGAAACTGGTCAAGGGGCCCGCGAGTGGGGCTCCACTACCAAAATTTTAGGTATGTTTTGAGATCCCGTTAACGATCAATTTAGATACATTTTCAGATTTGTGCGCTTACGTCGTGACGTAATTCAAGAGTCCATCGTGCCCACCAAGCGAGAGATCCTGCAGGTATTGATGTCGATATACGACCCTTTAGGCTTCGTTTCATGTTACACAATCGGCCTCAAAATCCTACTACAAGAAGTTTGGCGCTCGGGCATAAGATGGGATGAGCCACTCTCTGATGGTTTATTTGAAAAATGGTGCAAATGGAAGGCAATAATAGCGTTTATCACCAATGTGCGCATACCAAGATGCTACTCACCTGCTATTAAACTCGCAAAAGAAGTTCAACTTCACACTTTTGTCGACGCTGGCAAAAATGGGTATGCCGCAGTATGTTACCTGCGCATCGTGTACGCTAATTCTATTGCTACCGCTCTTGTGGCCGCCAAATCAAAAGTTTCGCCACTTAAACCACTTTCCATCCCAAGACTGGAGTTGCAGGCTGCAATCATCGGCGTACGTTTGACATCACAGGTGCTAAATGTTCAGCGTACTTGCACAACTTCACAATTTTACTGGACCGATTCTAAAACAACGCTAAGGTGGTTGCATTCGGATCCAAAATGTTTTCAACAATTTGTAATGCATCAAGTAGGCGAAATTCTCGAAAATACTGATGTAAATCAATGGAAATATACGCCATCAATGCTTAATCTAGCAGATCTAGCAACAAAAACGACCTCTCGCATTAAAGGTGAAAACTGGCTCACTGGACCAGATTTTTTATTATCCGAAAGCTGCGATTGGCCTCAATGCGAACCGATTGGAAAAGTCAACGATAACGACGCTGAGTTAAGGCATACCGTGCTTATTGTTCAAACATCAGAAATACGTTTACCCGATTTTGAGTACTTCAGTGTTGGAAACGCCTTCAGCGAGCTGTCGCAACATTCATTTTATTCATCAGAAAGATGACAGCAGTCATCAAAAAGGTTCCAAAACCTGACTTCGTTACCACAGAGATGTATGACACCGCTCGCATATTTCTGTAAAAATATGCTCAGGCTGCAGAGTATAGCGAAGAAATTTACAATCTACAACGCGGTAAGCTTATTGAGAAAACAAGTAAACTAATTTCTCTTAACATCTACTTAGATGATAACAACATTTTAAGAAGCAAAGGCAGAGCTGAACACCTTAACAATCATGGCGACGTAATTATATTACCTCAAAATCATCGCATCACATGTTTGATAGTGCGTTGGTTCCATGAGCGCCTACATCATCAGATGCACGAGACTGTTGTGAATCGTATAAGAAGCCAATTTTATATTCCTCGCCTTCGTGTCCTGTATCGAAGCGTGCGTCAATCATGCCAAATTTGTAAAAACAACAGTGCAGCACCTCACGTGCCACAAATGGCACCACTGCCAGCAGCACGACTTGCAGCGTTTGAAAGGCCTTTTACATATACAGGCATCGATTACTTTGGCCCTCTTTTTGTATCAGTCGGACGACGTCGCGAGAAAAGGTGGGGCGTAATTTTTACATGCTTTACAGTTCGCGCAATTCATATAGAGCTTGTCCACAGTTTAGACGCAATTTCTTGCATCATGGTAATACAAAATTTTATTTCGCGGCGTGGCTTGCCCCGCGAAATTTAGTCAGATTATGGGACAAATTTCAAAGCCGCTGCAAAGATCCTCAGCAATCAAATAAAATGGAAATTTAACCCACCAAGCTCACCACATATGGGCGGCGCATGGGAGAGGCTCATCAGGTCGATTAAGAAGGTGCTATATAGTCTCTGTCCCTCAATGAATTTCAACGATGAAAGTCTCCGATGTGCACTCAGCAAAGTCGAGTTCACCATTAACGCTCGACCACTAACATTTGTCTCCGTTGAATCGAACGACGACGAAGCAATTACGCCGAATCATCAGTTAATCGGATCATCCGATGGTTTTAAGCCAATTTGTGACGATAAACTAGATCTACGTCAACGATGGAACAAAACTCAAAAATTCGCTGACCGATTTTGGAACCGTTGGCTTAAAGACTATCTGCCAATTATATCTCGACGCAGCAAATGGTTTAACAACCTACCTCCAATTAAAATTGGCGATGTTGTAGTAATAGTGGATTCTGACCTCCCACGCAACAGTTGGCCGAAAGGCGTAATAGTGGACACAATGCTTGCCAAAGATGGACAGGTTAGAATTGCTACAGTTAAGACACAAACGCGCATACTTCAACGACCCGTGGCAAAGTTAGCTGTTTTGGACGTCGGCGTTTCAAAAAAGTAAACTCGCAGAAGTGGACTCATTTACGGGCGAGGGGATGTTGCCGCCGTTTAAAGTTTAGCTAAGAGGTGAGGATCCAATTTTTATTCTTTTCTTTTTTATTATACATAAGAATATACATACATGCATTAGTACATGTAAACGCATTCTTATTGAATTCTTATGCATTTATGTTTCCATATGTACATATGTATCATTTAACTGTTCTTGCCCGCTACTTGAATTTTAGTTGGTAAAAATTTGACATTGTAATGAATTTAAAGTCAGTAGTTAATTTGTCATAGCGGTTAAAACACGAAATAATTTTAAAGCTCGCGCTTTCGATCTCTTATAAGTCTTGCGCTTTCATTCTTTATAAGACTCGTGCTTTCGATATTTTGTAAACTCATATTTTGGAAATTAGCCTTTTTTGTAAACTCGAATATTTTATATTTAATAAATAGGAATAGAAAATAGCGTGCTATTAAAGATTTTGTTTTTATTTAACCGCAAGACTGCGACAAGTAACAGACGGTAAGCAGCATTCTCCATCAACTCGCGTGGCCTGGATATATAGATCTGCACATCATCCGCATATAAGTTGATCCTACAATTACGGTATTCATCAACAATTACATTAATTAAAAAGCAACGGACCCAAAATCGAGCCCTGTGGAACACCAGATATAAGAGGAAGGTAGCTAGAGAAGCTTACATCGGAGACAATGTTTTGCGATCTGTCGTTCAAATAATAAAAAATTAATGACGATTGGTGAGTACACAATTTATTAAACAAAACTGTAAAGTTAATAGAATTAAATGCTTTCGTAAAATCCAAAAGACCTAATAACGTCACCTCATCATTATCAAAACTCACTCTAATATCGTCAAAAGCTTTTAGCAGCGCCGTGGTACGCCGTTAAGCCAACGGCCCATACAGTATGTCGAGTACGTCACGTCGTTTTTTTCGACTGACATCTAAGTTAAAAATATGAGTTTATATCAAGTGCGACCCAATCAGTAAGTCTACGTCAACGCAACGTACAAAAGTTGCCCATTTTTCGACGTACGTCGTGTGATTGACAATTTTGAAATAAATTTATTTCAAATTTCATTTGTTGTTTTTTATGTTTTTCTTTGATTTTGTGAATAAAATTGAAATGAAAAACTATTGAAGCGGAGCAAATGCAAAATTAAAATTTAAAATTATTTTATAAACAAATATTTCGATTTTTCAATCCGTTCTCAAAGCATTCATTGGATCAGTCCTCTCCGTCAAATCCGTCGCACTTAGTTGAAAGAAACGACGTAACGTATTCGACATATCCTATGGACCGTTCGCTTTAGTAAGCTAATGAGTTCAACATATTCTGTTATATGAAACTCAGCAACTTAAGACAGACTTGATAAAATGCTTATGGGGCGGAAATCTTCGTAGTCCGAAGCATTTGGATTTTTTGTGATTGGGCGAACCAAGGCTAACTTTCAGGATGAAGGAAAGGCTGATGTAGTTATCATATGGTTTATAACATGAGTAAAGGGCCGTCTACAATCACAGTTTTACCCCAAGAGATACCTGCTCAAACTGGTTTTCAAACACACAGAATGGCCTTTATTATATAAGTAGACTTGCTCCTGCACTTCGCTTATTCGTTTTTCGTTCATTTTGAACTTAATTTTTTTTTTTATTGTAGTTTAGTTTATGAACTGCGAAAATTACTTATGAATGGATAAACAAAAGAAACGAAATGACAAACACAAATGATGCATTCAAAAAGTTGAAAGTTGGTCAACTCTACGCATTGACCACAGCGCGTGCGTTGTTCGCTTTTCTGTATGTATCACTATCTGCCATACCTAAATTGGAGCATCAGGCGTTGCGTTATTTAACGTTACACAAATGCGTCGAGCGCCATACCGAAATAAAGAGCGTTGCGTTAAAGTCATTCGTTTGTCAAAATCATATTGTTGTTTCTTTTTTTACTTTTCTGCAGCTAACTTCATTCCGTAACCCTTTGTCAAAATTGGAAATTCGAATAGCTCAGCGTTGAGCGTTATCAATTTCGGTATGCGTCATACAAATTGTATGTACATGAAAAATTTTTGACAGTATAATAACGCTGACGCTCCAATTTAGGTACGGCAGTATGTTTTCAAATCAACTGTCAAAGCATATGATGCGCGCGCTGCACGCGCCACCTTCTATATATCGAAGCCTTAATTTGCACGAACTAGGTATGCGCAGGTAAGACTGTACGTGTGGACGGCCCTTTAAGGGCAAGCCTAGTTCGTGTAACTGTCAAACCTAAATTGGAGCGTCAGGCGTTGCGTTATTTAACGTTACACAAAAGCGTCAAGCGCCATACCAAAATAAAGAGCATTGCGTTGAAGTCATTTTTTTGTCAAATTCGTATTGTTGTTTCTTTTTTTATTTTTCTGCAGCTAACTTCACTCCGTAACGCTTTGTCAAAATTGTAAATTCGAATAGCTAAGCATTGAGCGTTGGCAATTTCGGTATGCGCCATACAAATTGTATGTACATGAGAAATTTTTGACAGTAAAATAACGCCGACGCTCCAATTTAGGTATGGCAGTAAGCTAGAGAGTTTGCGCATACTTTTCCTTTCGCGTCCCCACGACACAATTTTCAGTATACTTCATTTTCTTGCAACATGACGTCTAGAAAAAATTTTATTTTCATTTAAATTGTTTTTTCCTTGTATGTTTTCCAAAATAAATCAACGAAAACAGAGCTATCACATGCAATATAAATGCATTTGAAGACTGCAGTTTAAGTGACAGATTGAAGGCACGGCCTGTACCCCGTCCACGCGTTCCAACTTGCCTGCGCAAGCTTAGTTTGCACAAAAAAATCTTTAGAAATTCAAAAAAATCACAGGCCGCACTTTTGAACTGTGCAAACTTGACTTTTGTCGTCCACACGTACAGACTTACCTGCACAAACCAGTTTGCGCAGGTAAGTGCTGGTTCACACGACAAACTAAACTGTCGGGCGATAGTACTTTTTGTAGGCAAACGGAGGGACCGCTTTCCACCGCTTGCCTAAAAAGAGTACTATCGCCCAGCTCTAAGTCTTGAGGTAAAACTGTGCTTGTAGACGGCCCTTTAGGCTAGAGATTGCAAAAGAGAGAATCATTTTCAAAAACCCATGGTTGAATTACACTGGTTGCAGCGATAACAAATGCTGCTTCTTCTTATAATTTTTAAACTACGAAAATGTCAAAATTCTTTGTTTTGATTCAAGTCTTTTGACAGATAGCAAGGAAAGATGCTGGGTTCCATTTTTTTATTTTGACAACTTGCCATGAATAAAATTTAAAACTAGTGCCTAGGATCAAGTTCACAAGAGGGTAAAACACGACAATAGACACCGAAATTCAGCTGCACAAAACACTATTTTATATAAAGGTTTTCAATTAATTAATTCATTACCTAGTGATACCAAATATGAGAGTAATTTTACAATTTTTAAAAGGAAATATGTTCTATTCGTTAAAAATGAATTTATCTAATTAAAATAATTATCTAAATTTAATATTATTAGTCACACAAAGCTTTGTAGAGTGATACAAAATATAATTATGTATATGTAAAGATGATTATAAAATATTAGATTGTGCCTGAATATTTATTTAAACGTACAAAATGAATATTATTTATTATAATACTGTTAATTTTAAAGTTTTCCATACTTCTAATAAATTCAATTCAATTCACAAAAAAAAAGAGTTGCCACCGGGTTCAATTAAAACGCTTTCGGCTCCAGTCCTCTCTATGGTACACTGCGGAACAGTTTGATTAACTATTTGATAAGCCTCTGTAAAAAAACTGTTTCCTATTATTTATACGACCTAGTTAAGCCAACGGTCCATTCAGTACGTCGAATACGTCACGTCGTTTTTTCTACTGACTGCGACGCATTTGACGGAGAAGCCTGGCCCAATGAATCCATTGAAAACGGATTAATAGGGCTATTCTGGCGACAGTATTAGAGCTGTCAAACAGCTCACCACAGTATTCACTGCTACGAAAGTAGCAACGAAGATGTTTTGGTATTCTGGCAGCATTTCGAAAGCTCTTTTCCGTCTTTATGAATACGACTTTTAATACCTGCTACGTAGGAGGTCTTAGAGATCTCTTACAGCTGTCAGTTGCAAGCTATCAGGATTTTGTTTATGTGAAAAGTATTTAGCTTGTACTAAATGATAGTATTAACTTATTGAAAGAAAATACAAAATTGTTATTAAAAATTTCGCGCGATAAGCAACTGCTGCGGTTGCAATTTTTAATAAAAATTTAAATTTATTTAAAATAAGTAGCTACTGCGCTGCACAAGTAGCTGATCCTCTTTGTTGTTGTTATAGTAGTAACAAAGTTGTTGTTGTTGTTAAAGTAGTACTAGTAGTATTCCTAAAGTTGTTGGAGTTGTAGTAGTTCTTAAGTTGTTGTTGTTGTGTGTTCTGTCATTGTTGTTGTTAAAAATTCCTATTTTCAAGAAAAATTTGGTCCATTTTTGTTTTTTTCTATAAAAATTTATTAATGATACAACTTTAGATACATGTTGCATATCAAATGAAAGGAAATAATTTGACCTTCCTAATTTGATTGTTAAAATTAAAGATTAATAATACATTTTTTGGGAAAAATAATGGTTTTTTTGGAAAAAAATGGGGTGAATTTTTGAAAACATGTTTTTACTTAAAATTAAAAGCTTAACAAACCTAAGAAGGTTTAAAAAACAAATATTAACAGTCGATGATCTGACATTAAGCCCCAATTCCAGATGCGCACCAAGATTTTCATATGATTATAATTTCTTAGGAACCAATGCAGTGTTATAAGCGATAATTCGATGCAATTTTTTTAAATTTTCATCCACTGTAGAAAGATAAATCGCAATTAAAGTTTCCATGACGCGGTGATCAGCCTGAATCCGTAGCAATGCAGAAGAATAATATGAGGCAGGAAAAAGATCTTCTATAATAGTTGCCATCATCCAAAATGCATTCTCTTCTTTCATGAAAAGCAATAGATAAGCAGCAATGACACCTGTTCACGGAAAATTCGACGAAGACGCGGTATACCAGTGCCATTTGGGTTGCATTCGTTGGTAAAATAAGCAATAAATCTTTTTCAATTTGCTTGGGGGTCATAATTTGATCATTGCCAGATGCTGAAGAAATAGAATGTCAATTGAAATTATCGAATGGAAAACGTTAAATTATATCCTGTAGTCACCTTTTACTATATCGTGATAACTTGTCTCACTTTTTTGCTTTTTAGCTAGCGCACCCGAAAGACGCATCCACATTTGAGCACGCACACACATTTTTCAGTGCATGGTAACAGCTCTACCGCATTTTCCCATGATGATTCAGTTGCTTCTTTATTGTGTGCGAATTCCGGATGTGCAATCCATTGCAAACGATGTTGGGCATTCTCAACAAATGGTATACCCAGTAACTTGTTTGAACTCTGCTCGGGTCCATCCTCTTCTTCGACAAGAAAACCAAATCCATCCAATCGAATCTGGTTGATCGCTCGGTTCAGCAACTTCTGTTTCTGGTTGCCCCAACTATGGAAGTATTTCTTGTGGCCACATTGAAGGTGTCAAAGCAGAGAATGGGCCACCGGGATTAAGTCACAAGCCATTAATATTTTAAATTTCGCCTTGATTTCTGTTGCTTTTTGATGTTTAGACAATAATTTTTGTTTTTTTTTTGTTTTAAAAATGTCAAGATTTGACAAGTTCACCACTAAAGCTTTTGTGTGGTGAATTTATGAGCTTTTTCTAAAAGATTTCGACCCAGAATACCGAATGTCTTCGGGAATCTTAGAAAGTAATTCTGACATGTATTCAGAAAGACTTTCTGCTGTCTTAGCCAGAATAGCCCTATAAAACATCAAAGTTCTTTTTATAATATTAACTAGAATCGTCAAATGGTCAAAGTTTTACCACAAATTTATTAAATAATTTTGGTACTTTTTGGACAGTGTAAGTACTTTTTTTTTTGCTATTTTGTACAAAACAGAAAAGCTCATTAATTATCCCTGGTACAATGACAAAAGTGAAACGAAAAGAAAACAAAAAACATTTTTTGTTGTTGTTAATATTGAAAAATTTGTATTTAATTTTACCTGGCTTAGAGCAAAATATTAACATAATTTTAACTTTGCGCACATCTTCACACAAATACCTTTCAAATGGTATATAATTTGAAGTCGTACTCTATTTCTAGCAAAGTAAAAAAAGATGGCCAAGTTTTTGTCTTGCGTATTAATATATAGATTTCAAATTTTAATTTTGCACTTGCACAGCTCTAATAATTTTTATTCCAATTTTATTCAAAAAATAAAAGAGAAACTAACGACGTATATGAATAAGATGTTCAAATTTTATTCGTTTGACTTACTCGCCGGTCTGTGCAATTTGATTACACACAAATAAAGCTGCTGAAAGAGGAATAAAATGTTGCTATGCCAACGCTGCGTTTGATTTATTGAAAATTTTTTTTTAAACAGACGCAGAATTCGAAAAACAAACGTATATAGACACTTCGTTTCTCCGCTTTCAGCGGACAGTTTATCAATTTTCACAAATTACACAGATCACAGTAACGAACTGTGTATCTTGATAAAAATATACGTCGCTGGAGAAACGACAAAGAAAAACAAAACAACAAATGAAATTTAAAAATAAATGTACTTTATGACTGTCAAATCACACGAAGTACGTCGAAAGTTGGGAGTTGGGCAACTTTTGTATGTTGCGTTAACGTAGACTGAATCGTCCATTGGCTTTAAGGCAAAGGTCCATTCAGTACGTCGAGTACGTCACGTCGTTTTTTATAACTGACAGCAAAGTAAAAAATATGAGTTTATTTTAAGTGCGACCCACTCAGTACGTCTCCGTCAACGCAACGTACAAAAGTTGCCCAACTCTCAACTTTCGAAGTACGTGTGATTTGACAACCGTAAAATAAATTTATTTTCAATTTCATTTGGTGTTTTTTTTTTTCTTTGTCGTTTTTGTTTTATTTTTTGAATAATATTGAAATAAAAAAATATTGGAGCTGTGCAAGTGCAAAATTAAAAATTGAAATAAAAACGAATTGTGATGTTTTAATGTTTTGAAAGTATTTATTGGGCCAGGCTTCTCCGTCAAGTGCGTCGCAGTCAGTTGAAAAAAACGACGTGACGTATTCGACGTACTGAATGGACCGTTCGCTTAGGTGTGAAGTCTCATGAAGGGCACGGTTCCACTGGTAAACGAAAAGCGTTACTCCCTCCGATGGGTCATTAGGCCTTTTTTCATTAACAATCTAGCCATCAATATGCCAATGATGCCAAGTTCACTTTTTTTCATCAATCTGAGAATGTATGCAGATTGATGAGAAAATGATAATGTAAACACTACCAATCTGTATTGACAATCTGATTGCAGAAAAACAAAATTTTTTGACTTCTGCTGTATTGATGACTTTATTGATGGGTAGGTTGACTGTGTAAGCGCAATGAAAATTTTTCAGTACACTTTTAGTCAGTTAAGAAAAGATTTCAACGGGTGCACATCATGCGGAAATGAAAATGGCTTGCAAATTTGATATGTTTTTATCCAAAAACGGATAGTATAATGATCTTGGTTTTTGCTGAAGCTTAATGGGAGCTTGAAGAGAACCTTTTAATTTTATGACTGGGACAAAATCAATTTACTGAAACCTGATTGTTATTATTTTTATCAAAGACTCTTATTTTTAATTTAAAAAAAAGATTTTAATAAAAAAATTTTAATTAATGGCCAAAGCCCATTTTTTGGTGATAAAGTGGGTTTAGAAATAACAAATTGTTGCTGTGGACCCATTTAAATAAATTTATAGTGTATATTTTTATGTTTCCACTATTTTTTGTCAATTTATTTCCGTTATTTCCATCAGCATATCAATTTCTATCATAAAAACTTTGTCCGCTGTTGCTTTGTTTCCTCTTTGGCGTACAAAGCAACACTAAATATTGACAGTTTATTGAACTTGTAAACACAAACTCGGTTTGACATATTGATGACCAGATTGATGGCTACACTGATAATCTAAAAGGGGCTATTAAGAATTTCAAGCATACATGCTTTCTGAACATCACCATTTTTAGTTCTTTTGTCGCGAAGTAATCAACGTTAAAGAAAAAATTGCCGAAATGAAACATTTAATAGTTTTTCCATTTCTTCTTTTTCTAATAGCAGATGCTAATGTAATTTTCAACCTGGAATTATTTTAAATAAATAAATTATGTGTTCTTTTTTAATATATGTATAGTGCTATTTAGAATACGATGGATGGATCAACATTGAACTTCACCACGCGCTGGATCATACAAACCCTGGGAAATTCGATTACCGAGGAAATGTGACCATTCCTAGCCTCAATACAGGATTATCGACAACAGTACAAGAGGTTCTGAGCGACCAGCAGCGAATCAGTTTGAAGGTGTGTTACTCAGCTGTAAAATTTAAAACTTGAAGCGTTAGGGGCTGTGCAGACCTCGTGACGCTTAAATTCACGGCCCTCCCTTTTGACGGTATTGTGGCGTAAAAATTATACAGCGTCAATCTTTCTCAAACTCTCCGCACCCCCTTAAGCCGTCACGATAAGGCCCCCTATCGATGATGGGAATCAAAGGGCGAATTCAAGCATTGCTTCAACATAAACACTGTCATTGAAAATATTTGCATTTTTAAGGGTCGTTTTCTCAATCCCGGGCTAAGCACTAAGGGGTTGTCCATAAACTCCGTGACGTGACGCTCCTAGGGGGGGGCTTTATTAAACGATGGGCAAAAGACTTTAACCCTTTCGGTCATTTATAGCCATATGGCTACACAAGTTTTAGTGGCTCTGTGAAGCCACGTAGACTTAATTTATGGAATATTTTTTGACTATTATGGTTCTTTAGAGTCTTAAGACCACTTACAATTCAAAAATTTTTAGTTTGAATCCTGCTCTACAAAAATAACAAGTGTTTTTCAAAACTAAATTTTTTGCTTTACGAGAGACTGTTTTTTAATTTAAAAAAAAAAAAAAATTAATATACAAAATAAACTACAGTGGCTCACAGCTTATTTCGTGCAGTAATTCTTTTTTAACTGTAAAACACTGTATCTTTAAAACTAATACAAATATTATGAAATTTTAAATGCAGGCTTAGACGGGCATGTCTATTGTTAATAATAAGTAAAATAAAATCTACATAATTTGATTCCGAGACGCTTAAGGCGGAAAAAACCGACCGAGCAGCAGAAATTGAAGTCACAGCTTATTTTTTTTTTATTTATTTTTTTATTTATTTATTTGTAATCTTATATATGTGTTCTTAACAAAAAGTAGAATATTTTTAACTAAGATATACAAACTATAATTATCCCTTCAGCCAACGGCTGGTACTGGGATATTGTATTGTTATCCATTCATTTTAAATTGTAAATTTTGAGTTGCAAACTCTAAAATTGTAAATTTTAAATTTAATTTGAAAAATTCTTCTTTTTTTTTTTTTTCTTTGTAAATTAACTGTTAAATTGCGCTAATTGTACTCTATATCACATTATTGTTCTTTGTAAATAGTTATCACATGTTTAATTTGATTCTAATAATATTTTGATATATCACATAAATTCAATAATACTATTTTTTACATGAGAATAAACTCTCCTAGAAAAGGTGCTGAGGTTACTAATACTACGTATATCGATTGGAAGTCTGTTGTAAAGCCTTAGTGCAGAGGGTATCAGACTTTCATAGTGCTTCTGTGTTCTGCTTTGAGGAATTTGTACGTTGTGTGAAGATCTTGTAGTCCTATTTGTGATGTCACTTCGTAAATCAATTCGAAGACTCTGTTTGATATTCTTGTTAATAACTTTGTGTATAACGGCCATTCCACGGCAAATTTTTCTATTGTGGAAAATTTAAAACCTGTCAAATTAAAAATCTTTTTTCATTAACTTATTGGTTATATCGCTAAGTATTACAAACACTTTTTTTTTTGTCTTTGATAATCGCCTAAGGTAAACTAATTAACGTTTTACTAAGCTAAGTCATAATATTATTTTTATATGAAAAAATCTCTCATGTTGCACAGTTGCCCATGAAAAAACAAAAGCCGCAAATGTCATTTTCATTATTTAGTGATATTAATTCATTTGTTATCTTTGTCCTCGTTGATAAATTTTATGAAATTAATGCAATCTTTCCTTAGTCTGACCAAATACTGGAAGGAACCTGCTTTTTGTCCCGTCCATCCCAAAATAAGCATTTTTTTATTATAATTACTGTAAAAGAGGTTCCTTTAGAATAAGGTTCCGTTATATGAATGGGTTTATTTGAAAGTGGAATAAGTCCAATTCCAGAAAAATTGAGTTTATGGTAGTTATAGCTAGCTATATATGTCCTCTATTTATATTGAAAATTACAGACTCGTTAGACCACGATTTCATCATAAATTACTCAAAAGAACTTTTCATGAAAAGCATTTTTACAAAAATGATTTTTTTGAAAGTGGAATAAGTCCATTTTTTCATCTACTGCTACACAGAAGATATTGCTTTTAATTCAATTTAAAAATATTGGTAAGCGCTATTTAACTGGTGTTAAGTGTTTACCACTGTAAATTTACCAAATTTTGTTATGCTGTAAAAATTTTTACAGGTGTAATAGAAAATAGTCGAGTTTTTTTGGTCTGAATGGACTTATTCCACTTTCATTTATAATAAATTTAAAAATTTGTTATACTTTTGTATGACTTATTCCATTTTTACTCACAAAATATTTTGTAAATTAAAGCAAAGGAAAATTAAAACTTAGAAAAATTTTACTTTAAAAACTGTTGTTGTTTTTTTTTTCTTTTATTTTTGCCCAAATAGGGCTCTGGGAAATTATTACAACAACAACAACAACAACAACAAAAAGTTCTTGTCGGACCTACTTTCGGAGATATAGCCATCGGAAGATCGAGATATATCTTTTATAAAAACTATTATAAGTTGGGAACCCCTGAAAGGATTTCAATAATGTTAGTGTCATACGATAGATATATTAATTTGCTATAAAATCAACTTGAAAAAATTTTTAATGCGAGTGGGGGTTTAAGAGATATTGCAAATTTCACGAAAAATTTGATAATTTTTTTTTTTAAAGCACTATTTTTCCAAAAACTGTATCATTAACGCATAGTTTTAGTAACATAAAATGAAAGCTCAATTTATTTCTTTTCATTCAACATGTAATTTGTACCTGATTTCTTGCATTACAAATTTTTTTTTTATAGGAAAACAAAAAAGTAAGTTATTGAAAAGCATCGAAAAGTCTACAGGAATCGGAATTGATCGAAAACTATGCAAAAACATCGTTATTGTTGTTATTGTTATTTTTGTTGTTGTTGTTGCTGGTATTATTGTTGTTCTTGTAATGTTTTGCAAAATTTCATGAAAATTTCTTCAGTTTACTTTTTTGTTTTCCTATAAAAAAAAGTATGCTAGTGCAAGAAATCAGGTACAAATTACATGTTGAATGAAAAGAAATAAATTGGGCTTTCATATTATGTTACTAAAACTATGCGTTAATGATACAGTTTTTGGAAAAATAGTGCTTTAAAAAAAAAAAATTATCAAAATTTCTGGAAATTTGCAATATCTCCATAACCACCACTCGCATTAAAAATTTTTTCGGGTTGATTTTATAGCAAATTAATATATCTTTCGTATGACACTAACATTATTGAAATCCTTTTAGGTGTTCCCAACTTATAACAGTTTTTATAAAAGATATATCTCGATCTTCCGATGGCTATACCTCCGAAAGTAGGTCCGACAAGAACTTTTTGTTTTTGTTATTGTTGTAATTATTTCCCAGAGCCCTATTTGGGCAAAAATAAAAGAAAAAAAAACAACAGTTTTTAAAGTAAAATTTTTCTAAGTTTTAATTTTCCTTTGCTTTAATTTACAAAATATTTTGTGAGTAAAAATGGAATAAGTCATACAAAAGTATAACAAATTTTTAAATTTATTATAAATGAAAGTGGAATAAGTCCATTCAGACCAAAAAAACTCGACTATTTTCTATTACACCTGTAAAAATTTTTACAGCATAACAAAATTTGGTAAATTTACAGTGGTAAACACTTAACACCAGTTAAATAGCGCTTGCCAATATTTTTAAATTGAGTCGTACGCAAACCCTTCAATATCTCAGTTTATGAAAAAGTGGGCTTATTCCACTTTCAAAAAAACCCATTCATATGTAAGTAAGGATAGCACACAACATTTTTTTGTCATGATATGATATCAAAGATAGTTACTGCTAGATTTAGTTATACTACGAAATCTGTCCCGTCCATCCCAAATTTTTTATAATTTTATAACTTTTTAATTGTTGCATTTTATTACGCATTTTACGCATTATTCTTAAGTTTTAAACATTTTTCGGCTTTAAAGACCCCTAATGAAATTGTCTGTAGAATATTTTGTAGAACACATTAACTCATTATGACTAAGCTGTTGGAAAGCCAAAGAAGGTATGCGACAGGCGAAGAGGCTGATCGATCCAAAACAAGTTAAGGCTAAAGCTGTTCTAAATCTCAGCAGAAAAGATATAAAAACGTACAGTGAAATAATGACAGGTCACTGTAAACTTAATTATCACCTAAAAAAGATGGGTTTGGTAGACGATGACTCCTGTAGACTCTGCTTAGAGGACTTGGAAACAGCAGAGCATGTGCTATGTGCATGCCCTGCTGCGTTTAGACGCAGAATTAAGTATCTAGGAGCTGAGATTTTAGATCCAGGTGACATAGGTAAAATTAATCCCATAGCAGTAACAAGATTTATAGATAGTCTGGAACTGTTTTGATTAGGGAAAGAGGCTGTACAAAAGATCTTTCAGGTCGCAGTACAATCTAGAGCCTTTAAAATAATAATAAGCTGTTGGAAGGAAAACAGGGGTCAAAAAGACCCATAAAAACAGGATATAATGGGTTGAGATGCTAAACTGAATTGTTTATTGCGTGATTTCGTGGTGTCCTTGGAATAACAAGTTTCATCCGAAATGAAGATTTAGAGTTTTACAGAAGGGTGAAATTTCGAAAATACGTTTTTCGCATGTATTTCAGCTAAAAAAAATGATTTATGGTTGATTTTAGGTACAAGATTTTATTTTTTCAAATACTTTGATTCAAGACAAAAAATTTGAGATATAGTACAACTGATTCCAAGCATTTTTAAGATCGCAATAAAAAAAAACCGCATCAAGCCAAGATTTTGCATTAATCAACGTTGCGTGATCTCTAAATGAGCTTGAAAAAAATTTTAAAAGTCTCGGCTCACTTATTTGACACCCTCTTTCACATTTTTTGGGGTAAAAGTGGTTTTTCCAAAAAAAAAATTTTTTTTTGAATCAGTCTTCTGTTGATGCACTTCCCAAAATTTAATCCAAGCAACTCAAATGTTATATTTTTGTAAGCCATAAGTTTATAAATAAATTTTGGTACAATTATTTTTTGTTAAAATTTTGTCCTGTCCATCCCGTCCCGTCCATCCCACACAATTTAGTTCATAACTAATTTGTTAACAATGCTCCCAAAAATTTTTAAACATTTCTTGAAAATATGAAGCATGAATAATAAGTATACATTTACTTTGTTAACCCAATTAAAGTCATTTCGTAGAAATATCAAACCGAAAATTTGTCCAAAAAGCAATAAATTTTTTGTGTCCCGTCCATCCCAAATTTTCTGAGCCAATTCTTCAGAACACAGGCTTCATTAAAGGTTTATATGTGGACTAATATATTGCTTGTTAATCTGAAAATATACTCCTTTAAAAGAAAAAACAATATCGCGGTTCATACCTCTAAATCAGCACTTTCTATCAGTATATCTCTACGAAATGTCCCGTCCATCCCCGTGGAATGGCCGATAAACTTTATTTTTTCAATCGGTATGATTTCATTAAGGCGTTGCAATTTTGTTTCGTTATACACCAGCGTTGTACTATATAGTCTATCGTAGAAGTATAAGGTTTTGATAGCTTTTGTGATAAAATGATCGCATGTGTTACGAAGCGTTTGCGAACACGATGACCAGTTGATGATGTTGTAACTAAAATGGGTTAAAACATGCGAGCTTATCAAAAGTTTCGCCGTAAAATTTGATAAAACCATTTTCGATCTCCTTATAGCTCCCACAACTGGAACTACCTTTTTGATTAGATAGTCGACATGATCACTCCAAGTTAATTTACCATCAAGTATCACACCAAGGTGTTTCACTGACTTTACTTGCTGCAGAATCACATTATTTAATCGCACACTAGGATATATTGGTTGCTTATTTTTGTTACTAAATATCATATAACTAGTTTTATTTTCATTGACAGTTAGCTTATTGCCCACTGCCCAACTTGAGAATAGCTGGAGATCGTTATTGACTAACGTTTCAAGATCAGATTCATCTTCAGCAGCATATAGTAAGCAAGTGTCATCTGCAAATATGTTATACAAAGCAAAAAGCTCAGCATATTTTATGTTCTGAAGATATAAGGTCGGTCCAAGGTTTGACCCCTGTGGAATACCACACTCCAACATTTTGCTATCACTTAGCACGTTATCAATTCTGGTTCTGACTGATCTTTGTGATAAATAGCTTTTTAATAAATCATTGACAGTACCTCTTATGCCAAGGTCATAGAGATGAGCCAGTAAAATGTCATGTTGCACCGTGTCGAACGCTTTTTTCATATCAATAAATACAGCTGCGACATATTTTTTCTCGTCTAATCTATCATTAATGTACCGTAGCATTTCAGCTAACGCGGCTTCAGTACTGCAATTATTTTGAAATCCGAACTGGTGCATATCGAACTTGACAGTTTCATTAATAAATGACACTAACCTTGTATTGAGGGCTTTTTCAAATATTTTTGCCAGGACACTCAATAGTGAAATAGGTCGATAGTTGTTAATGTCATCATTTTTACCACTTTTGTGTATTGGTACGATGATAGTGTTTTTCAAAATTTGCGGGAAAACAGCTGTGCAAAACATGTAATTTATTAGTTTTTGTAGAACTGGAACGATCAAATCAGAAATAGACTTTACATGCTTAACAGCCAGGCCATCATCACCAGGAGCAGCCCCATCTTTCAATGACAGTATGATGCCTTCTACTTCCAGCTCTGTGACCGGAGTAAGAAACATGGAAATAGGGTTTAACCTGTTTCTAATAAGTGAATTTGTAACACTTATCAGCCAGCGTGCGGGCTTTGAAGCTGTGGTCTCGGGACACGCAGCTGCCAGTTTTTGCACTGTACGAGTTACTTAGTTCTTGATGTATATCCCAGACGGATGTTGGAGCCAATAATGTGGGTTAGTATTGATTTTGTGGACCATAAATGAATCGTCAGCGGAATTAAAATTGTTGTTTGACGCACTTTTACCCTAATTTTGTACCCGATTTGCATGAACGAAGTTTTCAATTATACTTTGCATTGTTGGTGGAACTCAAAGTAACATATTAAGAAGCTTAGCGCATAGATTGGACGTTCTTAAAATGAGTTATCACCGATTTTCGTTGCTGGACGAGCCATTTCTGCAAAATGCACTTTTTTACCCTCACATGCACATGATCAAACTAAAAATTGGCTGCATCTGGTTGAGAATACCCCACAGAGAACATAGAAAAAGAAATTCTCATTAAATAACGCGAAACGCTGGCTCCAAAGGGAAAATAAGCATCTGCACGAAATAAGCTGTGACTTCAATTTCTGCTGCTCGGTCGTTTTTCCCGCCTTAAGCGTCTCGGAATCAAATTATGTGGATTTTATTTTACTTATTATTAACAATAGACATGCCCGTCTAAGCCTGCATTTAAAATTTCATAATATTTGTATTAGTTTTAAAGATACAGTGTTTTAAAGTTAAAAAAGAATTACTGCACGAAATAAGCTGTGAGCCACTGTAAATCCAAGACAACATTTCTTTACAATACCGTAAATATAAGAATTTTAAAAATACACTGATAGACTTGAGCGATTTTTTGAAATTAGCATGTAGCATGTATGGCTACAATTGTGTTTAATGGTGCAAAAAATTACCAATTTTGAAGAAATTTTCAATAATTTTGGATACATATTTAAATAAGTATTTCTGACATAAGTTTAGGTTAACAAGATTGTTTGGTTTGAAGCTATTTTTTTTTTTTTTTAATTTAAGAATATCCTAGAATAGGTCTATATAAAATAAACGTCAAAATGCTGACCAGAACTTGCACCCTTTACACCATCTCAAATAATACTCTAAATAGCTGTGTTCCAATAGTAGTGTGAACTCATTGGAACGCACACGGATTCAATTTCAAAAACAAACACGTCAAACAAATATTTACACTGCATACATTTTTTATTAATTAATTGGAAAATTGTGTATTTTATTAAGACAACAAAATTTAATAGTTTCTTAAGTATATTTATGTTCGTTCTCAAACATAATTCTGCCATAAGAGCGCTGGCAAATGATTAGAGCTGTCGATGGGATTATGTTGTACATTAGAGGTGTTTTAAGAATGTATGGAGATCCTTAGTAACAACATTTTGATACTTGACACCCCTCAATTTTGTGAGGTTGGAAAAAAAAATGAGTTTGCAAAAAAAATTTTGGGGGTGGGATGAGGGTAAAGGTTGGCGCATCGAGGTCAAAGTTGAGAGAAAAAGAGAAAAAATGTACATACAGGGTGCTCCATCTTTTATGTCGGTATGTAAACATTGAATAACTTTGAGAAAAAACAACCGATTTCTATAAGTGATGTATTTTTATTCAGTTTGGTTCTTTACAATTTTTTTGGACTAGTTTTTGAAAACAATATCAATTAAGTGGCCACCTTTATTAGCAATTACAAAATGACTCCTTTTTTCTGCGTTTGCCATTCATTACCTTTCCGAGCATTTCGGGTGTTATAGCGTCGATTTCAGCACGAATGTTTGCCTTGAGCTCGTCAATAGTTTGAGGCTGGTTGGCGTAAACCTTGCTTTTCAGATAACCCCGGGGGGGTTAAATCAGGTGATCTGGGTGGCCAGTCAAAGGCAAAAATTGTACTGAATTGACGTTTCCAAAACATATTTGAAAGTTATTCAGCGTTTACATATCGACATAAAAGATGGAGCACCCTGTACAGCCCTACAAATGCTTAGGGGTCACCTCTAGAGGGGTCAAATGTATGACCGACTCACATTATTTCCCCTCCCCCAACATTTTTACCACGCATACTTACCCCCTATCTCTAACCCCTAAGGGGGCTCCCATACAAAATTGAAATTTTTAGGAAATTGACCCTTACCACTCCCTGGGTGCCCCTAGAAGGGTTAAATGTATGAATGGTCCCTAATATTTTTTCCTCCCCAACATTTGTTCCCATCATACTTACCCTCTATCTATATTTCTTTAGGGGACTCCCATACAAAACAGATGTCATAGACATGAAAAATATGGAAAAGAAATTGCCAAATAGGCCCATAATTGCCCAGAATTCACTCCTAGACGAGTCAAATATATGACCGACCCTCATTAGCACCTCTCCAAAGTTTTTTCTCAGCATACCAATTTCCAATCCTTAAGGGGGCTCCCATACAAACTTACGGTTTTTTTTAAAAATGCCCCCACTGCCCTAACTGGCCCACGGGTATTCCTAGAAGGGTCAAATGTATGACCGACCCCCATTATTTTTTTGCGTCCTAAATTTTTTTTTTTTACAAATTTTCCTAGAAATAATGGTGATCACATTTGACCCTTCTAGGGGTACCTATGGTCCAGTTAGGGCAGTGGGGGCAGTTTTAAAAAAAAAAACGTAACTTTGTATGGGAGCCCCCTTAAGGATTGGAAATAGGGCGTAAGTAAGCTGTGAAACTTTGGAGGGGGGATAATGGGGATCGGTCATATATTTGACCATTCTAGGAAAGACTCCTGGGCAGTTATGGGCCTATTTGACGATTTCCATTCCATATTTTTTATGTCTATGACGTCAATTTTGTATGGGAGCCTTCTAAAGAGCTAGAGATAGAGGGTAAGTATGGTGGGGAAAAATGTTGAGGAGGAAAAAATATAAGAGGCCGGTCATACATCTGAACCTTCTAGGGGCACCCTGGGGTCGATTTTCTAAAAATGTGAATTTTGTATGGAAGCACCCTTAGGGGTTAGAGATAAGAGGTAGGTATGCTTGGTAAAAATGTTGGGGGAGAAAAAATAATGTGGGTCGGTCATACATTTGAACCCTCTAGAGGTGGCCCCTTTTGTAGGGCTGTAAGAAAATTGTTTCTCCTTTTCTCTCAACTTTGACCTCGATGCGCCAACCCTTACCCTCACCCCACCCCCAAAATTTTGTTTGCAAATTTATTTTTTTTTTCCAACCTCACAAAATTGAGAGGTGTCAAGTATCAAAATCCAAAATTCGTGCACTAAAACACCCCTATTGTACATTCGTGCGTATATTTTTATCCATTTGCGCTTTTCAATAAGATCTAGGGCTGCATGCATGTGCAATAAATTGAGGTAATTTTCGATTATCGTATTCCTCTCAGTTGTTAATCTTAAATGAACAACTAAATCTCGTTTTTTGCAATAAAATCTTGATTATTCTTCCAAACTATTTTGAAATTTTTTTGACAGTAAACGCCAAACCGTCAAGAAATAAGTCAGTGCTTCCAATTAAAATCCATAATTTTCTGAACACTTCCATTTATCCAATAAAATTTTCCGAACGCGTTTTGGATCCACCAAATGGAAGCAAGAACTGAGCTCGTTCTGAATTTGTTTTTGTTTTGCTTGAAAGTGAATCTGATCCGCTGCCATTGGAGCACAACTATTATTACTTTTTAAATAATTGCTTTGTGTGGGCGGTAGGCGTGCCCATTGACCGACATTGACATTGAACTTTATCGAGTTATCTTGATGTGTTTTCCCATAATCGTGATAAATCGGTAGTCTGCCATACAGATAGATGGACAGATGAACAGATGGATGGGTAACTAGGCATGAGCCCTTGATTTTCAAAGTGGTATAAGTCCATTTCGGGGCAAAAGTAATGGCATTCACATTATGTGCTGTAATAATCGGTTTTTTTCCAATACTTTTTTTTAAACATAACGCCATTAATTTCACATAATGTGGTAAACTTTCTGTTAAAACAGAATTCAATATTATTCGTTCTGAACAAAATGCCACCTAATTCATATTATGACATTTCTTTTGCTCCGAAATGGACTTATACCACTTTCAAAATCAAGGGCTCAGAGCTTTCTTGCCGTAGTGACATGATGCCAAATCGGGCCA
The DNA here is from genome assembly GCA_951812925.1 of Calliopum simillimum. Taxonomy (NCBI): domain Eukaryota; kingdom Metazoa; phylum Arthropoda; class Insecta; order Diptera; family Lauxaniidae; genus Calliopum; species Calliopum simillimum. The sequence goes on along the minus strand of OX638371.1, from coordinate 42,330,227 downwards.
AAAATATATGGACACATTGTGCTCTCTTATGAAAGGAAGAAGTCTTTTTTTCAAACATTCTTTGATGTGTATTTCGGTATTTATAGAGCCCACTGTAACAAAGGACTTGCTTCTTTTGCCGCAACTGCATTTAGCTTGCCATACCAGGAATTTTTTAGGAAATTTTGTCTGATTTTGGATTCTAAATTATTCTTCGACATTTCCTCGAGCATCAGCAACATAAAAATTTTGACCCGGAAGCTGCGTAAAATCTGCCAGTACATACGTTTCGTCGTCCATTATACAACAAGAATATTTTTGTATGAAATTCGATTTTAATTTCTGAGCCCTGCTTTTGGCGTCTAAATTTTTTGCAGCATTCCTGTCTGGAACTTTTTGGACTTTGTATGCTTTCAAACCTGCATTGGCTTTAACTTCGCATCAAATAGTTAGAGCACTGGGCAGCTTTTCTAGCAGATGTGTTTTGGAGATCTTTGCAATATGCTTTCAGTTTCCTTGGCTTTCCCAATATCATGTGGTCCTTGTATTCTTCTCGAACCAGGTTTCCTATCGATGGTCAAATTCTGCTGGAACTGTTTAATAACATTGGAAACAGTTTGACGGCAGACCTTCAATTCTTTGGCCAATTTTTTGTAGGACCAATTTGGATTTTTTTGAAAATTTTTAATAATTTTAAGACGTACCAGGGTATATTCACTTTGTCCTTCCGTTTGTAACGCAGAGAAGGAGGCGTAGCAGATATAGAAGAGTATATATTGGGTGTACAACTTAAAAACCGGAATTTTTTAGCGAAATTTGATGCTTTATTGTGGAAAAATGTTACAATATATTTTATTCAAAGTATTGTCCATTGGAAGCTACAACATTTCCCCATCTTTCAGGCAATTTATGAATTCCGTCCCAAAAAAATTGCGCCGGCTTGGCGGCCAAAAATGAATCCATCCAATTTTCGATATCTTGAACTTAAGTGAAGCGTATTTCTGATAGGGCATTCTGCATCGATCGGAACAAATGGTAGTCTGATGGTGCAAGGTCTGGGCTATAAAGCGGGTGAGGCAAAATTTCCCATCCGTTGTTTTCCGTTGTTTTCAAGGTAATTTTTGACTGGGACAGCAATATGTGGCCGAGCGTTGTCATGATGAAAAATTATTGCTTCGTGTCTGGTCGCATTTTCCGGGCGTTTTTCGATGATGGCACGCTTCAAACGTATTAATTGTGTTCGATAGAGGTCACCTGTGAGCATTACAGAGCATTACCTTGGCACCATGGATATTTGCCTTTGGCTGGGAAGGTCCTGGTTGTCCGGGCTTCATATATGAATGTTTGCGTTTCGGGTTGTCGTAATGGATCCATTTTTCGTCCCCAGTCACGATCCGATGCAAAAATGACTTTTGGCAGCAGTTTTCTTTGCAAAAAAATTACCCAACAGAACCTCCCGCAAATGCTGTCTTTTTCTCCAATTTTCGAAGTTATTCATCGTGAAAAATAATAATGATGCACACAAGATAAAATTGTTTTGTTGACTGATTTTGACAGCTGTCAAATGTACCTTCAAAATGACATATATATATTAAGTTCGTGCTTTCACGATATTTGTTAGTACGGACATCCACCGTCAAATTCCGGTTTTTAAGTTGTACACCCAATATATTCTTGATCAGCGTCACCTCCTGAGTCGATATAGCCATGTCCGTCTGTCTGGCTGGGTGGCTGGCTGGCTATGTGTTGAAATACACTTTTTGGGAAAACTGAGCAAGATAATTCAATGAAATTTGGTGCACTGTCTCCGTCGTTAAAGATAGCTCGGAAGATTGAAAATGAGCGAAATCGGTCAACGGACACGCCTACCACCCATACAAAAGAGATATTCAAAATGCAATTTTCGGAGTACTTTTCACGACAATGCAACCAAAATTAGCATAAATACTAAGAATTGTAAGCGCAAGCGCTGAAAAAAAAACTGAAGCGTTTTTTGAGATATTCGAAACAAATTCGACTCAGACACTAAGAATCATAAATGAAAGCTCTCAGCTAAAATGGGGTGAAATCTGACAAGGGGGCGTGGCACCTCCGATATAATCAAAAGTTTCAAAATGTTATACTGAAAGAGTTTTTTGAGTTTTTTTTGGTTGGAACCCTATAAATGCGAGCTCTAAGCTAAAAGCAGAAGAACTCGTACAAGAGGGCGTGGCACCTCCAATATAAGCAAAAGCTTCAAAACGCTATACTGAAAACGTTTTTCACTCAGACACTAAAACCTATAAATGCAAGCTCTGGACAAAAACTGGGTGAACTCGGACAAGAGAGCGTAGCATCTCCCATAAGAGCAAACTTTTAAAAATAATGCAGTGTAAAGTATTTAATGTTTGCCCAGGCCAAATTTTACACCCTTACTAGTTCTTCACTCATTTTGATCAAACTCACAACAAATCAACATGTTTGTCAATAAAACTTATAACTGACATGTTTTTCAAAGATAACTAGATCAAAGAAATTTTTAAATTTTACACCCAAAAAAAAATTATTAGGTAAAACGTGTGTTAAGAGTTTTTCAATCTCACTCCTGTCTTTTGGGTGATTTGAATCAAACTTTTGAGTACCCTATTTTTTTTTTTTTTTGCAGAATTCTGTTTAACATCGAATTTCGACATGTTTTCAATAAAAAATTTCAAAATCCTAAGAGCACTTCGGAAATAATCGGCTGACGAACGATTTCCATGCTGCTTTAGTCTGAAAAATAGTTCCACATGAATTTTATTCACGGAATTTTATTCACTAATGCATAACAAATAACGTGTGAAAAGTACATTGCAAAATCTTATGCCCAAACAAAGTTATTCAAGGTCAAAAGTTGCGAAAATTAGTTTTTTTTCAATAATTTCGCTTACGGTTGCAATTACGAAAAAAAAAGGTCGACAGTTATTTACTGAGTAAACAGTTGTTTAGCTTTAATGATTTACTACGAAAAAGCTTCATGAATTTTTTTCCTATTACTCATGGTTTATTAGATAACTCTCGAACAACTAATTGCACAAAAAAATAAATATACCTGTTTGTACAAAATTATATTTCCTACAAACCACTCCCAGCTATTTTTTTCGTACGACCTATGGTTTAGGAGATAAAACTTACATGATCTGCAAATAATATTTGATACATACATATATACGAAATAATTATCGTTAAATTTTTTTACTTAAAAAAAAAAAATCCTGAAAACTTAAAAAAATTGGTAATATGGTATGGTTATATGGTTACTTCGTTTGGTTGCATTTTTATGACACTCGAATTTGAGTTATCTTCATATTAAAAAAAAGTTTTTACTACCAAAACACTAACATCAACAAATATATGTATGTAGATGGTGAGACGAAGAACGAAAGAATTACATACCAATGCTCTCGATTAAGCTGGCGAAAAATAGCTCCGGAGATTTTCTTTCATTTGTTGCCATATGTCTACATTCTAAAAGTCGTACTTAGAAAAAATTTTTTTGAAAACTTCCCTCATTGTCAGGAGAGGAAAAAAATGTTCACGGACCCCATTAATGTTTCCTCCTCAACATTTTTCTCCAACATATTAGCCTTTTTTAACCACCTCTTAAGGGGCTTCCCATACAAAATTGATATTTCTATCTAAATTTTGTATGGAAGCCTTCTTAAGGGGTGGAACAAAGAGAATATTTTGTTCGAATATTTTTTTTCTCCAACATTCTAGCCTCTTCTATCCACCCCTTGGTTAGTATATTTAAGAAAAATGTTGGAGAGGAAAAATTAATGGGGTCGGCGAATATTTTTACTCTCTCACTTTTTTTTTTAATTAAAAATAAAATAGATCACATTTTCAAAATAGTCTTAAAATTTTATCAAATTCATTAGTTTCTTCAGACATTTTTTTTAAAAAACATCGAAGAGTATAATCATTGATAAAATTAACAATTTTGTTTTAAAAGTTGAAAATTGAATAAAAAAATTATTTAAAAAATTCCTAAAAAAACAAAACTTAAAAAAAAAAAATCATAATGGGTGCTATTCTTGATTCCGTCGGAAAGCATTTTCCGCGCGGAAGCAAATTTTGCTATTATTGATTCCGAAAATTAGATACATCTGTCATCACTGTTCCGCAAAACAGAAAAATTTGGCATTATTGTTTCCGCAAATAATTTGACAAATTCAACAACCCTGACATTCATTTTTGTGTATTCTTGATTCCGACGGATAGATATATTTCAGTATTTTCCTTCCGCGAAATTTTTGTGACGGAACGACAATAAAAAGTTAAAAATGTATGCTTTTTTGTTATTTTTACTGTTTTTATCGATAGGGAAATGAAGCTAAATAATTAAGATACATTTTAAACACTTTACTACTATACAATAGTCGGTTAAATAAAAAATTTCAAAATTTATTTTTAAAATAAAACTCAAAATTCATAAAACAAAAAATTTTATTTTATGAAATAAAGGAAACAATTCATCTTTATTCTGATTAGATATACAACTCATATAGAAGAAGTCACTTTCACATCCAACCCTCGCTGCGGTGATCAAACGATGAAATGTAATCACTTGCAAAAAATAATGATCGACACTTTTTTACAAAGAACAACTTTAAAGAAACACGCGTCTTCACGGAACTCTAAAATTCATAAATAATTAATCCTTAAATCGCACTGAAAAAGCTATTTTATACACATGATATTTACAAAAAAATATCAATATTCTTTGTTGACACTTCTAATTTTTTTTTTATCCTTTTTCATCTGTCAAAATGTTAGAGATGTTCTTATTTCAGGGTTACCAATATTCTCGTTCGATATTCCCTTCCGTCGGAATCAATAATAGTAGTTTTCATATCGAACGATATTTCTTTCCGCGAAAATTTCCTTATCGAACGGAATCAATAATAGCACCCAATATGTTTGACTACTGACGGAGTTGTGAGCATTTCAAAAAACTACTAAGTGTTGTTTTTGCAGCTTTTTTAGTTTTTTTGAAAATTTATATCTCTGAAACGGCTCGATGAAAAAAATCAAAAAAACAATGAATAAATAAAAAAAGAGACACAAATAATTTTCTGACAACTCAGGCTCTGCTCTGAACAAAAAAAAAAAAACGCCTACTGTGAAAAATTGGACGTCTTGAACAGTAGTTGAATAGGTTTCTTCACTTCCACATAAAATAGAAGTTCACGGATTACGGAACAGGCCGGATAGACTTGGGAAAATACTAACATTTCAATTTTTGTTTGTTATCAAAATGTTTATCAAAGTAGAAGAGATAATGAAATTATCATTTCAGATGCTCGCACTTGCAAACGAATTCTACAGACTGAAGGCAGTAGTGACATTTGCAAATGGTGCTCGAGAAACCTACCTCACATCTTCAAAGGCGTGCAGTTTGTTGCTGTCACAGTTAAATGATGTGCTTTGGGTCTCAATTGACGGGTCCGGTTTCGTTGCTTCTGTTACACAAACAATCGCTAATGGTGGCTCAGAAGATTGTTCCCAATCCAGTTTGTCTACGTCCGGCTTAGAAGACTTTAACACTGATGTACTAATACGGCATATGGAATTAGCACCAATTCCCGATACGGCCAGTTTTATACAAAAAGTAGAACGAGAACGCGAAGCACGTGAAAGAGGTGAAGTACGCGATAATCGCGGTTTTTTCGCGAAATACGTAAGTATTTTACCTTTTTTTAGTTTTGAATTTGCATTAATATTTTGTACAAATTTCTTTATAGTGGATGTACATTGTGCCTGTAGTATTATTGGTGTTTATCTCAGGAGCCACAAATCAGGATGCAGCTAAATAAAATTATGGCAAATGTAAACATAAATTATATTTATTCTATTTTAAAAAAACAAATTTAAAATTATGTTAATGAAAAATATGTTATTCGCCTTAAATATTGGTCGTCTTCGCCACCAGTTTCGCCATCATTTTTTCTTCTTTTGCTTTGCGTTTAGCCTCTTTCTGTTTTTTCTTGTCCTCTCGTTCTTTTTGTTCGAGCATTTCTTTAAATCGCTCATCCCGCGGATCAACTTTGAAGCCAAAATGTCTACGTACCTCCTCTATTAGTCTTTCCTTGCGTTCCTTGGCTGCCAAAGTATCTGCTTCCTTTTTGGCAACCTTTGAATTCAGCTCACTTTTCCACAGATCCAATTTGCCCAATTTTTTGGCTACATCCTCCTCGCGCCTCCTTATTTTTTCCTCTTTCTCGGCAAGTTCTTCGCGTGTAATTGCTATCATTTGTTTTAAAGTAAATGGTTCCGCGATTTTTTCAAATTCTGCTCGACTGGCAGCATCCATCTTAGTCCGAAAGCAAATGCGGGGACTCACGCCACTTTGGGTTCCGTAACGCCCAAAAGCCTTCCTCTGGTATTTCTCTAAGAGATGAATCCAAGAGTTTGGCTCGTCATACGGAATATATTCATGTAACATGTTTCGATGTTGATTTAACAAACGTGATTTATTGAAGGTTCTTTCCGTTTGGATTGCATCCTCACTTGTGCTATCAACAAATGTTGGTGGCCTTTCATTCTCTGCTTCACTGTCACTTGCCTGGCTGACGAATCTAAAGTTAGCGATCCTTGCAATACTCTTTTTATATGTAATTTGTGTTAATACTTTATGAATAAACATTGCAGCAAATCTCTGAAAAGTTTAACCTTATATCACTCGAAATAAAAAACCAGCTGGTACGCCAGGGATGAACTACAAAAGTCGAAACCAGAAAGTACCAAAAAAAATGAAACGGTAGATATAAAGAATGACCAAAATATGGAAAAAAGTATGCGTGCATTAACGTAAAGAAATGCGTGATATTATGTTCATTCATTTATTTAATAAATCACATATAATGTACTGTAAAGCATTTGATCAATAAATTAGGTACTAAGTTTATCCCTTCAGCTTAGAGCTGGTGCTGGGATATTCACACTACCCATTAAAATTTTGTCAAATTATAGCCAGTTTCCACTAGGATTTATGAGGTGATTTATGGCTGTTTTCAGAACTACTTGAAGTTTAAGACGTAATCAAGCTAAGGCTAAATCACTTCATAAATCTTCGGTGGAAACTCACTATTAAGAGCTAGTTCATCCGACAGACTGGATAGTTGCGCAACTATCTGATTCCCCATTTCGGCATATGGAAGCGAACACGCGAGTGTGTATATTTTTGCCATGGTGCTTATAGAATCATGTATGCAGAGAGTATAGATATAAAGAGTGATCTTAACTCGAATGGTTACACTCACTCTTTATTATGGTGACTATGATCTCAAGTCGGTGAAAATAGCGCCCCTTGCGGCTGCCGATGGAACTAAATCCTTTCGTTTTGTTTTTAATCTTTTTTTGTCGTTTCTACGTTTTACGCAAGTGCAAGCATATACGAAGATATTGCCTAATTGTATATCTTCGTTTCATTTGCGCCTGCGGTTTCGTTTGTTTATAATATTTTCGTAAACATTTCAATTCCGAGAACTCGAAAATTATGTTTTTGTTTTTTTTTCTTTTGTCTACGCATGTTTTTTTCAGTCACGTTTTTTATGAATGAAATGAAATTCACGATTTGGGTTTTAAGATTTATGGATGTTGCCAAATTACGTCAGGTCATTCAACTTTAGAATTTTGTTTCTAAGTTCAGATTTTCATTTTCAGAAAATGAAAAATTATTTTTTTTTCCAAGTCCAAAAATTGAAAAATAAGTTTTTTTTCTAAGTCCAAAAATTGAAAAATTACTTTTTTTTCCAAGTCCAAAAATTGAAAAATAAGTTTTTTTTCCAAGTGCAAAAATTTAAAAATTACTTGTTTTCCTCCTTTTTTTCTAAGTCCAAAAACTGAAAAATTAGTTTTTTTCCTAAGTTAAAAAAATTAAAATTTAAGTTCAGAAAATGACAATTTAGTGGACTTTAGACAAAACAACCTAAGTCAAGATAAGACAATTCTCCAGGATTTTAGTCCTAAATTCAAAATTTAAATACGCTTATTTTGGTGTAATCGCCATTTCTCTATAGAGTTATTCACGATCTAGAGTAACGAGCTGAGTAACAGGGTATAAGTGCACTCAGTTACTCTGAATTGTGAGCATACTCAATACTTTACACGTATATTTGCTTTTTGTTTCTCAAAATAATTTTAGCTGACAACAAAAAAAAAAAAAAAAAAAAATTTTTAAATGAATATTTTTCTCTCATTCAAATTTTTATTTTTGATGAATTGCCTCTCAATCATAAACAAATTCAAACGTTTCTATAGAAATAGTAAAAAAAGGCAAAAGTGTAAGATTATTTTACACTAGAAAATAGCTTGACTAAAAGGGTAAAAGAGTAACAGAGTAACTTACGTATATTTTGTTGTTGTGGTTGTGCACTGTTACCCTGTTACTCTGTTACTCAGGACGTTACTCTAGATCGTGAATACCTCTTATGATTTTTTGTTCCAAAACGAGACAAAAGTAATGTCATATAAATTATGTGCCATATTGATCGGTTATTTGATCGATATCATTTTTTCAACTTAATTTTAACAATTCCATGTCATCAAGTAAATTTTTTGTGAAAACAGAAATCAATTTCATGGGATCCCTTCTAAATCTTGAAAATCAAAATCTTGAAAAAGCAAAATCTTGAAAAAAATATATTGGATATAATATATACTGATCCGCGGCCGAAGGCCGCCGCGAAGCCGGTGTTGAATGTCTGACGGGTTTAAGTCCTGAGCAGCGGCCGCAAGCCGCCCACTTACCCCTACTTTTATTTTAAATTACTGCGGCAATTTCGATGTTTTTTTGAAGATTCTACTTTTCAAGATTTTGATTTTCAAGATTTCGAAATTCTGTCAAAAGAACCCAACCCCAATTTCATTCATTTCTAACAAAATGTCAGCCAATTAATATTATGACATTACTTTTGTCTCGTTTTGGAGTTGCACCATTGTCATTTTGAATGGCTCATATATTTTTTAAGTCTCTTTTATGTGTTTTGCATAGAACGCAATACATATCTGTGGTTTTTTGACAAAACAATCTAACTCGAAATTGGCATCTTTTCTGGAGAGCTAAAAAATTTATTAAATGGTTTTCAATAATGTGGCTCAATTTCGTGGTTAGCTATCAAACTTTTTTTTTTACCTCACAATTGGCGTTGAGTTGAAATCTTGCGTGAACTTTGGGATACCCTTATATCTTTGGGACAAAAAATCATAGAGAAATGGCGATTACACCAAAATAAGCGTATTTAAATTTTGAATTTAGGACTAAAATCCTGGAGAATTGTCTTATCTTGACTTAGGTTGTTTTGTCTAAAGTCCACTAAATTGTCATTTTCTGAACTTAAATTTTAATTTTTTTAACTTAGGAAAAAAACTAATTTTTCAGTTTTGGGACTTAGAAAAAAAAAGTAGGAAAAAAAGTAATTTTTAAATTTTTGCACTTGGAAAAAAAACTTATTTTTCAATTTTTGGACTTGGAAAAAAAAGTAATTTTTTCATTTTTTGGACTTAGAAAAAAAAGTAATTTTTCAATTTTTGGACTTAGAAAAAAAACTTATTTTTCAATTTTTGGACTTGGAAAAAAAAATAATTTTTCATTTTCTGAAAATGAAAATCTGAACCTAGAAACAAAATTCTAAAGTTGAATGACCTGACGTAATTTGGCAACATCCATAAATCTTAAAACCCAAATCGTGAATTTCATTTCATTCATAAAAAATGTGAATGAAAAAAACATGCGTAGACAAAAGAAAAAAAAAAACAAAAACATAATTTTCGAGTTCTCGGAATTGAAATATTTACGAAAATATTATAAACAAACGAAACCGCAGGCGCAAATGAAACGAAGATATACAATTAGGCAATATCTTCGTATATGCTTGCACTTGCGTAAAACGTAGAAACGACAAAAAAAGATTAAAAACAAAACGAAAGGATTTAGTTCCATCGGCACCCGCAAGGGGCGCTATTTTCACCGACTTGAGATCATAGTCACCATAATAAAGAGTGAGTGTAACCATTCGAGTGAAGATCACTCTTTATATCTATACTCTCTGTGTATGTTTGCTATGTGGAGTGTCACACTAAGGGTACGTCAAATTTGTGGCAAGCGGAGGTAAGTGGTGCTTGTCATTTGACTTCACTATACACAACCACGATACAGACAAGATAGGGGGAATAATTCAACCCACGGAAAACTCCGCACTTTGAAATTTTTCGTAGTTCATGTCAAAGTCACACTTCTTTGTATGAAGAAATATTTCCATAGTTTCCACCTCCAACGAATATTAGCCTGTTTCCACCGTAGATTAATTTTGGGATTTAAGGCAATTTTCAGATTTATTTGACGCTTAATACATGATGAGCGAGAGGATTTAAGGCTAAATCACTTAATTAATCTTCGGTGGTGTCAAAAAAGACTAAACGGCTTTAAAGTCTGAAAATTTTAAGTTTTATTTCATTTTTTTTTTATAAATTCACAACGACGTGTTCGTTGATCGTTCGTTTCATTCAGTTTCTTTTAATCGAAGGTAACAAACAGGAGTGGAAAATCGGCTAGGGTAATAGTTGTTTCTTGATTATCAAATATGTAATGGTTGTTCTGTTTCGGAGGCTGAAGTAGCTTGAGCGGTTGCCATGGTCGACTAAAAGACAATCCAAAATTTTTAGCTTACAAAAACATTTATTTATTTATTTGCTGGAATTCCTTCAGCAGATCAATTGGTTTCTTTAACTTTACAGTATGTTTTTCTTACTAATACTTTACAAACAATGTGTAATGTTATTTAAGATTGATTTAGGCCCAATTTCACAGTGTGAGCTTAAGCGTAGTTCATCTGCTGAGTGAAGTTTAGCATCGAATTTAATTTTCACCGTCATTTTAAACTAAGGGCCGCTTAAGCGCCAGTCAATCGACACTATAAATAGTAGACCTCTCGTTTGTGATATGAGAAAAATTAAAAATGAAAAAAACCTTGCTCCCAAAGGCTAAAAGTATTCCTATTGGTGTAAGTATCAAGCATAAAAATTTTGGTCCCGATCGGAAACATTTGGCTGTGCCGCAAGGCCGTTGAAGGTCGGAAAAACGCTTTTTACATGGAAAAATAGGGCTTTAATCGCAAGAATCAGTCCTATTTTTGAAACTATTTGACATAAGTGAATGAGATTTGGTATGTATATGAACAATGCTTGAGTAAATTGCATCCAATAAAAAAATGGGCGATGCCACGCCCCCTCGACCCGAAATTCTTGTATCTCTGGAAATATTGGACTCAGGGGAATGAGATTCGGTGCATTACATATTGGCACTGGGAAACAAATTTTTAGTAAAAAATGGTGAGGGTCACGCCTCCTCCTTCTAGAAAAATCAAATTTGTCATATCTCTGTAACTATTTGACACATATGAATAAGATTTGATTTCAGGTAAAGTGAAGTGAACAGGATATGGCACTGTAAAAATGTTAAACCAATTTAAGGTACTTCGCTGATATAGAAGCAGTATTTTTTTCTGTTCTTATTTTGGTCTCCTAGGTACAGGCACCAAACAAAAAAATGTTGTCCAGATCGGAACACATTTGACCGTGCCCGCGGGCTGTTAAAGTTCGTAAAAACTATTTGACATAGGAGGATGAGATTGAATACACATATGAACAAAACTTGACTAAATAGTATCCAATAAAAAATGGGCACACCCCCTCCACCCGAAATTTGTAGTACCTCTGCAAATATTTTACTCAGGTAAATGAGATTTGTTACATATCTAATCGGCACTGGGAAAAAAATGTTCAATAAAAATAGGCGGGACCACGCCCCTTCATTCTAACAAAAACAAATTTTGTCATATCTCTGAAACTATTTTCACACCAATAGGAAACTTTTTAGCCCCTGGAAGCAAGGTTTTTTTAATTTTTAATTTTAACAATAGGTCTAATAAATAGTTAGGGAGGCTTAAGCGGCGCACAGTGGGATATTTGATACCAAAACACGCTATTAATTCATCCAGGCAATTGAGGGTTATAATAACTTGTTTTTCTATTCATACAGGAATTTTGTCTCTAACCTTCTAAAATACAAATATGTATCCCTATACTATTGTGCTTTTGCAAATATGAATGAAATTTGCTGAAAATTGCTTGAATTTTTGCTATCGCAATAGTCAAAGGCGTCATTACAATGCTTTATGAAACGCATTGTCGCAACTGCATTTTCTTTGGTCTTGAAATTTGTGTAGTAATCCTTTTCTACACAAAACCCAATAGCAGCGGAATAAGCGTTACAAAAAACCGGCTTTAGCGACATTCATTTTGTCAAATAATTGCGGGTAATTTTAGGGAGCATTTTAAGGGTCTTTGATGCGTCTATTTTATAGGTGAAACAAATTTCCTCAAGTGGATCGCTTTTTTCCCAACATGCGAATTTTTTAAGCTAAAATCGGCGGACACGTTCTCCTAACGGATATGTTACCAGCCTTATACTTAGTTTTGAAAAAAAGCTGTTGTTGTAAAAGTTACAAGCCATTGAAGTTTGTAATAGCTCTAAATTAAAACTTCAATATCTTTTGATTGCGTGGATGAAATTTGATTCAGAAATCGCGAAAATTTTGTAAAATGCTTGTACTTTAATAAACAAAATATATTATTGCAAAAAATGTATTATGTTGTTGTAAATTTACAAGAAACTATAAATAAATGGATAATTAATGCACATCTCAATGCTCTTGATGATTTACAACTAAAATATTTTGAACTGCGTACTTTAGTGGTATTATTTCCGAAAAAAAAAAATTTGTAGTTGCTGGTAGTTTTCAATTAATTGCAAGTTTCCTTACTTCCTTTCAAAAATGTCCATACAAATTTTTTAATATTTTAATTATAAGTTTTTAAATAGAAAAAAAATTTCGACTTTGATATTAAGAAAAATTGATGGAAAAATAATGTGAAATTTGTATAGAAATTTTTGAAAGGTAGTTAGGAAACTTGCAATAAATTGAAAACTACCAGCAACTACAAATTTTTTTTTTCGGAAATAATACCACTAAAGTACGCAGTTCAAAATATTTTAGTTGTAAATCATCAAGAGCATTGAGATGTGCATTAATTATCCATTTATTTATAGTTTCTTGCAAATTTTCAACAACAACATAATTTTTTTGCAATAATATATTTTGTTTATTAAAGTACAAGCATTTTACAAAATTTTCGCGTTTTCTGAATCAAATTTCATCCACGCAGTCAAAAAATATTCAAGTTTTAATGTAGAGCTATTACAAACTTTAATGGCTTGTAACTTTTGCAAAAACAGCTTTTTTTCAAAACTAAGTATAAGGCTGGATACATATCCATTAGGAGAACGTGTCCACCGATTTTGGCTTTAAAATTCGCATGTTGGAAAAAAAGCGATCCGCTTGAGGAATTTTGTCTCAGGTATCTTTAATTACCTCCCAACTCGCTATACCATCTTCTGTGGCATTATTGCCTTTCAGCAATGTATTGCGTTCGTTTTTTATTAAATGACAATAGTCGAACATAAACCAAATCTTTTGACCTTGTGACACATAATAATTTCTTCTGAAATTATCTGTTAAATTGAAAAAGGCTCTATAGTTAGCTGGACCTTGGTCGCAAATTACTGCTTTTAATATAAAACCCGCATTTTGAATGGAAATTATAACCTGTGTGATAATATCCGTCAGAATGTCAGCTATTGTATTTTTGAAATAAAATGAAATGAAATAAAACAAATAAGTTACATTTAAATAGTATGTAAGGAATTAAATTTATCAATAAATGAACAAAGCGGAAAAATAACAAAAAACAAAAAGAAGCCTCGAAAAACATACCTTTTAATCCACCCTTCGAAAAATAAAAGCTGTGCTAAGTTTCCACTTATGCACAGCACCTTTGATCATAAATGTGCAGCAATAATCAACCAGATCATCAGTGCGCGTACCTTCACCACAATCTTGGAAGCCATCGACCTGATCTGTGGAGCCATTGAAGTCTAACAGTTCCCGTATCAGGATCTCATCGAAAAGCAAGATGCAGTACTTTTCACTGGTCTTCATTTTAGCTGCTATCCTGGCGAACGCTTCTTCGACTTTTGGGTCAATGCCAGGTGCCAATGTTTTCAATGGCCGCCACCTATACAACGAGCTTTCACTAGGCATATGGAACCTAAGCTGGTTCCTCATATAGCTGTAGGAACGGGTAGACCGAAAGTTGATTGCCTGAAAAAGTTCTTTTTGCTCGTTTGTGTACACTGGCCGTAGGCTGCTCACGATCATTTTGGCGAATGCGACTGCCGAGGCACTTGCACCATCCGCAGACTTTACACATTCTTTGTAGCACTTTTCCTTCGCTTCGTTTAGCTCCTTAGTTAAGGACTCCACTTGAGCTTCTAGCAACTCTAACTGCTTTTTCAAAGCCTCAATTTCGGTCCTTTTTTCAGCCAGCTCCAACACAAAAACACTGCATTGCTTCTTGTTGAACTCGACCAATTTGCAATACTTTTCACAATTTTCGCATTGGTGTTCAGGCTCTTGCGATTTGAGAGTAACAACAGAATCATCGCAATCTACAGTGAAAACCTTTGGAAAAGCGTCTTTCCGCAGTCTTTTTGTGCTTTTCTTAATTTCGGAACCATCGAAGTGTTTGTTGCACACGCGCAAATCAGCCCCAGTTTTATGCTGCAAATTTAAAGCTTCGATCCAGCTATTGCGTTTTTCCTCATCTTTCGGCAACGTGTGCAGCGTGAAATTACCAGAATGGCTATTACAATTTTCAACGGCACAATATCGCAATTTTTCGATGCTAGGATGAATTATCGGATGATTCATATTCAAATCATCGCGACCTATGTATTGTTGCAATCAAAAGTAGTTTTTGTTTAAGTGTTTTGATTTTCTCACTTAAGAAATAATTTTAAAAATTGCTGCGGTATTCAAACTAGGCTATAATAACTATACCAACAAATCTCTATCGCTAAAGAATGGGCCGACCATCGAATTAAAAAATTTTTTATTTTTAAACTAAAATAAAAACTCCATGAAACCATATATAAAATACGTCACCATACCTAATGATAGGTGTAAAGTCTTATCTTTAAAATGGTGAAAGAAAGGAGAATTTATCTTAGTATTTGGAAAACTTACAGCCATTTCAAAACAGTTTCCTTTTAAGTACGCATAGCACGTGGTATGAGTGACATTGATTTTTAATTTTACTTTTTTTATTCATTTGAAAATAATAAATAAATATATTTAAAAAGCCAAAAAATGTTTTCAAGTATTTGTTGTTATTGCCTAGGAAATAAAATAATTTTTCTTTTTTGAAAAAGCATCAAAAAAAATTTTGAGCAATCAAACCTAATAATAAATAGGTAATAAAGTAATAATAAGGTAATAAAGCACCTAAATTCAACGTTGGTATGGCGCCATCAAATAAACGCAATGACCCCATGCAAGATGGGTCAAAATGCTTACTGCAAATCCTCGAACTAGCATTCAGTCTGGACTAAGGCATCTGTAAGTTTTCGAGCCATTTCTCAAGATTTTCTGGTTCATTTGTTGGAAATTGGTACAACCTAACACCTGGCACATTGCCACATATAATGCACATTCTTGGCATAATGCTTCGCTCTTTTGGAACATATGCATATGAAACTTAGATTACTCTCAGGATATTTGAAATAATTAATGGGTGCCCACTACATATGGATGTGTGTATATTACTACAAAAACTGTTCTCGAATATGCCAATTTAACCCATTTTCTGCAGCGCCATAAAAATTGATTTTGGGATTGCAAATGATAGATTAGTCCATTTTTTCTTGTCATTTCTTTATATTTTTAAAAACTATTTTTCAAACACCACTACTGGAGGGTTTAAAGGATTAAAGTATTGCAACCCACTAATTTTTCTATCGGTATAATTTACTTTCGTAGTTCAAAAAATTATTGAAAATGGCTAATTCGAAAACTCGAACAGCGGCAGAAAATGAGTTAAAAAGTTGTATGAAATATTGACGTACAAGTTCATATGTTACTTGTTTTGTGAAAACATACCTTACGTGTGAAAAAAAGTTTTCGAGAAAAACGAATTTAAAGTTTTTGTTTTTTTACACAAGTTTGTCATTTAACTCTTTTCATTTAGGTATGTTTTCACAAAACAGGTCAAATATGTATAAATTTTTCGTCTATTAAGTGTTTATAAAACGCGATAACGTTTGAATGATTAGTCGCAGAAACGAAACGAAAGGACCCTTTGTATAAAAAATATACACTTGAACATGGAGTTTATAAGTCATATAATTGAACAACTATTTATTTAAGAAAATAAATTGATCCGCTCCAATGTCTTCTTGTCAAACCAAAAATAATTTTTTTTTCAACCAACACTTGTTTTTTTTCCGGACACATAAATAGTAACCACATTTTAGAATTTAAAAAAAAAATCCAAAAATACAATGGGGCACCCACTCATCACTAATTTTGTATTGTATTTGAAGTAAACTTTATTTCTTCAACAAATAGTTTTTTTTTTTTAATTTTTAGCACTTTTATGAAATGACACTATAGGTAGGTACACACTAAATAGTAGGGCTGTGCAACGAGCCGAACTAGTTCGATCAAACTCAAAACTCATGAGCTTTTCACACAATTTCAGTACCGAACTGAGTTCGTTTAGCTCAGCTCAACTCAGCTCAACTCAGTTCGTAAGTTCGTGAGTTTTGAGCTGATCGTTTGATCGATCATCGAATTCGTTGTGAGCTGATCGTTTGTTTGTTGAGCTCGTTAGTTATGAGTTTTCTCGTTTGTTTGGTTACGTTCAGCGTGTTCGTTATGCGATGTATATGATTGCAATCAGCGTTGTAAGAATTGCGTAGAAATAATACTTAAGGTTTAATATTATACACGAATATTAAACAAATATTTTGCATAGTTGTTTTTTTGCTCTTAATTTGAAATTGTGAACTTAATAAAGCTGAAAATAAAACTAAGACGTTTTGACAAATGATTTTGAATGAAAAAGTTAATTTTTTTAGGGTTGCCACCTGTTTTTTGTAATAAAATCAAAACTTTCTATCAATAAATTGCTAAAATCATAATTTTCTCTCTATAAATTGACATCTTGGGTCCAAAACCGACGAAACAAAAATTTGGGGTTGCCATATCAGGGTTGAAAGACGTTTTTTTGGAAAATTGCATTTCTTTGTCAACTTTCTTTATTGAAAGTTATAGAATCGACCCAAAAACCCATAGTAAATTTTTTGGGGCTGCCACCTGGTTTTTTTAATAACATCAAAATTTTCTTTCAATAAATTGCTAAAATCATAATAGTTTTCTCTATAAATTGACATCTTGGGGCCAAAACAATAAAAAAAGTTAACAACCAAATGCAATTTTGCGAAAAAAAGTCAGGCAACCTTAATATGGCAACCTTAAATTTTTCTTTCGTTATTTTTGGACCCAAGATGTCCATTTATAGAGAGCAAATGATGATTTTTGCAATTTATTCCAAGAAAATTTTGATTTTATTAAAAAAACCAGGTGGCAACCCCAAAAAATTTACTATGGGTTTTTGGGTCGATTCTATAACTTTCAATAAGGAAAGTTGATAATGAAATGCAATTTTCCAAAAAAAAACGTCTGGCAACCCTGATATGGCAACCCTAAATTTTTTGTTTCATCGTTTTTGAAACCAAGATGTCAATTTATAGAGAGAAAATGATGATTTAAGCAATTTATTGATAGAAAATTTTGATTTTATTAAAAGAAACAGGTGGCAACCCTAAAAAAATATGTTGGATTTTTTTTAAAGTTTATCTAAGCGGTTAAAGGCTAAAATTTAATTTTTTTTTTTTTGAAATGTATGGTTTAAGCAAATTTTACAAAAAAAGAAAAAACTAGTAAGGGTGTTATCTTTGGCCTGGCCAAACATTAAATACCCTACACAGCAGTATTTTGAAAATTTTGCTAATATGGGAGGTGCCACGCCCTCCAAATTCACCCAGTTTTTTCTCAGAGTTTGCATTTATAGTTCTTAGTATTTAAGTGAAATTTGGTTGGATTATCTGAAAAAATATTTTCAGAATAGCATTTTGAAGCTTTTGCTTATATGGGAGGAGCCACGCCCTCTTGTCCGATTTTATCCAGTTTTTGCTTAAAGTTTGCATTTATAGTTTTTAGTGTCCGAGTCAAATCTAGTTTGATTATCTCAAAAAACGCTTTCAGTACAGCGTTTTGAAGCTTTTGCTTATATGAGAGGTGCCACGCCCTCTTGTCCGAATTCAACCAGCTTTTTCTCAGAGCTTGCGCTGACAATTCGTAGTATTTATGTGTATTTTGGTTGCATTGTTGTGAAATATACTCCAAAATTTGCATTTTGAAGATATTTTTTGTATGGGCGGTAGGCGTGTCCGTTGACCGATTTCGCTCATTTTCAATCCCCCGAGCTAGCTTTGACGGCGGAGGCTTTGTACCAAATTTCATTGAATTATCTTGCTTAGTTTTCCCAAAAAATGTATTTCCACACACAGCCGTTACCCAGCCAGCCAGCCAGACAGATGGACATGGCTGTATCGACTCAGGAGGTGACGCTGATCAAGAATATATATACTTTTCCATATCTGCCACGCCTCCTTCTCTGCGTTACAAACGGAAGGACAAAGTGAATATACCCTGGGTGTAGGGTATAAAAACATGTGGCAATAATGAAAGTTGATTCTGCTGTGTACAGCGAAGAGCCGAAGTTCAAACAAAAAACAACTATGCAAAATATTTGTTTAATTTTCTTGTATAATAATAAACCTTAAACTTATCCCAATTCTTACACATTTTTTGCAACGCTGATTGCAACTTGCAATCATATTCAACGCATATCGAACACGCTGAACGTAACCAAACAAACGAGAAAACTCATAACTAACGAGCTCAACAAACAAACGATCAGCTCACAACGAATTCGCTGATCGATCAAACGATCAGCTCAAAACTCACGAACTTACGAACTGAGTTGAGCTGAGTTGAGCTGAGCTGATCGATCTTGTTCGTTGTGTGTGGCGAAAACTCGAACAGGTTCGATCAGCTCATTGCACAGCCCTACTAAATAGGTATTTTCAGATTTAATATTGTACTTGGCACTTGATTTTAAAATCAACACAATAAACAATTAGATCAATCAATCGATCACTTTGAACGCACAAATATAATGAAATTAACATAAAAGAATATGTCATTGCGCAAGGTGTACCAAAAAGCACCAAAGTTACAGAGGCGTACATTGACCGGTCACTGACCGTGGCACAGTGGGGTATTAGATACCAAAACACGCTATTAATTCATCCAGACTATTGAGGGTTATAATAACTTATTTTTTTAGTTAATTATGCATAAAAAAGTAGAAAACTTATGCAGTTGTACATTATGTAGTGAAATTTTTTTTTAATCTATATATTAATACGCAAGACAAAAATTTGTCCATCTTTTTTTACTTTGTTAGAAATGCACTTCAACTTTGAATTATACACTATTAGAAAAGTTTTTGTGTGTAGATGTGCACAAAGTTCAAATTATTTTAATTTCTGCATTTTAAGCAGATTAAATTAAAAACAAATTTTTCAATATTCACAACAACAAAATACATGGTCACATAAGCTAAAAAAAAGTTTAAGTACAAAGAGAAAGACGAAAACTGACAATGTTTTTTTTTTTTTTTTTGCTTTGCTTTCGTTGCACTGATAACACCAGGGAAGACACATGTGATTTTTTATTGTGTACCAAAGAGCAAAAAAAGTACTAAAAGCTCCCAAAAAAGGACCAAAACTTCAACAGATCCAAGTTTTGCATTAAAATATAGTTTTATGGATAGAAAAAAGATATTTTATACAGAAGTGTGAGCAAATGTAAATATTATTAAAAAAAGGTCAGTGCGCACATCTTTTTATGGCCAATATGCCAATATGCATCATCTTCTGCTAAGAACGATGCGCCGACTTATCTCTAAATATTTGTTTATAATGCAGTGGCAAACCTTAAGAAGCGAAAGGGGCCATCGCTTCATTCAAAATGGGCTTATAAGCGGTGGCATTCAATTAGATTAATTTTTCGAGGGCGAATTTGATAGACTTTTTCTTATTTTTTTGTTCAAAACCTTTTTTTTAGGCATATGGTCGCTAAAAGTTGCCACAGCTACAGTGCGAAGAGAAAATTTATCTAAGATGACAGTAATTCATTTTGTGAAGAGCGTCACTGACGGACTTAATGGAACAAATAAAAAAATATTGTAATACTTTATAAAGAAGAAAAAATAACTTATGTTAAGAAAAGAGTGCAACAACTTAAAACAACTTTATCCATTTACATTAACAGTAGCTGTGTTTTAGACGACAGCTTAATTAAGAACTCTCTGAGAAACGTATGGAAAAGCAACAACTAAAGTGTTTAATTTAACACTGATAAGATTGCGGCAGTGGCATTAAATTTAGAAATAGAGCTAAGGGGCCGTTCACAAATTACGTAACGCGCCAGGGGGGAAGGGGAGTCGAATGATTTGTTACGAAGTGTTGCATGGGGGAGGGGTCATCAACTACGTTACTTAGCGTCGATTTTGTAAATTTTATGTGACGATAAATTCAAATTACCAAAATTAAGATTTGTTACGTAACTAAAGGAGAGGGGGTTGTCCGTTTTGTTACGACCGGCGAGGGATGGATTTGAAATTTGTCGAAAATCGCGTAACGTAATATGTGAATGGCCCCTAAACATGACAGTACTGCTTACTGCTACTGCTTTTATGTAATTGTGTTACCATTGAAACACACTGCTTCTAAAAAAACAGCTGATCACTGCCGCTGCTACTGCCGCTGCTACTGCCGCATTGTGTTTCAGCTAAAAGACAAAAAGCAGAGCAACGACTTTTTGTTTTTGTTTTGTTTTGCTTACATACGTTTTGCTTGAAATTGACTCACGGGATTTTTTAAATTGTACCAAATAGCAAAAAAAGTATCAAGTGTCCAAAAAGTACCAAAATTAATTAATTTATTTGTGGTCGAATATCGACCACTGGGGGATACTAGTAGCAATAAAAAACGGAAGTTGAAAATTATCATCAAATTTTTTACGCATTATTCTGAAGTTTTAAGAATTTCTGTCTTTGGTGAATCCTAGTGAAATTTTTCGAAGAATATTTTTGTAGAACATTTTAACCCATTTTGACCAAGTTTTTGGAAAAAGGGTCAATAAGACCCATAAAAACAGGATATAATGGGTTAAGATGCAATAGAAAATTGTTTCATGTATGATTTTATGATAAACTTATGAAAAACAGTTTTTCCAAGATATAGTTTAAGATTTTTACAGCAGGCCGAAATATCGAAAATATGTTTTCTTTCGGTTTTTTATCTAAAACAACAATATGTGAATGATTTAAAATTCGAGATATAATGTTTTTATATACCTTGACTCAAGACAAAATATTTGTTATATCGGATGACTCATTCCGAGCGTTTCTTAAATCGTAATAAAATAAAAACTGTACTAAGCCGAGATCTTGCATAAAACGGCGCTGAGCGACCTCTAAATGACCTTCAAAACTTTTTAAAAACTCAGCTTACTTTATTGACACCCTCTGCAGATTTTTGGGGGTAATTATTTGTCTATATGTCTGTATTTAACTTTTTATTTATTTTTTGCTGCACTGGACATGTCAGTTTGCCTTACAAAAATTAAAATATCTCACAGCCGCGCAAAAACACGCAACCTTTTTTTTCATAAAAAGTAACTTAAATGTCTATTCTTTATATAAATCAAAACATTTTTGTTTGAGCTCACTTTTGGAACGACTATATGTCTATGTATATAGCCAAAATGCACTTAATTTAAACTAACGAAAAAAAAAAAAAATTTAAATATAACAAAACACTTTTTAACAAAACAAAAACTACTTTTGTATTACAAAAATACCTGAACCAAAAGGGTCCATCAAAATTTAAGAAGAAAAACAAAACAAAAGGAAAAAAATCATTGCATTGTTGGTGGCTGCACTTGCTTCTTGTGATTATAACGACTAAAGTTCTCTCAAAAAAGTTTAATAATTCCGAAGGAGCAAAACATGGCACAACCAAATTTTTAACACTCATTATGGACAGTCTATAGTTAAAGAAAATCATAACAAGATGATAACCTTGCACAACCTAAAATACTTAAACTCCACTTGAATAAAAAAAAACCTTAATTTTTTAACACATATTTAATATATATAAAACAAAATTTTTTCAACATTAACTCAAAAAAACTTTTAAGTAGTAAGAACCACAATTACCTGAAGTTAAAGGTTCCATTAAAACTTTTTCCACAAAAAACTTTTTTTTTAAATAAAAATCTACTTTAAAAACGCCAAAAAATTCAAATTTTTCACAGCGCGCGAACGAAAGCAAAAAAAGTTGATCTTCAACCGCATATAACTTTTTTACTAGTAATGTTAGATCAACAATTTTTATTGTTTGTGACGCAGAGATTAATTATCTTTAAAACTATGTCAAAAAAAGCCGGTACTTCATAAATTTATTTTTTCAATTAAATGCGTAAAAGCGCATACAATACCCCTTTGTGTGTCAGTCGAAAAAAAAGACGTGACGTACTGTATGGGCTGTTGGTTTAACGTTATTATCGTAATAATAACGACGTTAAAATACTTGTAGCAAACTTAACAACAATTGACCGATATTAACTGCCAAAGTTTGTTAGAAAAGTTGTTAAAATTTTGTCAAGGAATATCAATTAACAACAATCGTTGTTATTCGCAAGTTAATAACTGAAAAAGTCGATAAAAAATTTGGGAATTCTACTACAGCTGTTTTTAAAATTTTATATTGTATTTAGGATAAAGTGAAATGGTGTACGCAAAGGAGAATTGGTTGTGATAAAAATGGAGTGAAAAGGGCCGTTCTCACTTTCAAATTTTGTGATTTCTAATTTGATGAATTTAAATTCATTAATTTTGAGCTCTGAGTGTATAGTATACACTGTATACACCAAAAAATCACACTTCAAATTTCAGTTTTGTTTTGTACGCCGATAAGGCAGCATCTGGCTATGAAATTGAAGCGTCGATGAAAAACAAGGAAATTAATTATTAAAATGTAGTGGAAATACTTTAAATTAAATTTTATTTGCAGAAATAAATCATTCCTTCCATTAAAAAGACAACTAAAAATTATTTTGTTACTATTTTACAAAAAAATTTACTTTAGTGTATAAAATTCTTCAGTAACTGCACCTAAAATTACAAATGTATTTACAAATTGGCTGAAAAGTTATTTAATAATTAAATTAAATTACTTAAGCTTTCTTTCAACCATAACCATACTTAAAATAATGACAAAAAAAAAACACTTACAGCCGTATTTATTAGATTTTTTTAAACCGTAGCTATTCTCCGGTTTAGTTGAACCAGGTCTAAAACTTTAAATCGAAGTTAAGCTACTGCTGATTTATAAATAATTTTTACTAAACCAGCCTTTTGTCAAATTTTATTCTATTACATTTTTCAACCTTCATTTTTTGACAACGAAAAATCAAAACAAATAATAAAGAAATTCATTTTAGAAAATTTGCGATGAAAAAATATAATTCTGATCAAAAACTAGAGAAACTGGCATCTCCTATACAAGCAAAATCTTCAAAATTCATGCTGAAGGCGTTATTTTAGTTTATGCAGCCGAAATTTACCCAAAAAAAGAACATAAGTCCTTAGCAAAAAATAAGAATATTTGTTTACTGAAAACTGTGTTTTACGATAGATATTTATGTTATGTATTTGCTTTCCAATAAATTAATTAATTTAAAAATGTAGCTTTTCATCTTAATTATTATCCGAATGCAAGAAAAACTGTGATTTTTTATGCCGGTTCAGTTGTTTCTTAAAGGTATAAAATCCATGTGAAGGTTGCACTTTGCCAACAATAACTGTTCCGTCATGAGTAGCGCGTCGTTTTCAGCTGTTTCGCCGCCAGGAAGCGCAGTAGTAGAATTCTATAACATAAACTGGAACCCATTAACCGGTGCTAGCACAGAGAACTCCATTTCGTTATTTTTATGTTCATCGCCACCGCAAGCTATATAGCAAACTCCTTGTGATGTATGGAGTTTTTTGGAATAAAGCTACCTTAGTTGCGAGCACGTTTAATGTAAAGCAAAGTCAATAACTCCTTTTATTGAGCTTGATGGGACTACGCCATTAGCAGATGTAACCCAACATTCTGGTCCTCTGCCAGCGGGTGCAATGAAGCCCATTACTGGTGCTGAAATAGCTGCAGTATCAAGAAGCCATGTGGAGACACCAGCTTACACTAACTAACAGAAAACTAGTTTCGTGCATCATGAGCGATATTGCGGCTGCCTCTCCCTGCCATCTGGAAATGTGCCATCTTTACTTGAGGGTGCGGGCGATATTTCTACCAAGCACTACTGTGATTGAATACATTTTTTCCGCACTTGGACGTCGCAATACCGATACACATAAAGCGAGCGCAAATTTTATTAATATTGTTTTGTTTTTATTTTTAAATTGACAAATAAATTTTTGAATTTTGAATATAATTTTTGACACGTCACGTCAAATGATTTAAACTGGCGCTTAACTAGCTTTAAACCTGCTCGATGGCAGTTTAGAATTTAAATTGTGAATAAAATTGTTTATAAATCAGAATTTCATGTTAAACTTCGGAATAGCCTTATTCCATGGTTTAACTTTTATTATAAATACGGCTGTTATAGTATAAAAAAAAAAATCATATTCCTCTTTACTTTCATCATGCGAGCAATGTACACTCGTAAAAATCTTTTTTTTTTGAAATGAAAATACGCATGCAGAATAATGTATTTGCGTTCACATTTTCAAATAACTCATAAAATCACTCGTCAAATCAGCGAAAAGTCAAAAAAAAAAAAAAATAAATAAATTTTTAGTCCTTGATGATGTCTTTCAATGAGAGACGAAATATTGGAGAAATATAAATTTGAATTTTGTCAACTATTTAAATTGAAGTATTTTACTGACCTATAGCTCATCTAATACAATGAAAAGTCAAACATTTTTGATTTTCTTCAAAGTTTTTGACAAATTATTTGAAGAAGCTTTCTCACTATCAAAAACTCATCAAATAAGTACAAATTTTTTTGGGCGGCAAAATAAGTGATGTCAAACAAATTTGAGCTCATCAAATAAATTTTTGTAATTTGATAGTGTGTACACCCCAAAACACTTCATTTGAAGTTACAGCGATCACTCTGGGTATTGTAATCTTGCACCATTTACGTCACAAAAACATGAACAAGAGTAAGCATGTCGTATACTTGTATTTTACCTTTTTCGGTAGAAAGCGGCATATAGTGAATCAGTTTTGTTTTTCTTTATTTTATATATATATGTTTAATTAAAGAAGTAGAGTAAATAGGCAAAGTTGAGTTTGCAAAATAATTTTGAGTCGGGGAAAAAAAGCATTTATTATCACGCAGAAATACTTTCCACATCATGTTACTTCAATTGTAAAATGAATCTTAATTTTTCTTAAACACATATACAGATTTTGCGTTTTTAGGTTTTATTTACTATGTAGTCTCCTGATACTTGGAATATTGGTGATTGTCGTTGTCTTTTTGGTGTTGAGAAAGGTAATTCTGATGCGACGGCTCAAAATGCATAAGGAGGCTGTAGTGAACGTCGGCATTTTTCATCCGTATTGCAATGCTGGAGGGGGTGGTGAAAGAGTGCTTTGGTGTGCAGTTCGAGCGCTCCAGGTAAATAAAAACAGAATTTTTATGACTCAACAGTCGGTATTAAGTTCACTTTAGCGATATCTGTACGGTTTTTTTCTTTTAGGAGCAATAAAGTGGTACCTCCTATACACAAAATTTAAAAAGAGAATGGCTATTCGGGGGAGCTCGCGTACGCGAAAAAAGCTTTCGGAAAACTTACGTACACGAAATCCAGAGAATTTCTTTCCTTCGGGCAGCTTCATTTCGCATGATTAATTTAGTGTTTCAGCGCATGCTAAAAAATGTTGGCTAGCAAACTATGTGTTGGATATATTATAGACTGATCCGCGAAGCTGGTGTTGGATTTTTGGGAGTTTTAAATCCTGAGCTGCGGTCCCAGGCCGCTTACTTACCCCTACTTTTGTGTAAAATTACTGTTGTAGTTGTACTGCACTTCCTAATATGCGCTACAGCGTACGTAACATTTCGCGCACGCTAAATTAATCATGCGTAACGAAGCTGCGCCCCGGGGGAAAAATTTCACTGGATTTCGCGTACGCAAGTTTTCCGAAAGCTTTTATCGCGTACGCTAGTCCCCCCGAATAGACAGACTCATTTAAAAATGCTTCAGTGTAGGGTACTTAAGTTATGGAATAGAGTTGCCAATCTTATTTCGTTATAAAATTTGAATAAATTTTAAAATGACCTAAACTTTTTTAACTTGAAATTATTTTCATAATTTTATTTGCTGCTCTTTTTTATGAAATTATCATGAAATTTCTAACATTTAAATCATTAAATAATGGAAATGTCTATACGGGGCGTTCCGCGTACGCGAAAGCTCCTCTCTCTCTCTCAATTTACTCAATTAGCGTACGCGAAACTCAATTAGCGTACGCGAAATCCAGTGAAGTTTTTTCCCCCGGGGAACTTGATTAATTTATGTACTGATCCGCGGCCGAAGGCCGCCGCGAAGCCGGTGTCGGATTTTTGGGAGTTTTAAATCCTGAGCTGCGGCCGCAGGCCGCCCACTTACCCCTACTTTTATGTAAAATTACTGTTGTAACGAAAATGCGTCCCGGGGGAAAAAACTTTACTGGATTTCGCGTACGCTAATTGAGTAAATTGAGAGAGAGAGAGGAGCTTTCGCGTACGCGGAACGCCCCGTATAGACAGACTCTTAAATAATAGCTTTGTTCGCGTTCAAAAAATTGTCAACTATTGTTAACAATTTTTGCCTTAAAAGCGTTTTTGTACAGAAAAAATTTTGAAATGAGAGCGAAAAAAATATGGCTTCCCATTTCCCCTCCAAACAATTTTTAACAAATTTTAACAACAAAATTTCATGAGGCAAAAACTGAATAAATTGAATTTCAAAAATATTTCAAAAATCTGACAAAAAATTGGAAGACTTTTAAATTCTAATGAATGGTTTTGGAACTTTAGTACAGCAATATTTAGCTCATAAAATTATCTTCCAAATGTTAGGGGAGATGTGTGTACCTTGGTCCGAGTGTACCTCGGTCCAAGTGTCAGTTGCCATTAACAGTTGCACGTGTACAATAATGTTCTTCTATGGAATTTTCCACTCATACCGGTGACTCATATTAGGTGACTTCAGACCGTCAAGGTGTACGCGTGTATAAAAAGTGACGGAAAAAGTGTTTTTGGTGTGTAAAAATTAGTTTTTGGAGTAAACTAAGAAACGTTTTGTGTGAAACTTACTTGAAATATTTCAGTTTTACAACATCAGGAAGGAAGTTTAGTTATTGTTTTAAGCTTTTAGTGTGTTTTAGATGTATTTTCATTAACATATGTTATGGGTGTTGACAGTTTTTAAAACCTTGGACCTATGCTTATTGAACAGCGAGCCTTTTTCGACGGGCAACCAGGAAGCCATAATTGCCTCTCAATATAATATTAATATTATTATTTACGTGATTAATGTATTTATTTGCAACCATTTTTGTTAAATTAATTGTTTTTTACTAAATGCACTTTTTTGTGTTATAATTTTTGTATATGATTATTTTTTTTTTTTTTTTTATTGAAAAAAATTTTACTTTTGATTACATAATAAATGGTTCTTTCATAATTTATTACCTAAATACAATGTATTCTCTTTTATTTTTAATAGTCCAAGGTACACTTCCATGGTGTACCTTGGACCGTTTGAGATTGCAACGGAAAAAGTAATATTTCTACTTAATGGTAAGACATAGAAATATTATTGTCACGTCATTTGATGCTGCAAACATTGTAGAAATATAACTTAATCAAAAAACTAAAGAAACTTTTTTGGAAAATCCAGCACATTGGATAAACTGAAAAGCGGACCAAGGTACACACATCTCCCCTCTGCATTTTGCTCGAATTGTCCCAAAGGTTCGCTGAAAAAATAGGTTTTAATAAAACAAGAATTCTGGGCCGGCAGCAATTCTGTGTCTTAAGGGGAATAGTATAGGAAATTATAACATAAATTTTACTTTTACAATACGGATTTATTTGTTATATCATAGATTTTTTTATTTTAAAATAAAACGAATGGGAAAAATAACCAAATTAACAAACTGGTGGTGTTTAGAAATAATTTAAACACAACTTGAAAGTTTAAATTCTTTAATTAAGCACTAGTTTCAGTAATAAACTATTTCGGAAGGATTTACCGTGGAGTCCTAGTAATACCTTATTAAAGACTTTGATTAAGAGTTTGTGATTTTCGCTATGCATTTATATTTGGCGATGAGGTTGAACGGATTTAGGAATCGATACTATCGTATCAGATCTAAAACTACTGACACAAAAATAACAATACACAAAAAATGCGGTGGTCCTTTTACCAATTCAGTATTATTTTAGAGATTATCTTGCTTGGTCCGCTTCTATTTTTTACGTAAGCGCATATTTTTTTTGAAACTCCTTTGCCTCCATAAAATAATTAATTTGAAATTTGCACAAACTTATATCAGAGGCATAAATTCAGGAGGTGCATGATCATATAATTAAATGAGAGGCACTTAAAAAACTAATCTGGGTTTGTTTGATGTTATGATTTTTTGAGATAAAATGGCTTCTGTGCAAAATTTAACTGACGATTCACTTTCATTCCAGAGTATAGCTCTCTCGTTAAGAGGATCCTTAAGATTTCAGTCACTTTTCGCTTTGATGAAAACGGTTAGTTACAATACATTAGTGATGAGCAAACCAAGACCAAGACCATAGCAGTCTTGACCGAGACCATAGTAGTAATGATCTTGGTCTTAAAATTATATCAGCGTCTTGGTCTCGAAAAATTATCAAGACAAAGATTAATATTGATCATCACTAAATTACATGCTCTATGAAGAATATGGATTTGTGTGTACGGAAAAATTCAAACAAATAAAGTTATTGAATTTTGAATTTTGGACCAATTTAATATTGTAAAATATTGTTTGTAGACTTTTTGGTCGATTAGTTCTGGTGCAATAAAATAAAACAAATTTTATTCATTGCGTTTCTCCGACGTTCATTGGCGTCATTCTCAAGGAGACTACATTTAATGATAAAACTTTTTTTAAACAAACAAAAAACATTTTACTTAACTATCTACTTACAATTATTTTGTGTTTTCTTAAATAATTTAATGTAATAAGCTTCGTCATTTTTTTGTTTGATTTGTGAGCGCAAGTTTATATGCAGCACTCAGTCCGTCCGTGTCTATTTTTCCGTTTATTGTGTTTGTTATGTTTTGCTGAATTCGCAAGCTTTCTAAAGTCAGTCTTGTTCTTTCTTTCTTTTCAATGTCTAGTATTGTGGCGTTCTTATAGTCGGCTTTATGATTAGTTTCAGTCAGATGTTGTGTAAGTGCTGTCGTCGCTGTTGTTTTCTTTTGTCTTGCATCGGTTTCGTGTTCCCCCAATCGTAAACCCAGTAAACGTTTTGTTTGACCAATATAAATTTTCTTGCAAGTTTCATTTTCATTGCCTTTGCATTCTATTTTATAAACAACATTACTTTGTTGTTCTTTTTCTATTTTGACTTTTTTGTTTGAGTTTATTGTTGTAAGTGTTTTTTGTGGTTTATATGCATATGTGATTTTGTTACTATGTGGTATTATATTGTTTAGTATGTGACTGTTTGTGAATTGTGGGCCTAAAAGAAAAAAAACTAGTAAGGGTTTGGCCTGGCCAAACATTAAATACCCTACACTGCAGTATTTTGAAAATTTTGCTTATATGGGAGGTGCCACGCCCCTTTGTTCGAGTTCACCCAGTTTTTGCTCAGAGCGTGCATTTATAGTTCTTAGTGTCTGAGTGAAATTCGGTTGGATTATCTCAAAAAACGTTTTTAGTATAGCGTTTTAAAGCTTTTGCTTATATGGGAGGTGCCACGCCCTCTTGTTTGAATCCGCCTAGTTTTTGGTTAGGGCTTGCGCTAATAATTCGTAGTATTTAAGTGTATTTTGGTTGAATTTTTGTGAAAAATACTCCTAAAGTTGCATTTTGAATATATTTTTTTGTATGGGCGGTAGGCGCTCATTTTCAATCCCACGAGCTAACTTTTGCGACAAAGCCAATGCACCAAATTTCATTGAATTATCATGGTAAGTTTTTCCGTAAAAAATATTTCCACGCACAGCCACCCACCCAGCCAGCTAGACAGACAGACGGACATGCCTATATCGACTCAGGAGGTGACGGTGATCAAGAATATATATACTTTTCTATATCTGCCACGCCTCCTTCTCTGCGTTACAAACGGAAGGACAAAGTGAATACACCCTGGGTGTAGGGTATGAAAAAATAGTTATAAATGATTCAACGATTCCTCACACATACACCTCCGGAGAAAAAGAAAATTAAAATACGGGGCACCATCATCGTTATATCAATTGCGAAATGTTCAAAGATAAGCTTCTTGAATTAAGTAGGAGGTAATGAGAACATTTTTAGGGACGAAGGTAAATTATTCTACAATCTAGCCACTCTGATAGAAAAAGAACGTTCGCAGTAATCAGAAGAAAAGTGCCGAATATACAACTGGCGGTTTCTTCTCGTATTGAAAAAAAGAAAACAAATTAAGTGTATACTTATTTATTTATTTGATCATTGTCAAACAGAGATGACATCTCTTACAGACTAGACAAAATTTGCTTAGCTTTTAGCTAATTTATTTTTTAAATAACAATAACATAAATGCATATAAATAAAATCGGATAATTAAAAGCGTTCAAGTACCCCAATTTGATTTAAAAATTTAAAAATGTCAATATCAGCTAATAATACATTAGTAATACTAAGGCAATGTGCAAGGGGTTCTTGCTGAGCAAAATTACTTCTCTGAAAACTACAGCGAAAGTGAAAACTCTCTCTAAGGTTTCTAAGTGGCGAATAAAAATTTATCTTGAATAAAATACTAGGACATTGAATTTTACAATGAATAATATCTCTATTGAACACAACGGAATACATTATGCGACGACATTCAAATGAATACATACTAAACAATGCACAGCGCGTTAAATAAGAAGGTATGCTGATTTGCCAATTCAACTTGGAGAAAAGATATCTGGTAAAAACTTTCTGAACCCTTTCTATTTTCAGAATGTGCGAGGTATAACTGGGGTTCTAAGTAACGCTGCAATATTCTAAGAATGGTCTTACCAAACTTTCATTAGAATTTCTCTTTAAAAATCCTAGCATAGAGTATGCCTTAGATGTAACGAAGTCGAAATGATCTTTAAAGGCAAGACGGCGATCAAAACTCACTCCCAAATCTTTTTTTACGATAAACTCGTTCAAGAGTGAGGTCATTAATAATGTAATTGTGAAGACAAAGATTACACAGTCCTGCATGGGTTTTCCTCTCTAAGTTTTAAAAAGCGATTTCTGTAGATTTAAGTGTGCTGATTACGAGAAAAATAGTGAAAAAATTCCAGCACGTCACAATTTTCAGTGATTTAAGTTTTACTTAAGTGCCTTTTTTGTATAAACAAGACTACCACGCCTATTCTACTGAACGTATTAAAACCATATTTGCACCAGTTGTTTTTTGGTGCTCCAACACATTTATAAGAAATATGGGATCAATTGGACAAGGGGTTATTGTACCCCTCATATAAAAAAATCTCAAAATAAATGATCATTTTATTTGAGTCGCTCCTACGCCTATACCAGTAGGTATATTGAAACCATATTAACAGCATATATCCCCCTGATATTCCGACAGATTTGTCTTGACAATTGGGGTAATCGAATGAAAGTACGGTGCGCTCGGCATGCAAAGAAAACATACCATAAGCAAAAAAAAAAAAAAAATACGCATATCTACGTACTTGACCTGCAATATGAAACTTGATATCTGGATGAATATTATGCATAACATTTATCTTGAAAGTACGGGGAGCACCAAAAAAATATATGGTGCAAGAATGGCTTAAATATGTTGAGCATTTTAGGCGTGATAATGAAGAGTACGTAAGCACAAACGATTAAATTAATTAGTTTTCAAATGCTGCACAGACTTACAAGGGTACCCCTCTTAAAATTACGAGAGTGCTTTTTAATGTATTTTTTGATGCCGAACCCAAATCCGTTTACAGAATTGTTCTATCACATCCGAGTTTTGAGAAAATTTAAAATAACAGTGTAAAACACACGATTTTCCATTATTTTTGAGGTTATAAAAACTGGAATATCTAAAAATTCTGACGTGATAGAAAGAAACCAAGTTTAGAGTCGTGATTCGGAGGTCCCAAACCATCATAATTGGCTTCAAAAATCAAGAGAGGAAAAAAAAGTGTCGAATTTGCAGGCCTGTGTTATTAGACATACGGCCTGTGTTATTAGACATACACCAGGAGGCAACTGCGCTTAAATCAGATTGTAGAAGACTACAATCAAGCTCAGATTTAACGGAACGATATAGTTTTAAATCATCGGCAAACAACAGACACTGCGAATATTTAATAACTCGGGGAAGATCATTTATGAAAAGCAAAAAAAACAATGGGCCAAGATGGCTTTTCTATGGGACACCGGATGACACATTAATGAGACGTGATAATGATTCATTTATTTTTAGAAATTGAATACGATTGCACAGATAAGACTCGAGACAATTAATGAATTCACCACAAACACCAATGATGCAGGATTAACCTTATCAAAGGCTTTAGCAAAGTCAAAGTTATTTTAATTGGCTTCAAAATCGGAGCTCAAAAGTTTCAAATCCGAGGCAAGTTTTTCGAGACATATCGAATTTTAGGTGTTATTGCAATGTTTTGCTAGTTTTTTAATGAAAATTTCTTTGGTTAAATTTTTGTTTTCCTCAACAAATGTGCTAATGAAGAAAATCAGGTACAAATTGCATATCGAATGAAAGAAAATAGATTAGGCTTCCATTATGTGTTACTAAAGCTACGAGTTAACAAGACATTTTTGGAAAAATAGTGCTTTAAAAAAAAACTGCTTAAAATTTTTGAAAATTCGCCATATCTAGAAAATTATAACTCGGACTTAAAACTTTTGTGGACCAATTTTGTAGACAATTAAAATACCTTTCATATGACATTATTATTACTCATACCGGTTTTCAAAAAGCTATATCCCGATCTTTCGACGGTTATATCTCCGTTCGTTTTGTGAATTTCGAAAAATGGAACTAAGAAAAGCAGTTCAGAATAGTGCCAGGAGTCTTACATTTTCCGGTGTTTTACTGATTCCAGCCCACCCCGTGTAGATAAGAGCCCTTTTATTCGTCCTGGGTGGACTTGATAATATTGAGAACATTAAGATTTCAGAGTCGCTGAACTGCGAAAATGAAAAACTATAGTTAGATGTAAAATTCTCTCACCAGCGAAAGTTTTGGAAACTTTAATGTCGATGTAAAATAATAATAATATCATTATTTTTAACTGATGCATATAATATTGATTATGTTGCCAAGATCCTTGGTTGTTGATATATTGGGCGGTGGTGGCGACTTATATCTTCTCTTCTTATACGAGATAAAATTGTATGTACTTATGTACATTGTATGTATGTTTGGAACGGGCAAAACTTTTTCTCGAAAACGGCTACAGCGACTTTAATGAAACTTCGGATAATGTTAGATATTTGCATACAATGAAGAATGAGCTAGGCTTGAACTTTGTAAATGCTCACCAGGGGGCGTGGCATCGCATTAAATTTTAAATTTGATATGGTCATAACTCGCAAACCATACAAGGTATTTAAATGAAATTTGGTGAGCGGGTACGGCTTAATAATTCCTTGTAACAGACAAAAAGTGGGCGGGATCGAAGAAGTGCCACACCCACTTTTTAGCCCTTGAAAATTTTGATTCAATATTACTCGAAAACGACTCCAAAAATTTTGATGAAAATTTAGGAGATGTTACCTCTGCAAACAAGTATTAATATGTGATATGCCGTTATATTGGGAAAACTCGTTGGAGGGCGTGGCACCGCCCACAAAAATATAATGCGCTATAAAAAGAAAACTACTAAAGCAATCTTTCTGAATTTAACTGTAGGGAGTTTACTTGCTATTAGGCACCTACGACCTGAAAGTAAAAGTACAAGTAAAACACATTAAATGCTATTTCTCGCAAATGATACAACATATTTTGATGAAATTTGGTATGCGAATCTGGATCAGGAGTATCTAAAGCATAACAAAAAGAAGGCTTTGTTTAATAATTGCCACGCCCACTTTTTTATCAAAATAAAAATTTTGGTTAATTACTCAGGCACAAAAAAAAAATGGAATGAACTGTTTAATTCTTATATGCAGTCTTATGTACTTTTTGACGCTGAATCCGTCTTCATCAGCAGAATTGTCATTATACCTGCAGGATTTTGAAATATATTTGCTAGAAATTGAAGAAAACGCTGTGTTCAGTCTTACAGCGTAGCTACAGGAAAAGATGAAATTCTTTTTTATTAATAGCATCGGATAGTTACACTCTTCCTTATCCAAATATCCTTTCAGATTTTTCCAATAGGATTCTTATTTTCCGAGTTATGATCCTTTGAAGATAAGATATTTCAGCCGCCATACAAAAGACAAAATATTTTGGGTGCGTGGCATATCCCATATTTATTTTAGGGCATTCTATTTCACCAAAAAAAAATTTGAGTTTTTGATATTTTCTATACCATTCGATGCTATCCGAGTTTTTTCTTATTATTATTCTCATCGGTTTATTTATCATTTTGAAAGCATGACCGTTAGAAGTGAAAAGATACAAGTTTCATAACAAAAAATAGCTATGAATAAAATAATAAGACTAGATTGTTGACCGAGCAGGGATTGGTCTCCAGGTACTACTATTTAGTGCATGTGATAATACATCCAAGGTTTATTCACTTTGTCCTTCCGTTTGTAACGCAGAGAAAAAGGAGTCGCAGATATATAAAAGTATATATTAGAGTAGTCCAAAATCCGAAAGTGTTAAAAAGTAAAGGTGCGCGCGACTTTTCTAAATTCTTGGATCCTGCTGATTACAAAAAGTGCTTTGGAACCAAAAAAAAAAAAATTGCGTTTAGATATTCCGCAACGAGCTTGAAGGTACTTTTTTAAGAATCTTTTGAGTTTTTGAGTACTTCTTTGAATTTAAACTCTATATCTTTTTAACCAGGTAAGGTATTTGCAAGAATTAAATCGCATTTTCTTAAAAATATTTTTAGCCATATTCTGCATCAATAATAGTTAATCTACTCTTTCCCAATTTTTTTAGCGGCACTTTAAACTTCAAAATTTGTTAATTTTTTGAGGTGTTTGCACTTTCAAGAACAGATTTTTTTCTTATTTTGCTCTAGCGAATTTTTTTTAAAATTTTTATATTGTTATGAATTGTATGCATGTATGTGTTCTCCTTTAACTCCTAGGAGGAGCATAGGGCCAATATGAAATCTCTCCATTTGTCACGATCCCTTGCGATGACTTTAATCTCTTGCCACGACTTCCCGATTCTTGGACTTCCTTTTCCAGCGACCTCTTCCAGTTGGTTTTGGGTCTACCTTGTCCTCTACTGCCTTGTGGAATCCACTCAAGAGCCTGGCGACAAACTTCGCTGTGTGGTTTCCGGAGAGTGTGACCAATCCATCTCCATTTGCGCAGCTTGACCTCGATTGCTATAGCCCTCTGATTGCATTTTTGATGTAGCTCGGCATTTGATATAGTGCGAGGCCACCAAACCTTTAGTATTCGCCTTAAGCATTTGTTGACGAATACTTGCAGCTTGTTCGTTAGTTGTTCAGTAACAAGCCACGTTTCGCACCCATATGAAACAAACCGATTCACATTCGAATCAAAAATGCGCACTCTTGTTTTGGTGGATATAACGGATGAAGACCATATTTTGTTCAGTTGAGCAAACGCGCCTTTTGCTTTTGCTATTCTTGAGTTGATATCCTCTTTTGCTCCACCATCCATGGAGATAATGCTGCCTAAATACGTGAAGCTATCGACGTTTCCGATGTCATCACTGCCAGCTTTAAACGTGATGTCATTGCTTGCGTTTAGCTTCATGCCTTTAGTCTTGGATACGTTGATTTTTAGGCCGGCCTTTTGTGATTCCAAGACAAGGTCTTCAATTTTGCTTGGCATATCTGAATGTTTGGACGATAAGAGGCAGATGTCAGCGTAGTCGAGATCTTCCGGATGTTCGGTAAAGTTACATTGGATACCCCTTTTGGCCTTATTAAGAGCTTTATCTAGGATATCGTCAAGAACGATAAGGAAGAGTGATGGTGATAGTAAACACCCCTGCCGTACGCCTGGATTAGTGGTGAATGTCGGTGACAACAACCCATTGTGTAACACACTGCATTTAAAGCCTTCATATTGTGCACGTACTAAGTTTATGGCCTTTGCGGCAATACCTCTTCGTTGCAGTGAAACCCAGATGTTTTCTCGGGAGACGCTGTCAAAGGCAGTGCTATAGTCTACGAAGATAAGTTGAAGTGCAGCACGCCACTCGCATGATTGTTCGACAATTATTCTGAGGGTGTTGATTTGATCCACGCATGATCGGTTTCGCCGGAATCCTGCTTGCTGCTTTCGAATGGCCGAATCAAGTTTTTCGGTTACCCTGTTCAGAAGAACTTTCGTCAATACATTTGACGGTACTGAGAATTGAAATTATGAATTAATTTATCTTTAAAATAATTTCAACAACTAAGCTATTAGTAACACTTTTACTCACTAAAAGCAATTAAGTATAATTAAATTGGACTTAAAAAAAAAATAATAATTTTCATGTTTCAAGGCACTAAAATAAGATATCTTAATGGGATGACGTAAGGTACCACTTTTTTCTTATAAAATCATTAGTTCCTAATCTTCTGAGTAAAACAACATTCTTTGCAATATCGAAACCTTGGTACTTCATGTTATTTTTGGCAATAAAGGTTAACAGATAGTTTTCATAGATCTTCTAAGGAAACCAAAAAAATAAATAAATCAAAAAGAAACTAAAATAGCCATTTTCGATGTATTTGTTAATGCTGATTCCGAATTCAGTCTCAAAATTGCTGTGTCTTGTACGGTTAAGGAGATATTTTAACATAAAAGTATAAGAAACACCGTTTTTGCTCTTTTTAAAGTGATATTACAAGTCAAGGTTACTTCCAACCACAAAAAGTGGTATAGTAGTTTAATAAAGTGCCAGTCTGTTTCTTTAAAATTTAATTTAAACTATACCGATATCTTTTTTATTCTCGGAGTTATTCTAACCTAAAAAGTTGAAAAAGTGCAAAAAATTGGTTTTTTTGTTATTTCTGCTTACGATATTTCGGAGGAACAAAGAGATATCGATAAAATTTAAATTGGGTTTTGAAGAAAAAGGCTGTCACTTTTACCTTCAATACCATGCTGAAAGTTACCATGTCTTGATATAACAGCTTCAAAAATAGCAAAAACGGTGTTTTTTGCATTTTTAGGCTAGGATATCTCTAAAACCGTATAACGTAGACCAATTCTGAGACCAGATTTAGAATTTACATGAACGCATGCATCGCAAATGACTATTGTTGGTTCGATTTCACCATAAAAATTTTAAACTCAAAGTTTTTTTTCTTGCCAAATTTGATTACACTTTACGGTTTTTAGTAAGTAAAGCTTAGGGATTAGTTGTTGAAATTTTTTGATAGATAAATTAATGCCTAAAAAAATAAAAGTAAAAAAAAAATTTGATAGAGCAAAATAAGAAAAAAAATAGTTCTTGTACACCTCAAAAAATTAACAAATTTTGAAGTTTAAAGTGATTCTAAAAAAAATTGGGAAAGAGTAGATTAACTATTATTAATGCAGAATATGGCTCAAAATATTTTAAAAAAATGCGATTTAATTTTTGCAAATACCTTACCTGGTTAAAAAGATATAGCGTTTAAATTAAAACAAGTACTCGAAAACACAAAAATTTCTAAAAAAGTACATTCAGCTCGTTGCGGAATATCTGAACGAAATTTTTTTTTTGGTTCCAAAGCACTTTTTGTAATCAGCCGGATACAAGGGTTCAGAAAAGTCGCGCGCACCTTAACTTTTTAACACTTTTGGTTTTCCCATATAAAATTTGGACCACTCTAGTATATATGAGGAGTAGCGATGCCAATACCGGGATCCCGCCCTTTTTCAAGTCCCGATAATCCCGGGAGTTGATTGGACTGATCCCAGGATTTTCGGGACTTGAAGAAGGCTGGGATTAGAAGCAATTTTTTTATCAAAAATATAAAATTAATATCAAATATTTTGCTATTTTCTATTGAATGCTTCATATGGTACTATTTTGCGTCTTCAAAATGAGATATAAATTCATGATGCCTTTTTGAAATGATTATAACTTTTTATAGAAAAATCATTTAAGACCATACCATAGATCATTTTGAAGACAACGAATAGAACTAGGTGCTGCATTTAATAAAAAATAGTAAAATAATTTCGTGCATCCTCCACATAACCTCAAAAATCGTGTTTTTTGAAATTTTATCTCAAAAACCGTACTCGATAGACCGATTCGAGTTCAGAATCGACAAATACATCGGAAATGACTATTTTTGTTCAGAATTGTTTCAATTATTTTTTTTTTCAAAAACTACATAAACAAGTGTTGGTAAAAATCGGTGATTGTTCAACAAAATTAGATATTATAGCCTTTTTTACATAATTTTCCTACACTATATAGGGAATGAAGATATCGTTTCAAAAAAGGTTAAAATGCTAAGATCTAGCCGGTCGCTTTAATATAGGTTTTACACAAATCGGGTGGCGCTTTCATTTTCAAATTTAAAAAATTTTTTGAACTCTCAATTTTTTCCATCTCAGCAAGTGATATATATATGTATGGGTTATTCCCTATCAAAACAAAAAATGAGAAAAAAATTTAATTTAATCCATTTTACAATATCATAATGTTAAAATGTCTATTGTTTTCTTATCTCTAAAATAAGTTTTAAAAATTTATAAAAGAGGAGTTTTTCTAGCATATTTATCTCAATTTTGCTCAGTTTATATTTTTATTTCTTATGAGACATGGTTTTTTTCTTGAAAACTTTTCATTAAGATATCCTCTGTTATTGCCTGTGCAAATTGGTCCAAATTTGATTTATGACCACGTTGCTTATGTGGCTTTGATTTGTGACCAAAGAATATCATAAGCAGTTATTGCTTATTACAATAGACATCATCAAAATATCAAAAATTGGATTATGCACTACAAAAATATCACTGATTTCATTCTTGTGCCGCAAGTCAGAGCAGAATGTCCCGTCGAGTTACAAACTCAAAATATTATATTTTCGTCATCAAAATAGCTAGATTTTTATTTAAAGTCT
Organism: Calliopum simillimum; assembly: GCA_951812925.1. Lineage (NCBI taxonomy): Eukaryota > Metazoa > Arthropoda > Insecta > Diptera > Lauxaniidae > Calliopum > Calliopum simillimum. The sequence continues at coordinate 42,290,657 of OX638371.1, read as the reverse complement.
TCAATTGTAGTCACATATTTCTTCAATTGCAACATAAAATAAAATCATAAAACAGTAGTTTGGCTAAAATTAATAAATTAAAAAGAGCGTTCCGTTTCATCTCCAATGAGTCGCACTTATTTAAACAATAATTTAAGACAAAAAAATATTATCATTAAAGAAGGGTTATTTAGTTATTTCTCGAGACAGTCTTAGGGCTTAAAATAACTTAGTTATTACCAAAGTTTTGCCATTATCTATAGCAAAATGTCCAATGAGTTACAATGCAATGCTCCATATATAATATATGTATATGATATATAAATATAGCTTAAGTTTATGAATTATTTGTAAATCAAATTTTTATGTTTGTTTTTTTTTTTTATAATTTCTTGTTAAATTTTATTAATAACATGAAAATTTAAATTAAAAAAAAAAAAAATATTTTAATAAATACGTTCTTATATTTTAACAAAAAAATGTGCTTTTAATGTCAAAATCAAAATCATACATAATCCCGGAATTGGAATTTTATAATCCCGAAAACCCGGGATCGCCAAAATGCCCAAAAATTGGCATCCCTAATGAGGAGTAATCGAACAAAAGGTAACATTTCCATGTTTCCTTTTTTTCAGAAATCAATAAAATGTGATTAAAAAAGGTAGCATATTTTTTTTTAAATAGCTTTATGCATAAATATACACTAAAAAAACTGCCTTACAATCGGGTTTTACACATATAAAAACTTTCATATTTATGGAGATAACTGAGTTTGAAATTTGGAAATGTTACCTTTTGTCAAGAAATGTTGGAAATTTTACTTTTTGATAATCATTAAACTGAAATGATGCCTTGTGGGAGCAGTAAAAGCAACTGAAAATGTTCGACGAAGACTATGATTAGTGATTAGTATTAAATAGGTAAATGTAATTTTTCGTCAGAACTACAAAAAAATTGTTAGTGGAGTGGAAATGTTACTTTTTGTTCGGAAATCGACGAAAAACGCGGTTTTCTTGGGAACTGTTATTCTTTGATCCGCCAAATTCAAGTGGAATGTGTAGTTCATAGATTTACATACGATTCTTCAAAAAACAGCAAAAAGACAAAAACTGGAAATGCTACCTTTTGTTCAACTACTCCTCATATATTCTTGATCAGCGTTACCTCCTGAGTCGATATTGCCATGTTCGTCTGTCTGGCTAGCTGGGTGGCTGGCTAAGAGTGCAAGATAATACAATGAAATTTGGTACACTGCCTCCGTCATCAAAGTTAGCTCGTGAGATTGAAAATGAGCGAAATCGGTCAACGGCCACGCCTACCGCCCATACAAAAACTATATTCAAAATGCAACTTTAGGAGTATTTTTGACGACTATGCAAACAAAGTGCACATTAATACTACGAATTGTAAGCGCAAGCTCTGAGCAAAAACTGGGCAAATTCGAACAAGAGGGCGTGGCACCTCCCATATAAGCAACATCTTCAAAACGCTACACTGGAAGCACTATTCGAGATAATCGAACTAAATTTTACTCAGAAACTAAGAACTATAAATGCAAGCTCTGAGCAAAAAACTGGGTGAAATCGGACAAGAGGGCGTGGTACCAACGACATATATAAATAAGATATTCAAACTTTATTCGTTTGACTAACTCGCCGGTCTGTGCAATTTGGTTAGACACAAAGCTGTTCAAAGAGGAATAAAATGTTGCAATGCCAACGATGCGTTTGATTTACTGAAAATTTTATATTAAACAGACGCAGAATTCGAAAAACAAACGTATTTAGACATTTCGTTTGTCCGCTTTCAGCAACATTTTATCAATTTTAACAAATTCCACAGACCACACGAACGAACTGTGTATCTTGATAAAAATATACGTCGTTAGTGGCACCTCCCATATAAACAAAAGTTTAGAATACTATACTCAAAGAGTTTTTTAAGGTAATCCAACAAAATTTCACTTAAATACCAAGGACTATAAATGCACGCTCTAAGTTTAAACAGGATGAACTCTGACAAGAGGGCGTGGTACCTCCCATATAAGCAAAAGCTTCAAAACGCTATACTGAAAACGTTTTTCGAGATAATCCAACCAAATTTCACTCAGACACTAAGTACTATAAATGCAAGCTCTGAGCAAAAACTGGGTGATCTCGGACAAGAGGGCGTGGCACCTTCCGTATAAGCAACGTCTTCAAAATACTGCTGTGTAGGGTATTTAATGTTTGGCCAGGCCAAAGGTTACACCCTTACTAGTTATGTTTGATTTAGTTCAGCTTTAACTTGATGACAATCGTAAACATATGCAGTATTAATTCGTGCAGTATTACTGCTGGAACAGAATGTGTAGCTGAAGTACGAAGTAAGCGACGAACTGTCAAAAGAAGACTACACATATTTTAATACTTGTCAACACAAGTTAACGCTGTAGCTGAATCTTGCGGCGTAGTACAAAGTTGGAACTTTTAAACTTTGCCGCTTGCTGCAACTGTTTGACAGAAGAACAATGTGACCGAACTGATGAAAATAAATTTGGAAAGATTATTTAATGGTTTAAAGGTTAAGTAAGCGCAATACATGAAAATTTCATAAAAAAGAGCTAGGAGGTAACCACGTAATTTGAATGCGAATGCAAAAATCTTTGTATTCGAGTTAGTGCTAATTCGAATTACGCATTTCGTATTTCAATTATCGCATTCACATTTTGTCCTTTTTCCCTTTTCGGATTTTGTCAACTCTCTAATGCGATTGTCAAAACCGTTCGAATTTCGGATATTTCATGTGACAGCTAAAAAGCAAACGCAAGCAATGCGAAAAGGCGGAAATAAGATTTCGTCTTTGACAAATTTTTTTATTTAGTCTTTAGGACTTTCTTTCATAGCCCAGGCAAATTAGCATAAAAATAGATGTTAAATAACAATAATTAGGGGAAAGCTGAAAATCGGTACAGACCTTAGAAACACCATTACAAATAATCTGTCAAAAGTCCCCATTGATCCCATGTGAGCTAAAAAAGTTATTCAAGGTCAAAGGTCACAAAAAATAGTTTTTTGGAAATATCTCTCCAGCGGTAATTTCTAGAGAAAAAATTTTTGTCCGCAATTTTGTAGCTTTTAAAAACGTTTCATAATACGTTTTCATGCGATTTATAGTTTGGGAGATATCCTAATTTAAATTGAGGCAAAAATTATTAAAATGTGTGTGCCGCTTATGAGTTCGCATAGTGATGTGTTGTGCTTTAAATTTTATTATCTCATGGACGGTGAGTTAGAAGTTAAAAGTAAAAATACCGTTTATAGGGAATTGCTTGCTTTACAAACTGCATGTTGTTTTTCTTTCGTGTGACGCATAGTTTAGGAGATATCTTTCGACAATCCTAAAATTAAGAAAAAAACAATTTTTTCAAAATATCTCGGAAACGATGTGCCCTTGGAAAAAATTTTTTCATGCATTTTGTAGTACGTGCGATTCCCTATGACGGTCTCTCCGAACACTTTTTTCGTCCGACTTACCGTTCATGAGATATCGCGATTTGAAAATCATTCGAAAATCAACTTTCAAATACTTAGTTGAATTTTTTGGCTTTTGTATATTTTGTGAAGAGATTATTTAACCGTATTTGAAAGCCAAAAATTTCAATTTAGTCGAAAAAAAGTGAGATTTAATCAAAATTTTGTAGAATGACTAGGTGGCAACCGTAAAAATGTATGATAGATTTTTATAAACTTTATCTAAGCGTTTTAAAACTAAAATTTCTTTTTGTTTTTAAAGTATATGGATTAAGCCAAATATACGAAAAAAACCAAAGCAACCCTAAAAGTTAATATTGAACTTTTAAAGTTTATATAAACTTTTTAAAACAAAAATTTGCAATCAATAAAAAAAAAAAAAAAAAAAAATAAAAAAAATAATAATAAAATGGTTAAGTTTGAAGATCTAATCATTGGCCAACTTAAAAGCGAGTTGGAAAAGCGGAATTAACAAACGGCTGGCAGAAAGGTGGAACTGCAGCAGCGATTGCGGAGTGCTTTTGAAGAAGATGGTGTGGATATTGATGAGTTTGAATTTGCACATAGTTCAACAGAAGATACATCGAAAGTGGAGGAAGCTTCTGGATCGGCGGCAAGTGGTGAAGTTGTGGATATGTCAAAGTTCGAGCAAATGTTAATGGCGATAACGCAGACAATAAATCAGAACGCGCTGCAGACGAATAAAAATATCCAGGCGGTTCGGGAAGAAATTGATCAGAGCTTAAGCCAGAACGCGCTGCAGATTCGGGAAGAAATTGATCAGAGCTTAAGTCAGAACGCGCTGCAGACGAATAAAAATATACAGGCGGTTCGGGAAGAAATTGATCAGAGCTTAAGCCAGAACGCGCTGCAGATTCGGGAAGAAATTGATCAGAGCTTAAGTCAGAACGCGCTGCAGACGAATAAAAATATCCAGGCGGTTCGGGAAGAAATTGATCAGGGCTTAAGTCAGAACGCGACGCAGATGCACACATTGAATCAAAATATGGAGGCTGTTCGTACGGATGTTGAAAAAATGGCCTCGAAGCAAAAGTGACTGAGTTGCGAGATGACGTTGAATCCTTCTAGGAAAAAGTTGAAAATAATCTTGAAAAAGTTAATAAAAGGATTCAACAGTTGGAAATAAACGAACCATCAACGCAAGTGATGAGAGAAATCAGCGCAGTGAGGCTTAAGGCACCCACTTACGATGGAACAACGCCATTCAATGCTTTCAAGCTCCAATTCGAAACAACATCCACTCATAACCTTTGGGATAACGATAGCGCAGCAGCAGCGCTTATCATCGCTTTAAAAGGCGCAGCTGCAGAAGTATTGCAAACGGTTCCAGTGGCGGAGCAGAAAAATTACAAGGCGGTGATGGATGCCTTACAGCGAAAATATGGCAATGACCACATGAAACAGATTCACAGACTGGAGTTGAAAAGTCGTATCCAGAAATCTGGCGAGTCCTTGCAGGAGTACGCTGCGGATATTGAAAGATTGGCACACCTTTCCTATCCTGACGAGTTAAGTGTCGTAGCTGAAAAATTCAAAATAGAGGCGTTTATTGACGGCATACGGGACTCTGAGACAAAACGCGAGACAATAAGGAGCCCGAAGGAAACATTTAATGAAACAGTAACGGTTGCCCTCACTCAAGAGACGATTGCATTGATATGCCGCCCAACATTGAAAACTCGTCGGATGAAGGTGGAGGCTAAAAATAAAAATTTATCGTTTGCCAGCAGTAGCTTCAGCGGAAAGTGCTATAATTGTGGTAAGCAGGGACACATGGCACGTGACTGCCGTTCACGGCGTAAACGAACTGCATCACGTTCACCAAGAAGAAAAATTGAAAATAGGGTGAACGATGGCGAAAATGATAACGAAGAGCAGTCGTTAAACTAAAGAGAGTCAGTACAGCGGGGCGTGAGCTGACTCCCACTTACGATTGCCCCATAGTCTTAGTTTCGAAGCTCTGCCGGAATTCCAACAGCCTTACCATCAGTGGAAAAATCAACGATGTGAGCTAACTTTGGATACGGGCGCATCGCATTCAATCGTGAGGAGTGATTTATTTGATAGACGACGAGTTACGCCGTTAAATGGGATCCAATTGAGAACAGCGACTGGAGAGATTGCGCAAATAGTAGGAAAAGTTACAGCGAGTATTCTTATCGGCAACAAAACTGTGGAACATGATTTTATTGTTGCAAACATTACGATGAGGTTATTATTGGCGTGGACTTCATGATTCGACACGGGTTCACTTTGGACCTTAAGAAAAAGACGTTAAGGTGGCCAATGTGGAGTTGCCTTTGGACATTGGCTGTGAACAAAATTTAAAAATCGCAAGAGTCTACATAAGTGAGCGCTGTCGAATTGAACCCAACACCGAAGAAATTATTTGAGCTACAACAAGTGAAGACTGTGGGACAAGCCATCTGTGGTTAGTGGAAGCAGATAAGAAAAACGTAAAGAAAGACCTGATTATTGGAAAGACCCTAGTAAAACCAAGAGTGGACAACAAAATACCTCTACGAATTTTGAATCCAACAAATCAGCCGAAATGGATGCAAAAAGGTGAACTAATAGCGCATTGCGAAAAAGTTACGGCTGTTATAAATTGTGAAAATAACCAGCAGGACACAAAAGGTGCAACTTTAACAAAAACATCGGCCTTGGAAGTATGGACGAAAGAATGGACGAAGGAGTTGTCTGCCCAGAACGAAAACAAAGCAAAAAAGTTTCTGCAAAAGCATTGGCGGATATTTGCGTCCAAAGGAGAAAATAATGGCCGAACACCAGTGGTTAAACATCGCATTGATACAGGTAATTTTCAACCAATTCGTCAACCTCCAAGGAGGCCAGCACTCGCGACAGAAGAAGTGACGGGCCTTATAGAAGAAATGGCACAAGAGAATGTCATTACACCATCGGAAAGCCCGTGGAGTTCACCGGTCGTGCTTGTCAAGAAAAAGGACGTAAGTATGCGATTCTGTGTGGATTACAGGAAATTGAATGACGTCACCAAAAAAGACAGCTACCCGTTACCCAGAATCGATGATACACTGGATACGTTATCTGGAGCAACATGGTTTTCCACCCTAGACTTACAAAGTGGATATTGGAAGGTGGAAATAGATGTCAAAGACAAGAAGAAAACTACCTTTAGTGTTGGGAATGGTCTATGGCAGTTTAACGTCATGCCATTTGGTCTTTGTAACGCTCCAGCTACGTTCGAGCGGTTAATGGAACGAGTTCTCAAAGGACTACATTGGAGGACTTGATTAGTGTATCTCGATGACATAATCATCATGGGAAAAGATTTTGATGACCACTTGAAAAATCTGGAGGAAGTGTTTGAGCGCTTAGAGGCCGCTGGACTAAAATTAAGTGCGTAAAAGTGCTCACTTTTCCAGCGTGAAATCAAATATCTGGGACACAAGGTTACGTCAGAAGGAATACACACAGATGAGGATAAAATAAAAGCTGTAAAAAATTGGCCACGACCTTCTAATCTTCATGAGTTGCGAAGTTTTGTTCCTGGTTTCGCAAACGTCGCAGGCAGTCTACATGAGCTGACACAGAAAAATCGGAAATTTGAATGGAGTAGCACACAGGAAACTGCATTCCAAAAGCTGAAAGAATTATTGTCTACAGCGCCAGTACTCGCATATCCAATGCCCGGCGAAAAATTTGTATTGGACACCGATGTGAGTGGCTATGGTATTGGAGGAGTTTTGTCCCAAGTCATCAATGGACAAGAAAAAGTCGTCGCATATGTCAGCAAAATTTTGTCGAAACCTGAGAGGAATTATTGCGCAACTAGGAGAGAGTTACTGGCAGTAATGGAATGCGTAAAACACTTCAATAAGTACTTGTATGGACAGCACTTTCTCCTGAGGACAGACAGGTGGCTACTTCAATTCAAGGATCCTGAAGGCCAAATCGCACGGTGGATAGAACGCTTGCAGAGCTATGATTTCACCATAGAACATCGCAAAGGAAGCCAGCATGGAAATGCAGATGCACTTTCCCGTCGTCCATGTAAAGTTGAATGCGGCCATTGTTCAAGAACGGAAAATAAGCTGGAACGATTGATGTGCGCCTTTTGAACGTTTTGCCTGAAGAAAAGTGGACAAATGAGGAGATACAACGGGACCAGCGCAGTGATACAGATTTGGCAACAATAATTAAGTATAAGGAGCTGGGTAGGAAACCGGCGTGGCAAGAAATCTCAAATGAAAGCCAAAGCATACTGGGCGCAATGGCAAAGTTTGGAGTTGCATGATGGTTGCCTATACCGAATCTGGGAAAGCGAGGATGGTAAAATTCGCTCAAAACTGCTGGTTATTCCAAAGGCAAAATTAAAGGAAATAATCGAGGATTATCACAATGGATCGAGTGGTGGACATCTGGGTATAACAAAAACCACAGAGAAAATTAAGAAACTGTTTTACTGGGTAGGATGCCAAGAAACAGTGGCTGACTGGATCCGCCGCTGTGACCAATGCGCAATTGCTAAAGGACCAAGGCGACGAACTCGGGGGAAAATGCATCAGTATAACGCTCAAAAAACGGAGCTAGTCCTTTTTACAAGAAAATATAAAATACCCACGTTTAGGGATGTATGTTTAAATAATATTAAGTTACCAGTTCTCAATCAAGAACGATTAAAGAAAACTAATAATGCCTTCTATGCATGCAAAAAAATGTTTGGCTGTACTTGGGGACTAAGCCCAAGAGTGACACACTGGATCTACACCTCTATTGTAAGACCTATCTTATTATATGGGGTGGTGATTTGGTGGAAAGCTCTTGATAATAAGGGAAACCTGAAAAACTTAGGAAAAGTACAACGCCAGCTTTGCATAGGAATTAAAGGAGCGCTTAAAACAGCATCAGCCGATTCACTCAACATTATTCTAAACTTACTACCAATAGATCTTTTTGCCAAAAGTGTGGTGTATAGAAATGCCCTTAGACTGAAAGAAGCGAATCATTTCAAACACAAAATTTTTGGACATAGCAATATAGATGATATTAAAAATATCACAACAGATTATTTACCACCAACAACACGGTTCGACAGGAAGTTTTCAGTTAAATTTCCATCCAGGGACTACTGGACATCGCATCACCTCTAGGTGATGAAATGAATACATACACAGATGGTTCGAAGCAAGATGAGGGGGTTGGCGCTGGATTTTTTGTACTGAACTCCAATACTTGCGAATCCTACAAGCTACCTACTGACTGCAGCATTTTTCAGGCAGAGGTAGTTGCGATTCAAAAAGCCGCAGATTTTTTAGTAGGAAATATTTCTTATAAAAAAATAAACATTTATGTTGATAGTCAAGCAGCTCTTAAAGCACTTAAAAGCAACACTATTAATTCTAAAACGGTATCAAACTGTTACGAATCATTGCAAAGCCTGAGCAATAATAACTCAGTACGATTACTGTGGGTTCCTGGTCACTGCAACATTGTGGGAAATGAAAGGGCTGACGAGCTTGCTAAACAAGGTGTGCAGTTACTCAATGATCCCTTGTTTGTAGAAGTATCACTTAAGTTCTACTATACGCAAAAGACTAAGCAACTAGAAATTTTAGCGGAAAATAGATGGCTAAACAACACTAAAAACAAAACGGCCAAAAAATTCTGGCCCTCTTACAATAATAACAAAACTACATATGTACTTTCTCTTAGCAAAATTAATTGCAGACTGTTGATTGGTGTTACAACTGGACACTGCCTGATTGGACACCATGCATACAGGATGGGATTAATATCAAATAACTGGTACAGAAACTGTTCCGAACCCGATGAGGAAGAAACGGTAGAGCACGTCTTGTGCTTTTGCCCGGCGCTAACCAGACGCAGAATGGCAACTCTTGGGCAGGCTATGTTCGGCTCCATAAATGAGATAGCTGGAATAGCATTATCGAAACTAATGAATTTCGCCTTAAAAACTGGAACCTTCGATATAGATGAAAATCATGAAACAAGAACACTGCTATTCTCCTAACTGAAGGGAGTTTTGTGGTAACGCTATGGACCTAGTTGGTCTATGTGAGGTTTTTGCTTACGCGATTACCGCCACCCTAACCTAACCTAACGTTGGAGCTCCCTTTGAGAGGATAGCCATGGATATAGCTGAATCTTTTCCAATCAGCAATTAAATACATCCTTGTGGTAATTGACTACTCCAGTAAGTGGCCAGAAGTATATCCCATTCCCAACCAAGAAGCAAAAACAGTGGCAGACATTTTCATCAAAAATTGGATTTGTCGATATGGAGCTCCACTTGAGTTGCATTCCGACCAAGGACGAAATTTTGAGTCGGCACTTTTTAAGGAGGTTTGTGACATGCTTGGAATACAGAAGACATGCACCACCGCATTTCATCCTCAGTCCGATGGCATGGTCGAAAAGTTCAACCGTACTCTAGAAGAGCATCTAAAAAAGGTTGTCGACAAAGGACAAAAAGATTGGGATGAGCGTCTACCAATGTTTCTAACGGGTTATCGTTCGTCGATACACGATACCACTACAGTCACGCCAGCAAAAGCCATTTTTGCTCCGGACTTAAGGCTTCCAGCAGATTTGAAGTACGGAGTAAGCGTTGTCTCAGAAACGACCCATGCTGACGATTACAGGTCGCGAAAAAGAGAAGAACTGGCTGATATACACGAGCTTATCAAGAGACGTACTCAATTGGCTAGCGACAAGATGAAAGCTCGATATGATCTGCGAGCAAATACTGAAGGGTTCAAAGAAGGTCAATTAGTGCTGCTACACAACCCACAACGAAAACGAGGCTTGTCCCCTAAATTACAGACTCATTGGGGGGGACCTTACCGGATCGTCACAAGGATAAACGATGTTGTGTATCGAATCCAAAAATACCCCGGTAACAAAGGTAAATTAAAAGTGGTACACATTGAAAGACTAACGCCATATGGAGGCAATAGTGAATCTCTTGTTCGGAACGAACAAGTTTAAGAGGGCAGTGTGACGAAAAATAACAACACATGAAAAGAAACTTCACGACATTTCGAGATGTCAATAAAACCAGTGACGTCACGAAAGTACTTGGCAGTGATGCCAAGTTTTGTCAAGAAACTATTAGCCGAAGGAATCAACGAGATGTTGCCAGATGTTTCGCTAATGCAATTCTAGAACGTTCATCCGGGTATAAAAAGAGCCGTTCATGAGAGTTGCAACACAGTTGATTTTAAGCAATAAAGCGAACACACAGTGCCAGTGAAAGTAAATAAAGTGCTAATTGTAATATTAGATTTTGAATGTAATAAATAGTGAAATAAACAATTGTACCGTGTGAAAATAAACATTTGTAATTTAAATAAACCATTTTATAACTAAATAAAGTGTGTGTTCTTGATTGCTACACAATCCAGTGATCGAACTCAGAAAACAATTGGTGGCAATTTTTCGCACTATGCTACTATTGCTTATGCCAATTTGTAGCCAAATCGGGTGCCTTCAAAAAAATCTTGATTGTTTTGAAATGGTTTACACCAGCTGCTGAGTTATCACCTTGAAAATTGGAATGTGATCAAGTTTGACAATGTTGTCAAAAATTCTGCTAAGCCAGATAATTTCTTTGGTTGCTTCAGTTGCTGCTACAATTTCGGCTTCCGTAGTAGAGGTAGTAACTATTGCTTGCCTTTGACTAAACCATGAAACTGCTCCACCAGCATACATAATAACTACTCCTGCAGTCGAACGACCTGTCTTCATGCATCCTGCAAAGTCTGCATCACTAAAACATTCTAGGACACCTTTTTATACCCTACACCCAGGGTATATTCACTTTGTCATTCCGTTTGTAACGCAGAGAAGGAGGCGTGGCAGATATAGAAAAGTATATATATTCTTAATCAGCGTCACTTCCTGAGTCAATATAGCCATATCCATCTGTCTGGCTGGCTGGGTGGGTGGCTGGCTGTGTGATAGCTCGGGGGATTGAAAATGAGTGAAATCGGTCAACGGACACGCCTACCGCCCATACAAAACTATATTCAAAATGCAATTTTAGGAGTATTTTTCACGACAATGCAACCAAAATACGCATAAATACTAAGAATTGTAAGCGCAAGCTCTGAGAAAAAACTGAACGGATTCGGACAAGCAAAAAGCAAAAGCTTCAAAACGCTATACTGAAAGCGTTTTTTGAGATATTCGAACCAAATTTGACTCATACACTAAGTATCATAAATGAAAGCTCTCGACAAATTGGGTGCAATCGGACAAGGGGGCGTGGCACCTCCCATATAAGCAGAAGTTTCAAAATGCTATACTGAAAGAGTTTTTTGAGAGAGAGTAATTTTGGGTAATGTGGTTACCTTTTTCTTTTTCGCCAATTTCTACCAAAGTAATGGTAGTAGGTTAGTTTGGTCAATTAATAAGTATTAGTTATTCTATTGATTTTACTATTAGATAATTTATAAACTAAAATATAAGCATTTTCAAGCGTGAGGCCAGATAAATTGACAGTACCTAAAAATAGCTAAAAAAGAAAAGTGTCGGGTAATGTGGATCAACCTGTCCATTTCCTAAAGTAGAACCGTTATTCGCAACCTTTGTCGACTAAAAGTCAAGTAATATTATTTTAGATTATAATTGCTATAAAATTGCTGTATAGGCTTATTGAAGAATATTTTTTAGTAAGATAATCCAAATTCATACTAACAAGTGAATAAGTAATAAGGGATACCGAATCATACGTAAAATAGTACTCCATATTACTCAAACTCGGGTATCCAACACATGTAATTAGCTTTTTAAGGTGTAATAGTAATCAGATTTGATATACGTTATATAATATGGAGTAGTCCACATTACCCAAACACATCACTTTTTTGAAATAATTATATAATATATAAAATAAATGTAAAATCAAACGTGCTGATGCATTTTTTCGTTGAATAATAGTTCCACAAATGCATAGGAGTTATTTCAATTTTAAAAAACAGAGATCTGAGGAAGTAATTTACTTATTCAGAGCGTACTAAAAAAAAGTCAAATTGACCTCATAGTATATGTAAGAAATTGCACACGTGTATGAAGCATAATAGAAAATCCGAAAATCGTAAAAAATATGTTTTTCGAACTTTAATATGCACAAATAACCAGAATTGCTATACAGTCTTTAATATGGGAAATAAAAGGGTGAACCACATTACCCGTATAGTCCACATTTCCCTAACTTACTATAATCCAACCAAGCTTCACTCAAATACTAAAGACTATAAATGCATACTCTAAGCTAAAACTAGACGAACTCGGACAAGAGGGCGTGGCAAAAGCTTCAAAACGCTATGCTGAAAACGTTTTTCACTCGGACACTAAAAACTATAAATGCAACCAAGCTTCACTCAAATACTAAAGACTATAAATGCATACTCTAAGCTAAAACTAGACGAACTCGGACAAGAGAGCGTTGCACCTCCCATATGAGCAAAATTTTAAAAATACTACAGTGTAGGGTATTTAATGTTTGGCAAGGCCAAATTTTACACCCTTGTTTGATTTTATGTTGGTAAAATATTCCCAAACCTTTAGTTTCAGCAATAAAACGAAAAACTCTTTTGACTCGAATAATATCTTCTGCTATGGGATTCTTTAAGGATCTTGACAAATAACCAACAGTATACGCTAGGTCTGGTCTCGTTCCCAACATTAAATATTTTCTTTCCCTGTTTCTGAAGTTTCTAAATTTTTCGCAATTGGTGTTGAAATTGAAATCTGAAAAATTAAATCGATCTAATATCTTTTGAACATGCCCTCCTTGAGATATTTTAATAAAATCTTTTTGCTGGTCTATTTGCAGTCCTGAAAAGAACTCTGCTTTTTTCGATACAATCTTAAATTCGGACTTTAACTCTTTTGTAAATATTGCTAAGTCTTCTGGATTAGTAGATGCAACTAAACCATCATCTACATATAACACAAGCAAAAGTTTTTTGCTTTGTTTCTCTCCTATGTATATACATGGGTCCGCTTCACTGACTCTGAACCCTAAATTCTCTAGAAATCCACCAAATCGTTTATTCCAGCGCCTAGGTGCTTGTTTCAATCAGTATAGACTTCTTTTCAATTCACAGTTCTATCATTATATCCATCAGGCTGATTCATGTAGATCAAATTGCATTAAGTGCATCTTTTCGTTTGCTGCAATACTCAAAATTGATCAGATTGGCGTTGACTAAATCTTTTAACCACTAATCTGGCTTTGTATCAATACTTCCATAGACATTTGTCTTTACTTTGAAAACCCATTTGCAAGGTAATGCTTTGGCTCCTCTTGGTAAACTTTTTAGTATCCATGTTTTATTTTCTCTCAGCGATTCCATTTCACAATCCATAGCCTTCTCCCATTCACTACTTTGCTTACTTTTGAATGCATCATCATAATTTTCTGGAGTTTCTTCTGCATTAACAAACTCTTCTGCCTCCATTATGAAGTCATCTAAATGGATAGGTTTTCTTAAAGTTGCACGACTTTTGAGACATTTTGATACATTATCTTTTTCTTTCTCACTTTCATCTTCACTTACAACTCCTGTTTTATATTCTTCATCAGTGCTTCGAATATCGACTCCTGGACCGTCTCTTAGGGTTTCCTCTTGGTCTTCGCTTGAAATTTCATCTTCATACTGCTGATAATCCGTATTTTTTACCGGTAAACTAACTTTTTCTAAGCAATCTGACAATATTTCTAAGAACTGTACATCTCTGGATACAATAACTTTGTTTCGTAAACCATTTACAAAAATTCTGTACCTCTCGTCACCATCATATCCAACCAGGTATCCTTTTACGGCTTTCTGATCCATTTTTCTCCTTTTTTCCTTTGGAATATGAACATAACAAGCAGATCCAACCATAATTCATAAGGACTTTTGCCTTATTCAGATGACTTCCCTGTGTGATTTAAGATGTATGCTGCTGCACTGACTAACTATGCCCAAATTTCCTCTGGAAATTGAATTTCACTATTTGAATTCTTAAATCTTCTCGCCATCTCAACTATAGTACGATTTTCGCGCTCGCTTCTTCCATTTTGCTCTGGTGTATATGGTGCAGTCAATCTTTGCGTGATACCGTTATCGTGTAACAACTTCTTTACATCATAATTGTCGAATTCTCCACCATTATCACTCAGTATTTCTTTAATTGAATGACCATATCGGCTTGCATATGCACGCATTTGTTTAAGCACAATTTCGACCTCTGATTTTCCTTTAATGAGGTATAAATAACGAAATTTCGTAAAACTGTCTTTAAACACTACAAAATATCTTTTCTTCTGAAAAGAGAATTCGAACGGTCCACATACATCTGTTGATATTAACTCTCATGGCTTTACTGCCTTCGTTCTAGTACCAAAAGATAAACGATGCGCCTTACCAAAAATACATGGCTCACAAATTTCGGTATTTAATTTTACTTCGATACCTAACTCTCTAGCAAGCATCTCTTTAACGTGCCTTTTATACTGATGTCCCCATCTGTCATGGTACAATTGTAATATTTTACTGTCCGCAACACATACATTAGCCTCTAAATTAACAGGTTTGACGGCTACTTTATATAATGTACCATGCACCTCACGAGCACCATAAATTAAGGGATTTCCTTTCACGTTATGCCAGCACTTCTTAGCTTTAGATCTAAACTCACTTTCGTTCTGATTCCTAGCTAGAGCAGCTAGAATACAGAATAAATTTCTAGATATTTGTGGTACATACCAAACATCCTTTAAGGTCAATATTTTGTTGTCTGTATTTGAAACCATATGAATACTACCATGTCCCATAGCTTTGAGAAGTTCTTTCCCTTTATAAAGTATGGTTCTTTAAATTCTTCATAGTCAGCAAATATATCCCGTTGATAAGTAACATGCCTTGTTGCTCCATTATCAAACCACCAACTTGTTCCATTCACATCGGTGGTATAGGCTTCATTGTATAACAATGCTACTTCTATATCAGTTACATTACTTTCTTCTGTCTTCTTTTTTAATGATCGCCCATCTAATTTCCATTTTCTGCAATCACGTAACCAGTGCCCTTTCTTTTGCAATAATTACATGTGTCATCCTTTCTTGATGTTTTGTTATAAGACATAACTTGATGGTTCTTCTTATCTTGTCTTACAACTAACGCTTCTTGAGCTTTATCTCCGCTTGTATTTTTCGTAAAATTCCTGTCAAACATGCATAACTGTGTTGTTAGTTCATCAAATGTTTTTTCCGTATCCTTCGTCAGTAACATCCAGCTTCAATAGCTTGGTAAGATGTGAATACTTTTGCAAAGAAGAATTAAATCGGGTAACACATTTTCACCTTTAGCTTTTGATCCGCTATTAAGTTCATCCGAAGACTTCTTAACTTTGCAATATGAGTAGAAACATCTTCACCTGCTGTCCAATTAAATGCAAAAAATTCTGTGCAAATTTTAAAAAGTTGATCTTTAGATGTAGCTTCAAAATGTTTCTTTAGCGCTTCCCATGCATCATGAGCTGATTCCTTATCCATGATTTTTTGGTAAACTGTATCTGTAACTGCACTCGTTATCATCGACTTGGCGTAACTATTTGCCTCTGTAGGATTTGCTCCTAACGAACAGGGCTTGACTAAGTCTCCATCAATTATAGCCGGAGAGCCAGCGCCTAAAAACAACTTTGCGTTTCTAAAAGCTGAATTTTTTACAGTTGGTTATAGTAATTGTGTACATCAATAATCTGTCGGTCAGTCAAGCGAACTGTAGAACAGGCGGCTGCTATATGGCCTCAAACATGTAAAATTTCGATTTTTCTGCAATCAATTTCTAAAAGTTGAAACTTCTTATACACGTTATATAATGCATACAAATAACATTTTTGTCGGTCAGTCAGTTGAACGTTAGAACGGGGCTAGTCAGCACGCCCCAATATATGTGCAATAAATGAATCAAGTCAAAATTATTTCTAAAAGCTGAAATTTTTTTTAGGGGTACTTTATTGTATATTAACCACAAATAAATCAGTCAGTCAACTATAATGTAGAACAATCTCCGTCAGCAAGCTCAACAAAACAAAAAACAATTTCAGCTTTTAAAAACCATTTTTGTTTGTTTTGTTGAGCTTGCTGACAAAGATTGTTCTACAATATAGTTGACTGACTGATTTATTTGTGGTTAATATACAATCAAGTACCCCTAAAAAAATTACATTTAAAGATCCTTCGTGATAGTGCAGTAAATCACGGATTTTCCTTTTCCACATCGGCCAATCCGCTTCTCAAGTTAGCGTTTTGATATGTCTTGACAGATCCCTTTTACGTTCAAAATTCAACCAATTATTTACTAATATAATAATTTAAATTTCTAATAAGGCGCGTCTGGGCCCATAACCAATTGAACTTAATAAAAGATGTATCTTATTTGAACGTAAAGTTTTTAATGAAAATTTTATTGTACTCAGAAAATTTAAAAGATTTGACTCAAATCATACTACATTAAAAATAAAGTTTAGTACAATAAAGTATAATTGTAACAAGTGAATAATATAAAGTTAACACAAACTCTTTCCTTCAATACAGGGCACTATATTGGGTCCGCTGTTATTTATGCTGTATGTTAATGATATCGTTTCCTCTGTCAACAACTGTTCCAACGTATCCAACTATACGACTCTAGCTCAAATTATTCCTTCGCTAACTGCAAATGCAAAATTCAAAGTGATCTGTTAGCTGTTACTAGATGGGCTAGTGAGAACCATATCTCTATTAACTCTCAGAAAACACAAACTTTTACTTTTGGTGATTCTTATAGGGTTGATATTTTTGGCACCATATCCTTTAACAACTGCTCCTTAAGCAAAACTGATTTTGCAACTTGCCTTGGGATAATAATTGAACCTGGTCTGAAATTTGATAGGCATATTAACCAGGCTATTTCTCGGGTCAATTTAGTTCTAAAAAGGCTATATAGTTTAAACTTTTCACTTCCTTTTAAAATACGTCATCTTTTGGCGAAAGCTATTCTAATGCCTCATATTTTTTAAGGCTTAGATATTTACTCTGGCATCGATGCTAGTAACATGCACAGGCTTAATTTATGCTTTAATAGAATTGTTAGGTATGTCTTATCACTTACGGCCCAGAAATCATATTTCTGATTATGTGCTCAGATTTTTAGGATGTTCTTTTCAGAATTTTGTAAGTGTTCCATGTCTTTTTAACTTTTATTGCTGTCTGAAGTATCAGCAACCTTCATATATACTTAAATTGTTTTCTTTTCTCAATACGAGAAGAAACTGCCAGCTGCATATTCGGCACTTTTCTTCTGCTTACTACGAACGTTCTTTTTCTATCAGAGTGGCCAGATAAGAGGCTGATCTTTGAACATTTCTGCCGTTTCTAGTTTGTACTAATTTGGTATCGCTTGCAATTGATATAGCGATGATGGTACCCTGTATTTAAATTTTTTTTTCTCCGGAGGTGTGTGTGTGAGGAATCGTTAGAATCATTAATTACTATTTTTTTCCTTTTTAGTATTTTATATATTTTTTTTAGTAAAGTTGATTTTGTGACCTTTTTAATTGTAAAATTTAAAAATTAAAAATTTAAAACAAAGTTTTTAATTTAAAATTGACCTTAAAGCCTGAATATCCACAAATTTTATTTTTTTTAGTTTTATTAATTTTGTTTTAACATTTGTAAATTTTCAAAATTTTGTTTTTATACCCTACACCCAGGGTATATTCACTTTGTCCTTCCGTTTGTAACTCAGAGAAGGAGGCGTGGCAGGTATAGAAAAGTATATATATTCTTGATCAGCGTCACCTCCTGAGTCGATATAGCCATGTCCGTCTGTCTGGGTGGCTGGCTGGGTGGCTGGCTGGGTGGCTGGCTGGCTGGGTGGCTGGCTGTGTGTTGAAATACACTTTTTGGGAAAACTGAGCAAGATAATTCAATGAAATTTGGTACACTGCCTCCGTCGTCAAAGTTAGCTCGGGGGATTGAAAATGAGCAAAATCGGTCAACGGACACGCCTACCGCCCATACAAAAATTGTATTCAAAATGCAATTTTAGGAGTATTTTTCACGACAATGCAACCACAATACATATAAGTACTACGAATTGTAAGCGCAAGCTCTGATAAAAATTTGAGCGAATTCGGACAAGAGGGCGTGGCACCTCCCATATAAGCAAAAGCTTCAAAACGCTATACTGAAAGCGTTTTTTGAGATATTCGAACCAAATTTGACTCAGACACTAAGAATTATAAATGAAAGCTCTCAGCAAAAATTGGGTGAAATCAGACAAGGGGGCGTGGCACCTCCCATATAAGCAAAAGATTCAAAATGCTATACTGAAAGAGTTTTTTGAGATAATCCAACTAAATTTCACTCTGACACTAAAAACTATAAATGCAAGCTCTGAACAAAAACTGGGTGTACTCGGACAAGAGGGCGTGGCACCTCCCATATAAGCAAACTTTTCAAAATACTGCAGTGTAGGGTATTTATTTTTTGGCCAGGCCAAAATTTACACCCTTACTAGTTTATTATTCCTTTGCTTTTGAAGTGATTTCCAATCGTTTTCCAAATCTTTAAGTATGTCTTGTATGTATTCTCCTTTAACTCCTAGGAGGAGCATAGGGAGCATGTCTTAATATGTTTAAATGTTATCTTATTTTTGTTCTGTGTACGCCTTGATTGTAAATCGTTATAAATCTCATATCAATGTATGGCCCTCGTCTGGGTTTCGAGTTTATTAAATCATTAAATAAAATAAAACTTACACTAACTTGCTTGTGAAAAGAAAAAAAAAATGGCAAGAAGTCCCGAAAAGAAGGTAAAAATTTGCCTTATTTTTTATTGTGGGATTGATGCAATTTTGATTCCCCCAGAAAGAATATATTTGAAGTTAAGGATTTAGATTGATATTTTGAAGAAAAATAGTTTCTTATGCATATTTGTTGGCAAAAAAGTTATAGACATAAATGACGCTTACTGCTATTTTGAGATCTATCCATGTGCTTAGGATATCAAAAATATTTCGTCCCTTATAGGCTTTTTGAAACATCCCAGGCAGCCTAGCAATATTGTTATTTGTACCAAATTTCATGCATGTAGCTTAATCTCTTTGGCCGCCAGGCAGAGCTCAACATAAAGATATGAAAAATCAGGAGAAATTTATTTTCGATTTCAAGTTTTTTGTTTAAACTAGACTGGCTGCCAAACGGATTATAGACTTTTTGAAATATCCAAAAAAGCCTAGTTATATTGTTGTTATTACCAAGAAATGCAATTTTCACATATTTTTCATCTTTTTCAATGTTTGGACTGTTTTGCTGTATTTGACTACAATTTATTTATAGAAATTCGTATGCGTAACGTTACGCAAAAGAAAAGTTTCTTTAACCTCTGTTATCTGTTAATCCACCAAAAATATTTTTTTCAGCACAACTCTCATTTCAATCGTAACTTTGATTCTTTATCTTCAAGCTAAAAAGGGTGCTCGGAAAAATACATTACATCCTAGACATGCAGACTTTTTCGAAAATGTGCACTGATCTCAAAACTTAGTAACGTTACCAACGACACTTATACTCTTATCACTCCAAAGCCAAAAGTGATAATCAAAACTTTGTTCCTATGAAATATTAGTCTCAGGAAAGTAACATTTACACATTTGCCATTAAACCGTGATCCAGTGCAGTACACCGTGTTTTTTTTGTTACATGTTTTTGAATATTTTCCATGTTTTTAGTTTTTTATTTATTAAAAAATATTAAAAAATTATCAACTTTCAATATTAACGTAAAATCAATGCAGTAAAAAATGGTTATTTGTAAGTTTTTTGACTTGTTTTACAATATTTTTGTTTTTGAATTTTGAGAATTTTTTGTATTTTGCTAATGTTTATAAAATTTTGTATTATTTTGTGTCTAAATAATATATTCCCCTGAAGAAAACGCCAAATAAGTGACGAAACGTTGGGAAAAAATTGACGAATGGTTTTTTAGTGCAATTGTGGAACATACTGGTCAAAAACCTCTTAAAATATAAAATAGAATTAAAATTATTTGAGAACATAAAAAGACTTTTGGACTTTTTATCGGACTCACCGTTCTTGCATTATCGCTATTTGAAATATAACACAATTTTATACACGCGGCAAAAGAAACACGGCTAATATTTATGCATCACAGCAAAAAACCTCACATAGATCGAAAAGATCCATCGTACTATACAAATTTACTTAGTTCCTTTTTATTTATTTCAACGTTTAATGAGTGAAATGTATTTTCTTTATTTCTATTTTTAAAGGCTAAATACGATAATGTTAAAATTTATATCTATACCGGAGACGTAGACTGCTCACCTAATTCAATACTGGAAAAAGCTCGAACAATTTTCAACGTCAACGTGGATGAGGATAATACAAATTTTATTTACTTAAAAAATCGTCACTGGGTAGAGTCAAAAATGTATCCTTACTTCACTTTATTGGGCCAAAGCCTTGGATCACTTATTTTAGGCTTAGAGGCATTGTATAAGTTTCCGCCAGATGTTTTCATCGACACAATGGGTTATGCATTTATATTACCACTTTTCCGGTTTTTAGGAAAATGTAATGTGGGCTGCTATGTCCACTATCCTACCATTAGTACTGATATGCTGAGGCGAGTAAAAAATCGAGAATATGCCCACAATAATCACACATACGTTGTTCGTAATCCATTTTTAACATGGCTGAAATTGACTTATTACCGTATTTTTGCCAAGGTAAGTGTGATTTATCTTATAAAGCATTCAGGTAACTTTAGCTTAATTACTATGTACGTATTTTATTAATTTAAATTATTTTCCACTTTTGTATAAAAATAATATTGTATGCAAAACACTTTGCACAATGAAATGTTTGAAATTCTCGTTTAGCGAAATATTTATAGAGTAAGAGCCCAGACATAAGGACTGCCCCAGAAAAGTTTGATACTTTTATTCCTTAAGATTATGATTTTCCTGATGATTGTGCAGGTCGAAATATGGGTGCTATTTTTTTCTATATAACATGACGATTACAAAAATATATAACACTTGGTAAACAAACTTCAAACGATAAGGATGTCTAGCAATCAAGAAAAAAAGCGCAAACTCATTTTGTACACTTACCTGCAAAAACCAGAATTAAAATATTAAGCCATAGCTAAAAAAACAGGTGCATCAAAAATCACTGTCCAAAGGGTTATTTCGAATTATAGAAAGGGTCAACTTATTACGCGGAAAAAGGGTTCAGGTAGAAAAGCCAGTATAGACCCACAGTTGGTGAAAAAGGTGAAACGCTTTTTAAGCAGAATCCTAACACTTCAGAACGAGATATGGCTGCCAGAGCAGGAACCTCAAAATCTTCTATAAACAGAATTAAGAAAAAACTTAAGCTAAAGACCTACGGAGTTCAAAAAGTACCAGACCGTTCCCATGAAAAGCAGTTAGAGGCTCAAAAGCGAGCTCGAAAGTTATTGTCGATTACCTGACTAAATTTGACTACTGCATAATGAACGATGAAACATACGTTAAGGCAGTTTTTAAACAGCTACCAGGACATGAATTTTATACCTGTTCGGAGAAGGGGCAGTTACAGAGCAAATTTAAAGAGAAGAAAATTACAAAATTTCCCAAGCAGTATATGGTTTGGCAGGCCATATGCACCTGCGGTCTATGAAGCAGTTTTTTTTGTAACACAGGGCACAGTTAACTCGAAAATTTATAATTATGAATGCCTTGAAAAACGTTTTTTGCCATGTAATCGTGAGCACGGGGGAACTGTTATGTTTTGTCCTGATTTAGCAACCTCTCACTACTCTAGAGCCAGCAAAGAATGGTACAATAGCAATAATGTAAATTTCATTCCCAAAAAAACGAATCCATCTACAGTGTCGGCCAAAACCTAAGCACCCCCTAAAGAAGTTTTTTCTTTTATCAAATTTTTTTTTGAGAAAACGACGTTATTGAATTAGTTTATGTGTTTATTTTGTTTATTTGTACGTTAATTATTGACAAACAAGGACCTAAAAAATTCAGGGTTTTATAAATTAAGAGTTAACATTTAATAAACATTAAAATTTAGAAACTTCATCGGACAAAACTAAAGTACCCCCTTCTTAACATTTAATAAAAACTTTTAAAATTAATATTTAGTTGAAAACCCTTTATACTAGGTAACATTAGCACATTTTTATAGCATAGAGGACATTATATTATCAATGATATCCCTTCCTAAGGCTGCTTTCAAAGCTTCAAAGAGATTTTTCTTGGTTTTGCAATTTTCCTTGTAGATTTACGTGTTAACGATCTCCCAGAGGTTCTCAATGGGATTCAAATCTGGGGACTGGCCAACCAAGGACTTGCATCCCATTGCTCTGAAACCAGGGTTTACAAACTTAAGCGGTATGTGTTTGGATGGTTGTCCTGTTGGAACCTCCATTTAAGTGGCATCTCTTGATCCGCATTAAGCAGCATCACATCATTTGGTATGTTAAAGTGCATAAAACAATCCATAATTCCTTTAGTCTAGTGAATTAACCCACTTCCTTGACCAGAGAAAAACCACAGACCGAACTCCATCTTCCGTGCTTAACAGAGGCTTTGCAAAACTTTGGTTTTAATCTTTTTTCTTTTGGTCTGCTTACTCGCCTTATTCTATCCGAATCTTTTATAATATACTTGAATTCGTAGTACTTGGATTCGTAGGACTTGGGTTCGTAGCATAATATCAAAGGTTTGGATGAATTAAGGCGAGTACACAGACCAAAAGGAAAAAGATTGAAACCAAAGTTTTGCAAAGCCTCTGTTAAGCACGGAGGATGGAGTTCAATGGTCTGTGGTTTTTTCTCTGGTCAAGGGAGTGGGTTAATTCACTAGATTTGAATCCCATTGAGAACCTCTGGGAGATCGTTAACACGTAAATCTACAAGGAAAATTACAAAACCAAGAAAAATCTTTTTGAAGATTAATAATATAATGTCCTCTATGCTTTAAAGATGTGCTAATGTTACCCGGTATAAAGGGTTTTCAACTAAATATTAATTTTAAAAGTTTTTATTAAATGATAAGAAGGGGGTGCTTTAGTGTTGTCCGATGAAGTTTCTAAATTTTAATGTTTATTAAATGTTAACTCTTAACTTATAAAACCCTGAATTTTTAAAGTTTTTGTTTGTCAATAATAAACGTATAAATAAATAAAATAAACACACAAACTAACTCAATAACGTCGTTTTCTCAAAAAAATTTAATATAAGAAAAAATTTCTTTAGGGGGTGCTTAGGTTTTGGCCGACACTGTAACTGCCCAGAGCTTCGACCTATAGAGAGATATTGGCCTCTTTGGAAGAGTAAAAGTACTGCAAAAAATTTAAAAGATTTCAAAAATAAGTGGCGAAGGTACTGTCGACGAAACAACTGTACAAAACTTAATGAAAGGTCTTAATAAAAAAGTTAAATATTTTTATATAAAATAAATATTTGTTAATAGTGTAAGGATATGTTCGTTATACTACTCATTACCCAGTTGCAAAAGCCGGCATGCATGCTTTGCAGCATTCATGAATCATGCATACATTTCGTAGCAATACGGAAGATTTTAGGAAAAAAAAGTCTCAAATTTATTCAAATTATTTAAACCTGATTTTGAAAACAATTTTCATCTTAAAATCACATTTAGGAAAATACGATAGAAAATCAA
Source organism: Calliopum simillimum (assembly GCA_951812925.1). Lineage (NCBI taxonomy): Eukaryota > Metazoa > Arthropoda > Insecta > Diptera > Lauxaniidae > Calliopum > Calliopum simillimum. Next base: position 42,266,399 of record OX638371.1, on the reverse strand, counting down.
ATAATATAAAACTCCTTTTGACATTCTTTTGTACTCCTGAATCAGAGTTGGGCAAATTGCATTACTTTTTCAATGCATTATAGCAGCATTATTGCATTATTGCTAATGCAAAAAATCATTGCATTGATTTTTGGAATTTAATGCTATTGAAAAAATCAATTGCATTGATTTTTGAAATTTAATGCTATTTAAAAATCTATTGCAATGATTTTTGAAATTTATTGCTATTTAAAAATCTATTGAAATAATTTTTGAAATTTATTGCTATTTAAAAATCTATTGCAATGATTTTTGAAATTTATTGCTATTTAAAAATCTATTGCAATGATTTTTGAAATTTATTGCTATTGGAAAATCTATTGCATTGATTTCTTAAATTTTTCAATTTGCATTAAATTTACAATACATTGGTAGGTTTTAGGAAAAAGGAATTTTCTTTTCAACCAGGAGCTTTTGAACCATACCCTCTTTTTTTCCCCACCAACCAACCAACTCAACCCAACCACCCCCAACACACAACACCATTTTTATTTTCCTTCTTGTTCCTCGGAGGCTTCCTTCAATTATCCTGATTGGTTTCCATTTCACTTCATCATTTCATAATTTATATTCTAATTTTTTTCCGTGTTCGCCCTTGACTTGAACCTGGATCCAAACATGTTCCGTGATCGCACCTTAACGATCTCAGCCAAAGCAGCCATTATTGAGTAGCTGGCTGTAAATTTATTATATCATAATTATTCTGTCATATTAAAAAAAAAAATTATTTTTGACATCATTGGGATTCGAACCCGAGCTACTTTCAACATTCTGAATCGCGCATCTCAACGTTCTCTTCCAAATAAATACATTTATAAATTTTTTTCAAAAATTTATTTAAATTGTTATTTCCCCCGAGTTCCCAGATTTTTATTTATTTTTTATTTTTTAGAGATTTTTTTCGGTTAATGCAAATGCATGAAGGGTTATAAGAAAATTTATTTTCCATATGAATTAAATGTTACTTATGCTTGTTGTTTCAGAAATGAAACATAGCCCAGGAAAATTAAAATTTTTCTGCGAAAAAATTCCAAGTGGATATTTTTCACTGGAATTGTCTTTATTTATGCGTGATAAACAAAGTGTGAAAAGTCTATTGCGAAGTCGTGTGCGCATAAAAAGTTATTCGGGATCTAGGGCTACGAAAATCAGTTTTTTGCAAATATTTCGTTAACGCTTACTTCTACAGAAAAACGTTATGGCACAAATTTGTAGCTCAAGAAATTTCCTATAAAACGGTACTAAGAGTTAAAGAGTGTTAAAATTTTGTGGCAAGTGTATATCGTTAAGGAGATATTCACGAAAATTCGTTTTTTGCGATTTTAAGGTTTTTTTTTTAAATATGTTAAATATGCGGTACCTTTTATGCTTATACATATGTGCCACAAAACTTAAGTCGTATCTTTAGCTGTATATAATAACAAATCCAGTGCATTCTCGATCTTGGCTATGCCCATTTTTCAAGTACTCTTAGATATGAAAGACCATTATAAAACAAACGAAAATCTCTTTAAAAGAAATTTGTAACTCCGTCGATTGGGTAGATTTATCAATAACTTCATATGTGAACATATAACAAGGCCATTCGACGGACACCTACATACTATGTTAGAACGAAACCACACAAATTTTTTTTGAAAGATTTCGAATTATTCCAGTCGCCTATTTCACCATATACTATAGGTTGATTGACGAACTAATGGTAGCAGGACTACCAAGTCCACGACTTTTGATCACAACTAGAGTTCTATCGTTGTAGGCTAAGATTTGGTAGACCCTTTGGAGACAAAATCTTCTGTTTTCAGTTAACTCTTCTGTTATGATGTAGTGTTGTCTTCACGGCAAATGCTGTTAATGGAATCCCTGGAAATAGTCCCATATCATATACAGATGAATCAATAAGACAGTACACTGATATGAGTCCCAATTAGCAAAATTTTGGGTTCAGGTGAACACTGCGTCCTAGAGGTCTTGCATCGGGCCTGAAAATATTTGATGCAAAACCATAGTTTTTGAACGTAAATTTTTAACTCACACTGATAAGGGAGAGCGACTATCCTGAATAGACATCTATTACATTACATATTACATCTGATTACACATTTCTGAAACAATAAGCATGAGTAACATTTAATTCATATGGAAAATAAATTTCTTATTAACCTTTCATGCATTTGCATTAACCGAAAAAAATCTCTAAAAAATAAAAAAAGAATCCAAATCTGGGAACTCGGGGAAATAACAATTTAAATAAATTTTTGAACAAAATTTATAAATGTATTTATTCATACAAAAAAATATTCGAATTTGGAAGAGAACGTTGAGATGCGCGATTCAGAATGTTGAAAGTAGCTCGGGTTCGAATCCCAATGATGGCAAAAATAATTTTTTTTTTTAATATGACAGAATAATTATGATATAATAAATTTACAGCCAGCTCCTCAATAATGGCTGCTTTGGCTGAGATCGTTAAGGTGCGATCACGGAACATGTTTGGATCCAGGTTCAAGTCAAGGGCGAACACGGAAAAAAATTAGAATATAAATTATGAAATGATGAAATGATGAAGTGAAATGGAAACCAATCAGGATAATTGAAGGAAGCCTCCGAGGAACAAGAAGGAAAATAAAAATGGTGTTGTGTGTTTGGGGGTGGGGTTGGGTTGAGTTGGTTGGTTGGTGGGGAAAAAAAGAGGGTATGGTTCAAAAGCTCCTGGTTGAAAAGAAAATTCCTTTTTCCTAAAACCTACCAATGTATTGTAAATTTAATGCAAATTGAAAAATTTAAGAAATCAATGCAATAGATTTTCCAATAGCAATAAATTTCAAAAATCATTGCAATAGATTTTTAAATAGCAATAAATTTCAAAAATCATTGCAATAGATTTTTAAATAGCAATAAATTTCAAAAATTATTTCAATAGATTTTTAAATAGCAATAAATTTCAAAAATCATTGCAATAGATTTTTAAATAGCAATAAATTTCAAAAATTATTTCAATAGATTTTTAAATAGCAATAAATTTCAAAAATCAATGCAATAGATTTTTTCAATAGCATTAAATTTCAAAAATCAATGCAATGATTTTTTGCATTAGCATTACTAATTCAATGCATTAAAAAAGTAATGCAATTTGCCCAACTCTGTCCTGAATCATGTTAAACTTGAGTTTTTATATGAAGTGAAGTGAAGTCAAAATTTTTGATGTCACAAAAAATAAAAATAAATCAATCAGACGCTTAAATCAATTTGCACCACATCATCCATATCATTAGTGAAATGGATTGTCAGAGAATCGGTGAGAGAGTGCATTATGCGCGTCCAATAGAATATGTAAGCATTGCATAAATCATCTGGAGAATCAAAAGATAATAAATGATATAACGCTGATACATCTCAATCGTAGAGTGGATTTCAAAGGTAAACTATATTAGTCTAAGTAGTAATTTTCGGAGAATGTAAAATAATGTTAATAAATTTATTTTTAGAGCATATTAGAGCAAAAGTATTTACTATCAAAATAATTAAGAACTACAATAATTGTCCAGCGAGTATTTTGCTTGGGGTTACGGTCATACGGATAATGGTAGGATTTGAATTTTTTTGGAATAAATATATTGTTAATTCTCTTGTGATATTTGAGATAGTTATTTTGAAAGTGGCCCAAGTCCATTGAAGTGCAAAAGTAATGGCATATACATTATGTGCCATTATAATCTGTTTTTTTACCGATATCAAATTTTAACATATTACCTTCAATTTTACATCATGAGTTAAACTTTCCGTGAAAGTTTCTTTTCTAAAAAAGTGGCAGCCAATTCACATTATGACATTACATACTTTTGTTCTCGAATGGACTCAGGCCACTTTCAAAATAACCGGCTCATTTAATTATTATTCTCAAGCCATTTTTTTTAAATACCGCAATATTATTTATTGTATTTATTTCACAGGCTATACTCTGATGTCCTAAAGTGTGCTGTAATGCCACAAAAAGATTTCTCAGTATGTCAAGATGTCTTAAAACGTGCAAATACCTACATATACTTATCACCAATACATCACATTTGCTCCGCGGGTAAAGAGTTTCATGATTCTTGTTGAGAAGATTCTGGTGGTGCTGACATCATTTTTTTATTATAACGAAACAATGTCAATAATAACTATTAATAAAAATATTTATAACGACAATTTTTACCTAGTTTTTTAAACGTAAAATAGGGTTTTCATGAAACAACTGTTCAAAAGCATGAAAGAATCATGTATGGAAAAGAAAACATGAAGAAGTTGTCTTTTAGCTACAGTGAATCATGTGTAGTAGGGTTGTCATGAAACAATTGTTCGAAAGCATGACAGAATCATGGATAGTATAGAATAGAAAATATGATATATGTGTTCTAGAGCATGAGCAAATCATGAATAGAAAACATGATTCTAGCATTCCAGACCATTTTTTGAGCATGCATGATTTCCTATGACATGCCTGTACAAAAAAGAAACGAACGAGCATTTAGGACGGCATGCATGCCAAACACCCCAAAGAGGCATGATTCATGCTTCTATCATGTTTATTTTTGCAACTGGGTAATAAATAAAAAATCAATATTTAAAAAAATTCATTACGTATTTTTTTATTGATGATAAACAAAGTATCAAACTTTACTAGGGCAGTTCTTATATCACGCCACTGTAAGTCAATATTATCTATGTTCAGAGCAAAATAAGAGAAATGAAAATCACAAAATTTCCCGAGCAGAATATGGTTTGGCAGGCCATATGAACCTGCGGTCTGAAGAGCAGTTTTTTTGTAATACAGGGCGCAATAAATTCGAAATTCGAATGTCTTGAAAAACTTTTTTTCCATTTATTCGTGGAAGGGAAGGTACTATAATGTTCTGGCCTGATTAAGCAAACTCTCACTACTCTATAGCCACCGGTTTTTGATGTTTTTCGGTACGCTGAATCGAGTGAAACTACTTTCAGAGCTCTATTTATAATTCTTATTACTATCCGGGAACGGTGTTATGATTAAATAGAAAAAACAAAGAAGTGTATTTCTATATAAAATCAGAATACTCAAAGGTTAAAAAAAAAATTCTTCAACAATAAAAAACTTTTGTATAAGAAATAAGTATTTCTACATATTTAAAATATAAAAAAAAAAATTGTAGGGGAGAGGGGGGCTAGTGTGGACAGATTCAAATTCTCGCGGCGTTTTGAATTTTTTGTTTCTGTTTTATATTTTTCAAGTTGGTATTTGCACTCTGCATCACCAAAAAAAAAATTCATTTGTTGACAGTTCAGCTTTCCATGATAACGTGACCGAACGTGTTTTACGCAGCAAAAAGTAATTTTTTTGTTGTTTCGTAATTTCAGTGATACTGATAAATATCGATACCGGTATTCGGTATTGAAATATTTTTGATAACCGGGATCCCGGTATACACCGGTATTCTTCGCAACAATGAAAATGGAATAAGAAAAAGGGTGAATATGAGTAACGGCAGTCCGCGGAGCTTAGACTAAAGATCTGGTTCAGTAGGTGTTAAAGAAACATGTAATAGAATAACGCTTTATATTAATGAAAAACAAAAATAAATGAGCCCTTGATTTTGAAAGTGGTATAAGTCCATTTCGGAGCAAAAGTAATGTCATAATATAAATTAGGTGGCATTTTGTTCAGAACGAATAATATTGACTTCTGTTTTTACAGAAAGTTTACCACATTATGTGAAATTAATGGCGTTATGTTTAAAAAATAGTATCGGAAAAAACCGATTATTACAGCACATAATGTGAATGACATTACTTTTGCTCAAGGGCTCAAATATACTCTTCAATTCACATAAATTATAGGTTGAAAAATATAAAAAAGCAGTCTTAAATTTTTAATATTATTAAAATAGGAGCATAGAAACTATAGTTCATCAAGGCTTTCGCCATCCATCTTAGACCTTTGCATAGGTCAAAAGGCAAACTTTTTTGGCCAAAAGTCATAACTCCTTTATTATCAGGGTGTTCAACTGGAAATGTGGTTTTTATGTTGACTTTAGACGAAAAAAACAATTTTGACAAAAATCTTAACCCTTGTGTTACCGGGTCAAAAATGGCACATGCCTAATTTTTCTAAAATTTCACACATAATTAAAAAAAAAATTTTTTTATTTTGCATTTAAATATAAGGTTAAGATATATATAACGTTTACTTAATCTTCACTTTCTAAAGTTAGATTATTTAAAATATTTAAATAAATTGAACTTAAAATTTTTGTTTCTTCAATTTCATCGTCTTCTTCCTCATTCTCAAAAGTTTTTTCATAGCTAGCTAAGTTGATTTCTTCGCCCAGGAGTTCACACCTTAATAATTGGATCACTTAGGTTTTAAGTTGGAGACGCGTTTTAGTTGGAATGCGTCTATTTAAAAACAGCGAAGAAATGACTGGATCTGATGTGTCCATTGCTCTATGAAACACGCCTTAAAGTGTATCAACGCGGCCACTTTTGCGTGCATGATGTAATCTATCAGATTTGTACAATTTATGTCGAGATTCTGCTGATTATTCTCCAGAGGAAATTGGCAAGACAAGCCTAAAAATCAAATCTTTGTCAATGCCGGTTATTACTGAAAAAAATTCATGTTCCGCAAATGCTCGGCGAGCAGTGTTTCCATCGTTTGTGCTCCCGAAATCGCCTACTTTCGGATTATCCACCATCAGGCCAAGATTTTTGTAAAATAAACCTTGTATTATTTTTTTCTTTTTTGATACTACATTTTTATCATCTGCGTTTCTGATTTGCCACTTTTGAACTCCGCATTTGTAGCCTGCATGTAAAACAAATTCAACAAAAACGAATCCAGCTTACACCATAGATCAAAGTGTTGTATTTTGGTTTAAATATATTGTCGCTATAATCGGTAACACTTTTAAAATCTTTTGGCGTAGCACCACAAATAGGACATGTTTGTGTCGATTTAATTCCAGTAAGTATATTCAAAACTTTGCCATCAATAAGATTTAAAAAGAGCTTGTACTCAATTTCAAAGTTTTTTTTCCTTCAATTTGAATTTTAATTTTTTCCAAAAATGAAATTTCTTTTTTGATTTCAAAATCTTCTTTTAATACCACGCTTGCTGTTTCTTTTACAAATTCAAGCTTTAAAGGTCTACAAAATCTTATTGATTGTGGCGTGCGATTATTCCAAAGAATGTTCCCCGAGGAGTCTACGAGTCTTAAAGGAACAATCGTTGTAGCATTGTATTGAGCATCAACTGCTTCTTTGAAAATTTGTGGCATTTCGAGATAATTCAATATAATAAAGTTTCTAAATGTTGTAGAAAGAACAAACCATCATTTAAGCCATGGAAAACAAATTAATTCAATCAACACTAACATAATGAGTAAATGATTACCGCTAACACTCAATACCTATGCATATTGACATAATTATCGGCGTTATTACATAAATCCATTTGGCTATCACTGGAGTATCGTAACGTTTTGTTTGTGAAACCGGCAAAACTGCTCTGATTTACCTCAACTATTGACAAATGTGCATTTTTGTTTGTTTCTTTAAAATTTTAATTTTATAAAATGAAAGTATATATTTGCATCTAAGTTTTGCACCTGCTAAATACTTTTTTTTTGTAAACGGCTATAGAGATTTTAACGAAATTTGATACAATGTTGTATATTAGTATAGCATTGTGACTGGGATCCGTTCTAACCTTGTAGATACTCATAGAAACGCGTGGCAAATCCTTTAAAATTAAAATTTATTGGGCCATATTTCGCAAACGAGTACTTCTAGGGAAAAAATTCTGGTAAATTTCTTCGTAATTGTAGTTGTTTCCAACGCCGACTGCGGTGTTTTGTCCAAAAAAGGCGAATCGAAGAGACATACTGCGTATGACTTTTCATAAAATTATGTTAATTTTCAAATCGCGAAAAAAGTGTTCGTAGATATATTCATAGAGAATTGCATGCTCTGCAAAATCCAAGATAAAAATGTTTTCTACGGCATATCGTTTATTTATATTTTGCAAAAACAGTTTTTTTTCTAAATTTAAGGGTTGTCAAAAGATATCTCCTTAACTTAAAGTCGTACAAAAAAAAAAGAAGCAATATGCTGTTTGTAGAACAAGCAATTCCCTATAATCTGGCATTTTTATTTTTTTTTTGCTGCGACGCACTGTGGTTTTTTTTTGACAAAAAAGTGAACAGAAAAATAATTCACTACAAAGACAGATTTTCTTTAAAAAAATCAAACCCGAAATTAAGAGTTATACATTCACCTATCTGAAAAGATTCCCGCTTTTTCCAGCATTTGATCGACAAAATAGTGACACGGGTCGAAATCTCTTGAATCAAGTAAGATGAAATCAACTCAAAGTGAAAATGGACGGTGCCACGCCCCAAAAACCAATGCGTCATATCTCCGAAACTATTAGACGCAGATAGATAAGATTCTGTATGTTTGTAACAGACACATAGAGAAATAAAATCCACTGAAAAAGTGGGGAGTGCCACGCCCTATATAACTTATCATATCTCCGAAACTATTTGAACCATAGGGATGAGTTTAGGTATACAGTAGGTCAAAGTCAAACTCGTACATCAAAGAAACTATTTTTTAATTCCCCAAAATTAAGAATGCAAATATAATTTAAGAAACTTGTACATTTTTAAATATTTAATCCTTCAATTTTAACAAAAAACCAAACTTGAAATTCTCCATTATTTTTGAAAAAAATTTTTCACGAGTTCAATATTTAGTGTGCGCTCTTTTGTTTTTAATTTTCATGTTTAGTCCTTTTCGCATGCTTCTAATGATCCTATTTTCCATCAACAAAATGGAGTAATCCAGGGCCAGCTGTTGAAAAAAGGTCCAAAACCATTAGTGAACCACCATCATGTTTTACATTTGGTCTAAGGTTTTTCTTCAATAAGTAAAAAGCAACAAGAGGCTCGGTCGCTACTTGCTAAAACTCACTGCCATAAAGATTTTTTCTTTTGGTAAAATGTCCTCCTCTTGGATGAAAGTAATATTAATATATTAGGTTCAGACGGCTGACCATACGTATGGAGAAAACCAAATAAAGCACTTGTTCGAAAAACTTTAAACCGCATGTACAACATGATGTTGGTTCACTAATGGTATGGGGTTCGTTTTCAGCAGCTGAGCCTTGAATACTCCATTTTGTTGAAGGATGTAAGGATCAAAAGATGTATTTAAACATTTTAAGATTAAATTTACCGCATTGTAGGGATGAACTAGGCCAAAGTAGTGATAGGTATTTTTACCAAGATAACGTTCTCAAACATATTTCATATAATACGAGATCGTGGATTCAATATAAATGTCCCAATGTATTCAAAACACTGGCGCAGGGTCTAGATATAAATGCTGTTGAAATTTTGTGGAATTATCTAGACCCAAAAGTTCGCCAGCACAATATTTCTTCAAAAACTCAACTAAAAAGGGTATTCATGGAATAATGGGAAAAACTGATCCAATGCATGCGATAAGGACTAAACATGATAACTAAAATCAAATGAATGCACACTGAATATTGAACTCTTGAAAAAATTATCATTTTGTTAAGGTGTACGAGTTTGGCTTTAGTATTGAATATGCTTAATTTTTGTGACTTTTTATTTAGTTTTAAAAATAATGGAAAATTCCAAGTTTGGTTTTTTGTTAAAATTGAAGGGTTAAATATACTATTTAAAAATGTACTCCAAGTTTCTCAAATGATTTTTGCGTACCAAGTTTTAAGGAATTGAAGAATAGTTTATTTGATGTACGAGTTTAGCTGTATATATAAAGGGTAGTGAGTCAAATAACATTTGCTGAAAAAAGGGCGGTACCAAACCCAACAATGAACATATCCTTATTACTTGGAACTCTGTTCTATAGAGAACAAGATCATTCATGTAGCTCTGCCTGTTGGCGTGGCTCCACATATATTTTCATCAGATGCTATTTGTCTTGATGACCTTTGTGTATAAACCGAATTTTATCCACATCCACATAGTTTCGGAGATATTATGTGTTTTATATTTTTGGGGCGTGGTATCGCCCATTTTTCTAGTGGCTGTTATTTCTCTCTGTGCCTATTACAAACATACCGAATCTTATCTATCTGCGTCTAATAGTTTCCGAGGCATGACGAATTTGTTTTTGGGGCGTGGCCATTTCACTTTGAGCTGTTTTCATCTTACTTGTTTTAATTGAATGCATATAAATTTATTCATATATTGCCCCTGCGTTAAATGTGACTAACATTTTTAAGCAGAAAAATCGATTTTTTCAAATTCAAGAGATTTCGACCCGTGTCACTATTTTGTGGATCAAATGCTGGAAAAAGCGGGAATCTTTTCAGATAGGTGAATGTATAACCTTTAATTTCGAGTTCGATTTTTTTAAAGAAGATGTGTTCTTGTAATGAATTATTTTTGTGTACACTTTTTTTTTCCAAAAAAAAAAAAAAAAAACCATAGTGCGATGCTCCGTTCATGTACACGTATTATCACAATTTAAAAAAATAACTCAGTTTTATAAACCTCGAAAAATTTTCTAGGTAAAACTACCAAATGACCGCACTACAAAAAAGATCACAACTTTTTTATTTATATTATAATCTAAACATTCCACTTTTAATAATAAAAGTTCATGCGGTCTTGTAGAAATCCTACGTATGCTTGCTTTTAACGCCCTGTGGACTCTAATAAAATACAAAATCTTTAATTATTCTAGATTTACAGTTGGGTTGGCCGAAGTTCACAAACTGTTATGGTTAATTCTTCTTGGACTGAAAATCATATCCTCGAGTTATGGGAAGCACCATTTAAAACCCATCGAGTATACCCACCTTGTGAAGTTAGTCACTTAAAATCGTTACCGCGTAGTGAAAACGAAGAAAACATAATTATACTTTCCGTTGGACAATTTCGACCTGAAAAGGATCATCCCTTACAATTGCAAGCGATGTATGAACTACGAACCTTACTCTCGAAAAATGAAGAGCTTTGGAATAAACTACGTCTAGTCATAGTAGGTTCCTGCCGAAACGAAGAAGATTATATGAGACTAAAAAATATGCAAGATTTGTCCAAACATTTATCTCTTGAAAATTCAGTAGAATTTAAAGTAAATGTACCATACCAGGAACTACTACGATGTTATCAATCTGCTAAAATCGGAATACATACAATGTATAATGAACATTTTGGTATTGGGATTGTTGAATGTATGGCTGCTGGTCTAATAATGATAGCTAACCGCTCTGGCGGCCCTCTACTTGACATAATTGAAACATCGGAAGGATGTCAAAATGGATTTTTAGCTGTAGATGCGAATGATTATGCAAATTGTATTTTTAATATTATATATAACTTGGACGAAGAGAATGAAATTATTTGCAATGCTGCCAGGTAAAAAAAAAATATTTATTACGAATTTTTTATAACAGTTCTATTTACAGAGCGTCCGTTGAAAGATTCTCGGAAAAGGAATTTGAAGTTAACTTCCTTCGAGCTGTTAGTCCACTTTTTAATCAAACTCCATGATGGTGAAATAACACAATTTCATGCTCTTTGTATAAATAAATAACCAAAGATAAATCAAGTAACGAATTATAACTCTTTATTTATTTCTTTCGATACATCCAACATATAAGTTGTAACTCAAGTTACCAACTTTTTACGGAACAGTGTTTTTCGACATCTGCGTATTAGACTAAATCTTAAAATTTGAAGGGCTGGCAGCTATTTTTAAAGTTACAACCAAAGTATATTTTTTTAGGTCTCGATACAAAAAAAAAAAAAAAAAAAAATTATCATAACTAAAAACTACGATTTTCGAGTTACCAACTGATACGTTGGACGTATCGATTTATTTATTTCATCTACTGGGCTAAAACCCTTACAGATTACAAAAACAATACTTAATAACTATATTAACAAAGTTTCTTAATTTAAAGCTTGATGAGAGTACATAATAATGTCCTTAAGGCGTTTAATGAAAAAATTTCTATTTATGATAAAATCTAATTAAATAATAATGATTAACATAGTTGCAATTTGTGTTGCATTGGATTATAATATTGTCTACACTATTTTCTCGTTAACGAATTTTTTGCTCTTTATGAATCCAGATTAACAAGGTTAGAATAGACTGGCTGTTCAGTGAACAAAGGTTTACGAACACACTTAGACTAATATTTGCCCTTTTTGAAGTCCTCAAAATAGATTGCTCTGTTACTCCTAAACCCACTTAGATTTTTTGATAAAAAGGAGAAGGTTGCGAACAAAATGTTTTGAAATCGTGTAAACAGGTGCTACTTAACATGCAAACAACTTTACTTTTGCTACTTAGTTTGTTTCTACAGTGCTTTCTTCAATGACTTCTTAAGAAGTTGTCACTGAGGGGAAAGTATGGAGTACATCCTCTTTGATTGTTTATACGATTGTAGGTTACTTTTTTAACAACTTGGTTGACTTGGGCATCACAAAGGTTCGCAACCTTCTTCCTTTTATCAAAAAATCTAAGTGGGCTTAGGAGTAACGGAGCACTCTCTTTTTAGGATTTCAAAAATTTAAATTTGATATTTATCCTGAAATCCTGAAATTGAATCGGATATAAAAAAAATGTATTTTCCATTATTATAACCGGCTGTAACTTTGAACACCAACACTAACTTGCTCCGAAATCGTCAACAAACAAACGAGCAACTCAAAACTTACGAACTGCAAACAGGGTTAACTTCGATGTACTTTTTTGTATCCTTTAGGCTTTCGGGCTTGAGAATTCCTCTCTTGAAAAAAATTGGGTATGTGTTTTGTGCAACAGGTAAAAACAAGCGAAGCGTCGCTTAGACGTTTTTTGAAGACACCGATGAGCCAAACAAAAAGAAATGTAAGCAGTGTTCAAAAATATTCGTCCTTAATTCGGCCTGAACAACTTACTTCGTAATACCAAAAGCAAATGTGATAAAAACACTACTCTTGCGATAAATTTCTTTTTTATAAAAAAATATTAACTTTTTCATTCAACATCATTGACAAAACGTCTTAGTTTTTATTTTCAATTTTATTAAGTTCACATTTTCGATTTAAGAGCAAAAAAACCACAATTCAAAATATTTGTTTAATATTCTTGTGTAATATTAAACCATAATACTTATCCCAATTCCTAAAAAATTCTTGTAACGCTGATTGCAATCATATCCAACGCATATCGAACATGATGAACGTAACCAAACAAACGAGAAAACTCATAACTTACTAGCTCAACCAACAAACGATCAGCTCAAAACGAATGGGCTGATCGATTAAACGATCAGCTCAAAACTCGCGAACCGATGAACTGAGTTGAGATGAGCTGATCGATTTTGGTTCGTTGTGTGTTGCCAAAGTTCGAACAGGTTGGATCAGCTCATTGCACAGCCCTACAACTTACCTTTTAACTTTTATTTTACGTTCAATCTTCCTTAAAGTAATCTTTGCGCTTTTATTTTATTTTTATTTGGAGATAAAATTATGTGTATACCAAGAACTATGTTCTTTTATAATACAAAGTGTAATTGGTTAAGCAAAATGAAACATTTAACTAAAAATATTATATAATCTTAAATAATCTTAATAATACTTTTTTTTTTTTTTTTTTTAAATTTATATTTTAACAAGACATGGAAAAAGATATGAAAAAATGGTTACTTATCCTATCACAACAAATGGTTAAATATGGATAGCCTAAAATTCCTTATTTCATGAATACTTCTACACTGACTTGGTAAAGAATTCCATAGTCGAATGGCATTGATGAAAAATAATCTTGAAGAGTTCAAGTAATTGAACCTAGGTATTATAAGCATCTGAGTCCTTAGAGACTGGCTAAATTGTAACTTTTCAAACAAGTATGCTGGCGTTTTCAAGTGGATCAGTTTGTGCAGAAAAACACAATTCCTAAAACTGAGATACGTTATTATATCACAGCCTAAAATCTTTTCATTAAACTGGGACACATGATCGTATCTACGTAAGCCATAGACATATCTCGTAGCATGATTAAATGCAATTTGTAGTTTCAGCTGGGAACGTGAGTCCAACTTGCTATATACTAGTTCAGAGTAACATATTATGGGTACAATTAATTGGATAACAAGCTTACGTTTAGTTTCAATGGGTGTAAACTCAGCTGATGATCTGAGGTTTTGCAAAGTTATGAAGATTTTCCTGACAACATCATTAACGTGATCAGTGCAATTTAACAAAGAATTTAAATGAAATCCTAAACTGCGGGCTTTATCAACAACTTTGAGAGTTTTTCCACCTACACTTATGTTAGGTATATCTTCAAAAAAGATCTCATTTTTCGAAATAGGCAGTATACAAGATTTTGTCGCATTTAGAGTAAGGCAATTAGCAAGGGCCCATTCGTTGATGCTTTCAAGGTCTTCATTCAATCTATAGCATAAGTCTTCCAGGAGGCCTGATCGGCTAGACATATATAATTGAATATCATCTGCATATGCATGCAGCGTTGCGTATTTACAGATTGAGAATATGTCATTCACAAAAATAGTAAAAAGCAATGGACCCAGAACTGATCCTTGCGGTACACCACTACAAACTTGTTTGTACTGAGAATAGTTGTTACCAACTTTAACCCTTTGGAGACGATTTGACAAATAACTTTCCATTAGACGTACTGAACTATCACAGAAACCATACTTATACTTCAGTTTCTTACAAAGTAAAAAATGGTTTACAGTGTCGAATGCTTTAGAAAAGTCAAGCATACAAAGAAGGGTTATAAACCCTTCATCATATGATGGCCTTATATCATCCATAATTTTGATCATAGCAGTCGAACAACTGTGCCCTGTTCTAAATCCAGATTGAAGTGGAGAGAGAAGTTTATTTTCATTGAGAAAATTGACAATTTGACTAGCCATGACAGTTTCACATATTTTGGACAAGCACGATAAAATACTAATTGGCCTGAAATCATTAGGCTCACTAGCTGAGGGTTTCTTTCCTACTGGAATGACTAAACCATTTTTCCAAGAAAAAGGAAACGAAGATGTGGTGAAACAATGGTTGATGATATGCGCAATAGGGCTGACGATATGAACAAGTATAAGTTTGAGAAATTTTATAGATATTCCATCTTCACCGACAGCATTTGAATTAATTTTCATTATACTCTTTCTGATATCTTCCTCACTAATACTGGCAAACTGGAAAGCTTTCTTTGGAAAATCGGAACCTTTGCAAAAACTGCGAGTCACTCCATGTCTCCAAATGGGTCTTTCGTTTTGTCCGCGATCGAGTACAGACGTACTCTCGTGTGTAATCGTCCGCGCGTGTCTTAAAGTTAGACCCGTTACACGTGTTTTTTTTAAAGGCGCGTGTATCGTACATAACCTAATTATAGGTTAAAAAGAAAAAATCAAGTTCGTTAATATAAAATAAATTTTATAATCGTATAATATAAAGCTATTCTATAAGTCTGTAAAGACGCTACGCTGAGAGCTGTGATAAAAACCTAGTGTTTACGGCAGCTCTCTTATTAGGGACCTATGTTACTCGTAATGAGTAACATATTCGAAGAAGAAGAAGATGTCTCCAAATGATTACGTCTGCTTCGGAAATTGAATCTGTCATTTTTTAAAAGGGTATATGTTGCTCGGCCGAAAATTGTTCTTCTGCCTTTTTGCCGTTGTGGCAATGGCGCTGGTTGGTCTATCTTTTTTAAGTACGCAGATTACTACTTAATATCAATGTTAGTTAACTCCAATCACTAAAATCGTATTAAAAATAGATTTACCAAACTTATCAGAGTTTTTCTTAAAGTTGCCAAAAGTTTAAATTTTGTCACATATCGCCTTTCAAAAATAACCAATTCAATTATGTCTGATGGATGTTCTTCTTCTAAAAATTCGCAAAACCCGCAATTCGTATATGTAGTTCTGAATTTATATTTTGTTTTAAATTCAATGATTGTTAAATTCAATTTATTTACACAGGGATACACGACGTCAAACTTCGGTGTAAGAGTTACACTTTGACTTTACCTATTAGGTATAGTGTAGAGCTGTCGGATCACGTGAATTCGTACTACACGTGAGCACGTGAATTCACGAATTTGTGGTTCGCGTAGGTACGTGAATTTGGTAAAGTTCGTTCCTTTGATACGAACTTCGTACTATTCGTATCTCGTAGTTTTCGTACCTCGTACTTTTCGTGCCTCGTACTTAGTACTTTTCGTACCTCGTACTTCCTACTTTTTGTACCCCGAATGAGTAAGTACGAAAGCTCAGAAGCGACCAAAGTATCAAAAAGGTGCCACGCCCACTATTTAAGGATTAATCGAAAAAAAATTTAACATGTTAACATGTTACATCTCGCAAACTATGAACGCTATTTCCATGAAATTCGGTAGGTACGTGCTCCACATAATAAGCATCCGTTGCCCAAAAAGTGGCCGTGATCGAACATCGATCGGTCCATGCCACGCCCTTTTTTTAACGATTCGAATAATGAGCACTTTAAAACGTTACTTCTCACAAAATATACAAGCTATTTCGATGAAATTTGGTAGTTAGGTGCTCCACATAATTAGCATCCGCTGACCATAAAGTGGGCGTAATCGAACAATGCCACGCTTACTTTTGACAAGGTATTTTTGTGTTAACACCTCGTTTTTTACAAAATTAGACTGAAATTACACTTTGGCGTTAGGAAATAACGCCCAAGGAAATAACGCCCAAGGAAATAACGCCCAAAAAAAAAAAACGAAATAACGCCCAAAATAAAAAACGAAATAACGCCCAAAAAATATGAAATAGCGCCGAAAAACAAAAACGAAATAACGCCCAAATTATTTTCATATAAATTTGGGCGATTATTTCCTAACGCCGATTATCGCCCAAATTTATATGAAAATAATTTGGGCGTTTTTTCGTTTTTGATTTTGGGCGTTATTTCATATTTTTTGGGCGTTATTTCGTTTTTTATTTTGGGCGTTATTACGTCATTTTATTTTTTGGACGTTATTTCGTTTTTTTTTTGGGCGTTATTTCGTTTTTTTTAAAAAAAAGGGAAATAACGCCCAAAAAAAACGAAATAAAGCCCAAATTTTTGGGAGTTATTTCCAAAATGATTATCGCCCAAATTTATATGAAAATAATTTGGCCGTTATTTCGTTTTTTTTTTTTTGGGCGTTATTTCCTTGGGCGTTATTTCCTAACGCCTTACACTTTTCTTTTAAGACTTTCTAACTGTAGGAGTAAAAATGTTTGAAAAAATTTCTTCAGTTGCCAAAAAAACCTGCCACACTTTTTTTCGTAGATTTTTCTTTCTAAATAAAGTTTATTTTGATTGAGAATTCTAAATGTATTTTTAAAATACAGTGTCGGCCAAAACCTAAGCACCCCCTAAAGAAGTTTTTTCTTATATCAAATTATTTTGAGAAAACGACGTTATTGAGTTAGTTTATGTGTTTTTTTTGTTTATTTATACGTTAATTATTGACAAACAAGGACTAAAAAAATTCAGGGTTTTATAAATTAAGAGTTAACATTTAATAAACATTAAAATTTAGAAACTTCATCGGACAAAACTAAAGCACCCCCTTCTTAACATTTAATAAAAATTTTTAAAATTAATATTTAGTTGAAAACCCTTTATACTGGGTAATATATGCACATCTTTAAAGCAAAGAGGACATTATATTATTAATGATATCCTTCGATATCCCTTCCTAAGGCTACTTTCAAAGCTTCAAAGAGATTTTTCTTGGTTTTGCAATTTTCCTTGTAGATTTACGTGTTAACGATCTCCCAGAGGTTCTCAATGGGACTCAAATCTGGGGACTGGCCTGGCCAACCAAGGACTTGCATCCCATTGCTCTGAAACCAGGCTTTACAAACTTAAGCGGTATGTGTTTGGATCGTTGTCCTGTTGGAACCTCCATTTAAGTGGCATCTCTTGATCCGCATTAAGCAGCATCACATCATTTGGTATGTCAAAGTGCATAAAACAATCCATAATTCCTTTAGTCTAGTGAATTAACCCACTCCCTTGACCAGAGAAAAAACCACAGACCATTGAACTCCATCCTCCGTGCTTAACAGAGGCTTTGCAAAACTTTGGTTTCAATCTTTTTCCTTATGGTTTGCTTACTCGCCTTATTCTATCCGAATCTTTCATAATATACTTGAATTTGTAGTACTTGGATTCGTAGGACTTAGGTTCGTAGCATGATATCAAAGGTTCGGATGAATTAAGGCGAGTACACAGACCAAAAGGAAAAAGATTGAAACCAAAGTTTTTTATTAAATGTTAAGAAGGGGGTGCTTTAGTTTTGTCCGATGAAGTTTCTAAATTTTAATGTTTATTAAATGTTAACTCTTAATTTATAAAACCCTGAATTTTTTAAGTCCTTGTTTGTCAATAATAAACGTATAAATAAATAAAATAAACACACAAACTAACTCAATGACGTCGTTTTCTCAAAAAAAATTTTATATAAGAAAAAACTTCTTTAGGGGGTGCTTAGGTTTTGGCCGACACTGTATATATTAATATCTGTGGACTTTTGACAAAAAAACCTAACTCGAAATAAGACAATTTTCCAGGATTTTAATCATAAACATAAAAGTTAAACACGCTTCTTTTGGAAAATCAACATATCTCGATGTTTTATTTCGAATTGCATTTGACAAAACATCTCTCAAATAGGTTAAAAAATTCAGGCATTTGCCATAACAAAAAACTTTTACAAATGATTTTCACAAAACAACTTAAATCGAGATAAGATACTGGGTAAATAGCAAAAAAAATTTGACAAAAGCACTTCTTCAAAATAAGTTACTTTTTCTATGGAAAGGAGCAGAATTTTTTACATAAAAAATATTTGAGTAAAACATCTTATTTCAATTTTATTTAATACTACTGACCTTAGAGCAAAAAAGTTAATGGAAAATATTTGTTTAGTATTTATTTATAATAAAAACTTTAACATTTGTTTTAATTCATAAACAAAAAAATAGGCGTGATAACACTATCAAAGAATTCCGGATATAATGGTTTTAGATAGTAAAAAAGGTTCACAGGATCCTAAAAAGCCTGCCAGTTTCTATATTTTATTGCGATAAATAAGATATTCAATAAAATAAAATACTAAAATATGCACATCAGTCATATTGAGTCAAACACCAATCAGATAATTTTTTAATTTTAAATGATTTTGATTGGCTGACGATGACATAATGCTGTGTTGCCAGATCAACGTATTTTTTCTCTAGATCTGATATCATGTATCCCTGAAAAGTTTTACAAAAACAGCGATCCTATATTTATTTGAAAAAAATATGTATACATAAAATGCATATCTTCATTTGTTTTTGTGTTTTGTTTTATGTCTCAGTTGTCAAAAAAAAAATAAAAAATATGTACAAATTTTATTCCAAATTGAATTCAAAATTCAAAATTTGAAAAAAATGCAGAAAGAAAACAATGCTAAAATATTGTGTTTCAGATTAACTTAACCAATAAAATAAATAACAAAAAATTTTGTGTTCAAAAGCAGAAAATGTCCCAAAATGTAGGATTCAAGTCCCTTATCTGGCAACGGTAACATACAGTGGCTCACAGCTTATTTCGTGCAGTAATATTTTTTAACTATAAAATACTGTATCTTTAAAACTAATACAAATATCAATGATGACATGGCATACTTGTGTCGGAAACGTGATACTGAGCCGAGTCGCAAAAGCAAGTAGACTTTTTTGGAGTTTTTTTGCTTATGAAGGACTACTTGGGCTTTGAAACTGTGGTCTCGGTACACGCAGCCGCCAGTTTTTGCACTGTACGAGCTTTCAATTGTGCGTTGCATTTAAGACGGGACTCAAACTAACATATTAAACAACTTAGCGCATAGATTGGCTGTTCTAAAAATGAGTTATGACTGATTTTCGCTGCTAAACGACCCAGTTCTACAAAATCCACTTTTTTACCCTGACATCCTGACATGTACAAGATCAAACTTATAGTTGGTTGCATCTGGTTGCGAATACCACACAGAGAACATAGAAAAATAAATTTCCGTTAAATAATGCAAAACGCTGGCTGCGCACAGTGCGAAATTTTCAGAGTCTAGCGGAACTTAATTCATATCTCAGCACATATAGCACTTATAGTTATGAAACTTAATACTTGGATATATATTTAATTGACAAAACATTATGCAAAAATTAAGGGGGATCAGACAAGGGGTTATTATACCCCCCATATATGGAAATGCTTAAAACGTTGTATTTCTGCTCCCATACCTGATATCGCTATGAAACTTGATAGATATAACCATTTTCTTATCGAAAATCCATAAAAAATGAAGGGGGTAAAACAAGGGGTATTTGCTGTTTCTTGCATTTTTATTCAGAAATGCTTCTTAATTTCGAGAGGATTCCCCCTACCTTTTTTGTATATTATAAACTAGCGTAATTATAGTTACCTTTAAACTATGGATAGTGTCAGATGTTAGTGTTGGTGAGCCTATTTTTTCCAAAACAAAACCAACGATGGCGCCCGATGTCGGTTTTTCATGAAATTTCGGTGTCCAAAGACATTCTGGAAAAGGTTTAGTTAAAAAGAAGATCGCAAAATATCGCAATAGATGTTTTATGTTTCCAGTAGAGGATAAACCTACCTTTCAAATTTTGTACGTTTCAAAATGGCAATTTGTGGTAACACCTTTTAAAGTATCCAATGAAGTTAAAAATGTAAATCTTATCCACTTCTTAAAAAGCACAATTTTCACAAACAAATCACGTACGAGTAAGAAAAGATTTTGCAATTATTTGAATGCCAATAAGTGACAATTTTATTGAAAAATAAATGATAAAAATTTCGCGGCCTACTGACTTACCGTTTGTATGTACCACTCTATTAACTTTTACAAATCGAAAAGCTTTTAATAGGCAAAAAGTATGATTGAATAAGTAATGTAAGTTTCAGGTGCATTTTGTAGTCGTTTGGCAAGGTTTTTCACCAAACTGAGTATGAGGTTTTTGAGGTGGGATATAAAACTACTGAAATAATGAATAATCTTACGCATTTTATGTATTTCAAAAATTGAATAAAGTTCCGCTAAACTTCCCAAATTTCGCACTGTGCTGCGAAGGGAAAATAAGCATCTGCACGAAATAAGCTATGACTTGAATTTCTCCTGCTCAATCGGTTTTTTCCGTCATGAGCGTCTCGGAATCAAATTTTGTGGATTTTCTTTTACTTATTATGAACAATAGGCATGCCCGTCTAAGCCTGCATTAAAAATTTGACGATATTTGTAATAGTTTTAAAGATACAGCGTTTCAAAGACAAAAAAAAAATTACTGCACGAAATAAGCTGTGAGCCACTGTAACTATGACGTAATAATATATTTTACAGCGTTTTTGGCTTAAGCTTCAAAGTAAGTAAGTAAATGCGAAAATTTGCTATTTAACATTAATTTAATGTAAAAAAAATGTTTTTTTCAGAAATATGCGATGCGTATGTACACAAAAAATGCAGTTCCAAAAATTTTTTATCACGCTCTCAAAGTATTAGTTTTTTTGCTTTCCTGAAAAGTTGGCAAAATCGAGTTAGGTTGTTTTGTCAAAAGTCCACAGATATATAGACTATCTGGCGTTAACTAAAGGCACAGAAAGGATAACATGTAAAGGGTTAAACTATGAATGGTCAGGTAGATATGTAAATAATTTGCATTTAAAAAAAATTAACCTGTTAAATGCTTATTAGGTAACGTGTGACAACCATAGAGAATAGCTGATGGGTTACAAGATAGTATTTAAGCTGTTTATGTGTGCGTACAAATTATCCTCCAAAGTAAGCATATCGTGTGAAAGTGAAAAAATAATAAAGAAGTTTAAAAAAACATAATCTTCATTTAAATTTTTAGAACAAAACTTGTAAGTTAAAATAAAATTTGCATATTACTAAAAATTAATTAACTAAATTACTCTTTGAAGATAAGATTCATTAACATTATTAAAGTTTTATTTAGTTTATCTAATATTCCAGATAAATTTATTTTGATATGGCTAACCGTAGTTGGAACCATACTGTAAAAATTAGTAATATAGTAATATTTGTCCTGAAGAAAACAATGGTTTTGCGTGTCCTGGAGGCACAACTGGCTCAATAGCAAGGCACTTAAGAAATATGCATAATCTTATGCCTAGGTAAATACAATTTACAATTACTTGTAAAAATTAACATCACTTTTTGTAATGCATTACAATAACAGTTACTAAATGATAGCACAGGTTTACAAAAAAAAAAAAAAATGTCATGGCGTTTTGACCAGACTATGTGTTTCCTAGGGACTTTGACGTCCTGAATCCGAATCCCAGGTCCGTTTTTTTCCAGAACGTATGAAAAAATAGATTTCAAGGTCATAAGGAGGTCAAAATGGGGTTCATATGTCGTTTAGTGATAAATTCGCTAAAATTCTGAAACTAATTTATAATCATTGAGCTCTTAGGTCTTAAAAAGAATATGTGATCAAAAAGGGTATCCCGGACCTAGTTTCGGAGATATAAATAAATAAATAAATAAATAGCCATCGGAAGATCAGAATA
The DNA here is from genome assembly GCA_951812925.1 of Calliopum simillimum. NCBI lineage: Eukaryota > Metazoa > Arthropoda > Insecta > Diptera > Lauxaniidae > Calliopum > Calliopum simillimum. The sequence continues at coordinate 42,243,708 of OX638371.1, read as the reverse complement.
TATATCTTCTATGAAAACCGCTATAAGTTGGGAACCCCTGGATGGATTTGGAAAATATTGGTGTCATATAAAAGGTATTTTGTTGTTGTTGTTATTTTTGTTGCTGTTGGTTTTGTTGATTTATTTGTTGTTGTAATTGAAAAATTTCACAAAATTTCAAAAAAGCTCATATCTCGAAAACTATGAATCCAATTGAAAATATGTTCAAGACATTTTTATGGGCTGTCAAAATTCCTTTCATAAGACATCAATATTTTACAAATCCATCCAGGGGTTCCAAACTTATAGCGGTTTTCATAGAAGATATATCCGGATCTTCCGATGGCTATATCTCCGAAACTGGGTCCGAGAAAACCTTTTTGATCACATATTCTTTTAAAAAACTAAGAACTCAATAATAAAAAATTAGTTTCAGAATTTAAGCGAATTTATCACTAAACGACACATGACCTTAAAATATTTTTTCTCAGAAGTTCTGGAAAAAAACGGACCCGGGATTCGGATTCAGGACGTCAAAGTCCCTAGGAAACACATAGTCTGGTCAAAACGCCATGACATTTTTTTTGTAAACCTGTGTAACTAATGTTTCAGAACTACCTAAGTTTTTTTTTTATTTTATTCACAGTTTCGAAAATGAAAGCGTCTTGAACGAAGCAAGTACAAGTAGAAATGCAGAATTTCCTTGCGGAAAGCGTCGTAGCAATGATAAAGAAAATCGTCCTTGCAGTCCAAAACAGGCAGACCTTACAAACCAGTCCCTTGCCAAATGATAGTAAAAATTGGTGGTAACGCCTATGGTCATATTTTTCCTGAAGAAAACAATGGAGGCACTACTGGCTCAATAGCAAGGCACTTAAGAAATATGCATAATCTTATGCCAAGGTAAATAAAATTTACAATTACTTGTAAAAATTAACAGCACTGAAAAATTTACTTTTTGTAATGTGCTAGGTATTCGGCTTTTTATCAAAAAGAAAAACACGTCTTTTCTGCTTAGCTTAAGAAATCGAATGAAACTTTATTTTATATGATTTGACATGTCAGAGAATAAGAACAAGAATACAGCCTGATTGGGTTGCCAGATTGTAGTTTTTAATAAGCAATACCCAACACGCCCCTCCTCAACTTTGTTTTTATACCCTACACCCAGGGTATATTCACTTTGTCCTTCCGTTTGTAACGCAGAGAAGGAGGCGTGGCAGATATAGAAAAGTATATATATTCTTAATCAGCGTCACCTCCTGAGTCGATATAGCCATGTCCGTCTGTCTGGCTGGCAGGCTGGCTGGCTGGCTGGCTGTGTGTTGAAATACACTTTTTGGGAAAACTGAGCAAGATATTTCAATGAAATTTGGTACACTGCCTTCGTCATCAAAGTTAGCTCGGGGGATTGAAAATGAACGAAATCGGTCAATGGACACGCCTACCGCCCATACAAAAAATATATTCAAAATGCAATTTTAGGAGTATTTTTCACGACAATGCAACCAAAATACGCATAAATACTAAAAATTGTAAGAGCAAGCTTTGAGAAAAAACTGAGCAAATTGGGACAAGAGGGCGTGGCACCTCCTATATAAGCAAAAGCTTCAAAACGCTATACTGAAAGCGTTTTATGAGATATTAGAACCAAATTTGACTTAAACACTAAGAATCATAAATGAAAGCTCTCAACAAAAATTGGGTGAAATCGGACAAGAGGGCGTGGCACCTCCCATATGAGCAAAAGCTTCAAAATGCTATACTGAAAGAGTTTTTTGAGATAATCCAACCAAACTTCACTCAAATACTACAGACTATAAACGCACGCTCTTAGCTAAAACAAGAGGAACTCGGACAAGAGGGCGTGGCACCTCCTATATATGCAAAACGTCAAAACACTATACTGAAAACGTTTTTCACTCAGACACTAAAATCTATAAATGCAAGCTCTGAACAAAAACTGGGTGAACTCGGCCAAGAGAGCGTAGCACCTCCCATATGAGCAAAATTTTAAAAACACTGCAGTGTAGGGTATTTAATGTTTGGCCAGGCCAAATTTTACACCCTTACTAGTTTTCATTACATATAGGGCCTTATCGTAAATCTGAAGGGAGTTCCATTCTCTCCCTCCTGGGGAAGGAGCAGTGGAAGTAGTGAATATTTCATTAATGGAAACTCCCCTTCCTGCAGGGATACTTTTTTTATTTTAATATCGTTGACATTTTCAGAAATAACCAGTTTGCAACGCTGCGTTTTTCCAAGAGCGTTGACATTTTACACAAAAAAAACATCTGGCAACGCTGTGTCTTTCCCATATCTTTGACATTTTGCGCAAACACCAGTCTGAACGCTGATTTTTTCCAATTTTGTAAAAATTTTGCACAAAAAAAAAACAAGTGGCAACGCTTTTTTGCATAAATCGTTGACATTTTTTCCATTTTCCACTGGATTTTGACAGCTGACTAAAAAAAAAAAGATAAACAAGAAACAGCAATTGCAAAAGAAGAAAAAGAAGCAATTGCAGCAGTGAAATTTAAATTAATGCTTTGCTTTTTAAAGTAAAAAATGTATTTTTAATCATTTTTTTTGGATTTGAAAAATCAAAAGTTTGCATCAAAAAGTTAAAAAAAAAAAAAAAATAAATTTAAGTGAAAAGTAGTTTTAGCAGAACCAGTATAAGTTGGAAACGCTTGGATGGATATTAAAAACTTTAGTGTCATATGAAAGCTATTTCAATAATCTCTAAATTGTTGTACTAAAGTTTTTAATCTGTCAAACGTTATTTGTAATTATTCATTTATACATTAGTACTCCCTAGCAAAAAGTTGAGGAGCAAATTTAACAAATAAAAGTGAAAAAACTCGCTCCCAACTTATTGCCGATTACATAATTTTTCCAGTGAATTTTCCCTTTCCATGAAATTTTTTTTGCGATTGCAAACCAGGGAGTTAGTGAATAAATTCTCGAGAATATTTGTTTACGATAAGGCCCATAAAATTATATAAAGATAAGGTTTTAATTACAATAATGAAATTAAGGGGACATTCGCTTTTGTAATTGAAAACAAAAAAACATTTTTTAAAAATTTTATTATGAAAAAACTTTTATATTTATTGACAAAATTTCTTTTGGACATTGTTAAGCATTGTCCAAAAAATATGAAAAAAATTTAATTTTTTTTATTTTAAGTTTCCCTTCGCTGCTGTAGAGGGCGTCATCCAAAAGTTACTTTTCAAACTGGTAGGAAATTTTTCTCCGCATCTACTCGACGGATTTAAAAAAACCAAAAAGCATTCGATTACTCATAAAAAATATTAAACAATAAGCCTTTGAAAGTTTTAAAAAATGTGACCCCCCTTATTTTTACCGGGCGTTTTTTGAGGTTAAATCCCTCAATTTTTTCGCATTTTTCATAAATATTCATACAAAAACTTCAAAATATAAAAAAGTATGAATTTTAAAGGCTTATTGTATAGTTTTTGGTCTCAAGAATAAAATCCATTTTGAATTTTTCAAAAATCTGTTACAGGAGGTCTAAAATATTTCCTACCGTTTAAAAAGTAACTTTTGGATGGCGCCCTCTACAGCAGCCAAGGAAAACTAAAAATAAAAAAAAAAAAATTTTTCATATTCTTAAAACATTATATAACAATGTCCAAAAGAAATTTTGTCAATAAATATAATAGTTTTTTCATAATAAAACTTTTATAAAGTGTTTTTCTTTTCAATTACGAAAGCGAATGTCCCCTTAAATGAAATATTTTAATCCAATGTTATTCAAAATTCGTGTTATGAATTATAATAATTACTTTAAATTTTGAAAGAAAAATACTTTAAACAAATAAAAGTATAGTATTAAATACATGAAATGATATATGTGAACTTATTCGGTGTTATTTACTTTAATAACCTTTCCATCGATACGAGGTCTTAACTGCCTCTTCGGAGTTTCTTGATTGAACTGATTCTGAGTTGAAATTTCATTAGAACAAGTTTGACTTTCAATACAAGTAGAATCAATGGATGCAGAGCCATTACTTTCAACACCAACTGCTTCCTGTACATTAGTTGAATTTGAATTTTGATTCCGTATCTGATCTAAATGTCTTTTTATAACTCGATTATTATGGGCTAACACGCAAAAATACGATCGCGAACGAAGTTGTTTTTGTATTGTAGCCGGGGACCAGCTTGGTTTATTTGGATCTCGATAATCACGTGCCAACACCTTTTGACCTTCTGAAAATTTGACGTCACGTTTGCCTTTATGATACAAAATACTTTTTTGTTGACTCTCCAATATTTTACTTTTAGTTGTTGGAGGTTTCAACGAGCTAAATTGAGTTTTTAATGATCGCCCAAAAAAAAGTTTTGATGGCAATTCACCTGTGGTACAATGCTTTGTGTTACGGTAGTCTATTAAAAAGCAATTAAGGATTACATCAAAATCAGTATTTGACAAAATTCTCAGCCTGACCGTTAGTAGCTGGATGCCCGGGGGCTGTCAAAATATGTCTTACACCGTTTTGCTTCAAAAAATTACGAAATTCGTCCGAAGTGAACTGCCGCCCATTATCACTAACAAGTGTATCCACGAGTCCGTAACGACTGAAAAGTTCTCTTATTTTGCCTACTGTAAAAGCGGATGTAATATTTTTGGTCTTGAAAACCTCAACCCATTTTGAAAATGAGTTTCAAGGATACCCCTTACCGCGAATTGAAGAAATATTTGCTTCTTTACAAGGTGGAGAAGTCTTCACCAAATTAGACTTATCTAATGCTTACAACCAATTGGTTCTAGATGAAAACTCCCAGCTTTTGTGCGCCTGGAGTACCCACATTGGCATTTTAAAAATGAATCGACTTCCTTTTGGGGTTAAAACTGCAGCTTCTATATTTCAAAAAACAATGGAAAGTCTCTTGCGAGGCATTCCGTGTGTTGTTGTATATCAAGATGATATAACGGTGACTGGGAAAGACATACTGCAGCATATTAAAACTTTAAAATTAGTTCTAAATAAGCTGAAATCAGCTGGATTGAAACTAAATGTAAAAAAGTGTAAATTCTTCCAATCAAAAATTGTGTATCTAGGTTTTTCAATAGATAAAAACTGTTTAAGTAAAAACGAAGAGCGGATGTCGTGTATTTACAAGGCACCTGTTCCAAATGATGTATCGGAGGTTAGAGCTTTTATAGACATGGCAAATTATTACTCAAAGTTTATAAATAATTTTGCACAAAAGATGATACCGCTATATGAACTGTTGCAGAAAGGTACAAAATTTAAATGGTCAGAAAGTTGTCAGGAAGCTTATGATAATATTAAAGCAGATGTTATATCAGACCAAGTTTTGGTTCATTTCAATCCTGAATTCCCAATAATATTGACAACTGATGCTAGCAGCAAAGCTGTTGCAGGTATTTTATCGCACAAGTTTTCTAACAATATTGTTAGGCCAGTGCCATTTGTTTCAAGAGCTCTTACCAAAACTGAGCAAAATTACAGCACTCTGGAAAAAGAGGCGCTTGCCATTATATTTTGTGTTACGAAATTAAGGCAGTATCTACTTGGAAACACTTTTCTCTTGCGTACAGATCATAAGCCGCTGTTGGCTATATTTGGTGAGCACAAGGGTTTGCCTCTTGTTGCACCTTCTTTGATCACTGAAAACATCAGCAAACTCGTCTTTTATTTGTTCAATAATAACTGAAAAACTGTCAAAACTTTTAACTATGCTAACTTGTGTTAACTCGAAATTAAAGGCTCTCAAAAATAAACGTCCTAGCAATGGTGGGCTTTTTGTATCACTGACTACAAAAACAATCTTTTTTGTAATACCTTGGTATGTAATTAACGCGTCATATTCCCCTAATAACCGAATGCGATCACCACTATATGTAACATACGGAACTTTGCAAGGTCTAAGAGAAATTTTACCTTTACTTTTATTTAAAAAGGATGCTGAAACCAATGTACAGGGAGCGCCGGTGTCGCAAGCAATTTCCATCTTTACTCCATCGATCTCAACTGGTAATGTGTAAACCTCGCTCGAATTCTCTGTATGTATGCTAAAAATAGAACTGTTAAATACATCATTACATTCGTTATCTTCTAAATTGGATACATAATTTAAACTCTTTTTAGTTTTAAAACGACAAATAGAAGCTAAATGCCCAACTTTTCCACAAGCATGACATTTGCTGTCTTTAAATTTACACGCATATGAATCATGATTGCGCCATCCACAATGTGAACATATTTTTCTCTGCTTTTGATCGGATTTACCGCTACAACCGCCAACGCCTCTGCCACTGCCAAAACCTCTGCCACCGCCAACGCTGCTTACTGTACCTGTTCTGCCGCTATTTTTCGCCACATGTTTTTTTACAAAATTTACATCAGAATCTAATGTACTGCCAATTTTCATTTTGGTGTTACTTTTTGTACCTTTTTTAGCGCATTCTCAATAGTGAGATTTTCATCTTCTTCACATAATTTTTCGAAGATTCTACTAGGCAATCCCATGACGAATTTGTCAAGAACAAATGCATCTAAATGTCCGCCAAATTTGCAGTTCAATGCCAGTTTCTTCACTCGTGCAAACCATGCAGCAACGTTCTCTTCTTCATTTTTCATTGCTGAATAAAACATCTTACGCTCATGGAAGATAATTGTTGGTGGAGTATATTGAACGCTTAAAATACCACACAGCTGGCTGTAAGTCTTGGATACCGCGATGCTGGACTGCACAAGCTGTGTAAAACACTGTACGCTTCAGCACCTATTGATTTCAATAGCACTGCTTTTTTTGCGTTTTCTTCAACACAATTAATCTCGCAAAAATGGATGTCCAATTTCTCCTTCCAGATTAGCCATGTTTCAGTGGCTGGATTAAACTCTGGAATATTTGAAGTTTGCAGAAATACTAATTTTATGAACTTTAGTCAATGTTTTTGCAAGAATCGAAAATTCCATGCATTTTCCAACTTAGAATATTATGACAATTAGGAGAAGAGAAAAAACTACTGAACATGGCTATGGTGACATATGTTTCGGTTACCGCCACGTAACCATCATCAGACCAATTTATGTTTTATTTAATTTATTTTAAATTAAATGAAATAACAATTGAAAAAACATGAATGATGACAAAGGAGTATAGAGAATGAAACCACGCTACATGCATATAGGCACTTAAGCTACCAATTTTTCCGAGGGCACACAGCGCAGTCCGTTGATAAATGCGCTATGTAGAGAGATTGATTTCGAAAGGTTCATAGATCGATCCCGGCCTCAGACAAAAAGTTCAAAAAATTTTTCAATTGTTATTTCATTTAATTTAAAATAATTAAATAAAACATAAATTGGTCTGATGATGGTTACGTGGCGGTAACCGAAACATATGTCACCATAGCCATGTTCAGTAGTTTTTTCTCTTCTCCTAATTGTCATAATATTCTAAGTTGGAAAATGCATGGAATTTTCGATTCTTGCAAAAACATTGACTAAAGTTCATAAAATTAGTATAATTTTCATATAGTCAACATAAACCATTTTAAGTTTGCAGAAATGTGATCGGCAAATTTTTATTGTCTTGCGGCGAAGAAGTACTTGAACTTGAACTAGTACTTGTATTGGTCATATTGATTTTAATGTAAAATTTTCAACGAAAATCGTTGCGACTCGTAGTAAAATAAAATTAATAGTTTTTCACTGCACTCGTGGCCTCGTCGCCAATTTGCTATGTATTCGACTTTTTATCAAAAAGAAAAACACGTCTTTTCTGCTTAGCTTAAGAAATCGAATGAAACTTTATTTTATATGATTTGACATGTCAGAGAATAAGAACAAGAATACAGCCTGATTGGGTTGCCAGATTGTAGTTTTTAATAAGTAATACTCAACATAATGCATTACAATAACAGTTACTTCATGTTTCAGAACTACCTAAGTTTTTTTTAGGCGTTACTACGTTACTTTTTTTTATTTTATTCACAGTTTCGAAAATGAAAGCGTCTTGAACGAAGCAAGTACAAGTAGAAATGCAGAATTTCCTCGATATTTTCAACCAATAAACAAGCGGAAGCGTCGTAGCAATGATAAAGAAAATCGTCCTTGCAGTTCAAAACAGGCAGATCTTATAAACCAGCCCCTTGCCAAAATGATAGCCCTAAACCAATTACCGTGCAAGCGAAGGCTTCAAGCTATTTAAAGGTAACGTAGAACCTAATTCTATAGCGTGTACCAAAGACAGCATTAAAGCAAGGCTAGAAGCACTTCAAGATGAACAAATAAAAGTGAAAATGCAGAGTTCCGTAGCCGTTGCATGCACATCTGATTGCTGGTCATCAAGAAGCCAGAGTTGCTATCTCACCATCACAGCAGGCATCATCTGTGAGAACTGGGAGGCTGCATCGCTTACGTTAGGTACATATGACCTGCAGGAAAGGCATGAAAATATTGCTGATTTATTGTACAGCGCATTCTGCCAATGGGAAACTGCAGATCAAGTACTATGCATCATCACCGACAATGCTACAAACATGACGAATGCTGTAACATCTTTAGAACTAGGGCCACACTACTACACAAACTTAACGTGTGCTGCTCACTCCATCCAGCTTGCTGTGCAAAAAAGAGTTAAAAGCCATCCCGATATTACACCGCTTCTTCAAAAAGCCAGTAAGGTGGTCATACATTTTAAATATTCAACTACGGCTTCAAATTCTTTGAAAGACAAGCAAGATAATCTTCATATGCCAAATCAAACTTTGCTCCAAAGTTGTGTCACAAGGTGGAATTCAACATACTACATGCTGGAAAGATTGATAAAAAATAGAATCCCCATTATAAACGTCTTTGTCGATCGCAGCGTGTCCTCATCAAAAACAGCTCAAGAATTTCATGTAACGGAATGCGACTGGTTGCTGATGGAAGAGCTGGTTAAACTTTTGAAACCACTTGATGTTTTTACATTGCTAAGTAGCTCCAAGAAGACATCTCCGCTTTCAATTGTCCGTCCGGCGTTGATGCAAATTATAACAAAATATTTCCAAATAACTAATGATGATGAAGATGTTCTGTCAAAATTTAAGGCTGCAATTGCAGATGACATAAAAGCAAGGTTTCAACTAGACGATAAGTCTCCAGAAAATGAAACCACAGCGCAAGCAGCCTCCTTAGATCCCAGGTACAAAGATCTCGAACTCGAAAATGTTACATTCAAGCACCAGATCCGGAAATTTGTAAAAAATAAAATGCAAGAACAGCATGACATAGAAACAGACAATGACGATACCCCAAGAACGTCATTATGGAGTATTATTTATAAACGCCAAAGTCCAACACAAGATTCAAGTACAGAATTTCAAAGCTATTTATCAGAGCCTCAGTTAGATTATGAATCCGACCCGTTTCTGTGGTGGAAGGAAAGAACCTCCAAATATCCCAATTTAAGTGTTTTGGCAAGGAAATTTCTATCAATATCAGCTACATCAACGAGCTTTGAGCGAAGTTGTCTACTGCCAGATAATGTAGATTTATTAGTTTTTCTCTACCAAAACCGAATTCTGATAAAAAGAAATTGAAATTTATTTATTTATTTATGTAATTCAGTCTATGAATAAAATTCCAACAGACTAGACAAAGATTAATTAAATTTAACAAAAAAAAAAAAAAAAAAATATCACGATATATTATTTAGCCTTAATTTTATATTTGTTATGTTAATTTATATAAGATTTTGATGGAATAAACAAAATTCACAGAACGTAACTTTATCTTATTATGTAGTACGTTCCTGAAGCTTAATTTGATCATCCCTTAAAATGTCATACGGTTTTCCTCAACGATTGTCACAAGACTCTAATAAGCATTTAACAGGTCAACTTGCAAAATATTTACATTTCTACCTGACCTTTATATGTTATCCTTTCTGTGCCTTTAGTTAAAGGCAGATAGATAATACTTACTTGTAGGTAGTTAATATTCAGCATGATTTTCAAATAAGGAGATTAGCACAACTGCAGGCTATAGCTATATAATAAAAGTATGAGGTTGGATGAGAAAAAATGAGTTTAGTAATAGTTTAACCCCTAATTTAAAAACATTTTATTAGCTTTGACTCTTCATAGCTTAAAAATTCAATAGAAATATGACAATTATGTATGTATATGAGTTGGATTCTGAAAATTTGGTGGAAATTATGAAGCAACCCTAAAAATACATTGAGAATTCTCAGTTAAAATAAACTTTAGTCAGAAAGAAAATTCTACGAAGAAAAATGTGGCAGCATTGTTTGGCAACTGAAGAAATTTTTTCAAACAGTTTTACTCCTACAATTAGAAAGTCTTAAAAGAAAAGTGTAATTTCAGTCTAATTTTGTAAAAAACATAATGCTTACACAAAAACACCTTGTCAAAAGTAGACGTGGCATTGTCCGATCACGCCCACTTTTTGGTCAGCGGATGCTAACTATGTGGAGCACCTACCTACCAATTCATCGAAATAGCTTGTATATTTTGGGAGAAGTAGCGTTCGAATCGTTAAAAAGTGGGCGTGGCATTGTCCTACCTACCAAATTTCATCCAAATAGCTTATATATTTTTGGAGATACAGCGTTTTAAAGTGCCAATTCTTTGGGCAACGGATGCTTATGTGGAGTACGTACCTGCCATCCATAGTTTCCGAGGTATAACGTGTTAAATTTTTTTCGATTAATCGTTAAATATTGGACGTGGCATCTTTTTGATACTTTGGCCGCTTTTGAACATCCGTACTAACTCATAACGTGGTCACGTGAGTACGAACGTTCGTACACAAACAGACAGCTCTAGTATGTTGTACCTATGACTTGAAATTACGAATGTTTTTTTACACGATAGATATCTATACACTGTTAGATAACATTTCATTGAAATTACGGGCATAAGTCGTCCCACGCAACTACGAGCCCTTATATCGTTGACTCGTCGGCTTGAAACTACAACTAGACATCTACATTTTTATTGTTTTGAGAAAAATGCTTTTTAAGTTTATTGAAATTCTATTTTTGTGCGAGATTTTGAAGTTTTCTGCTTTTTATTTCTTATATAAAATTGGATGGGAACTACATTTCAAAAAACCGACTATACTGAAGTATATAGAAAACTCAAAATATCAAAAAATGTAGACGTTTAGTTGTAGCACGATGATATGATAGTAGTTATATTTTTGAATTTTCTGGATTCCGAAAAGGTCATTAACCATGGTTGCAGTGGATATCCTGAGTCACCAATTAACCACTGTGTGCCACCGTTTTGATTAAACTGGTTATACATACGCTTGTTAGCTTGGATATTCTCCCATATACTCGTATAAACATCATCAGCCGTATTTATAAGATTTTTTTTAGTTGAACCAGGTAAAAAATTTTAAATCAAAGTTAAGCTACTGCTGGTTTATAAACAATTTTCACTAAACCAGCCTTATGTCAGATTTAATTCTATTACATTTTTTAAACGTTATTTTTTGACAACGGAAAATCAAAACAAATTGAATTTCAAAAACAATAAACGAAATTATTGCAAGCTCTGAGCAAAAACTAGGCAAATTGAGACAAGAGATAAAGGCACGTCCTACACAAGCATAATTTTTACAAAGCCATGATGATGGCGAATATCGCACAAGAAACGACAAACAAAAGTAAGGAAAATTTGGACAAGAGACGTGGCTGCTCCAATGAAAGTAAAATTGTAATTTTATATTGAATACTGCATTTCAGATGCATAATGCAATAAAATTACAAACAAATATTCATGTTAAAAAATCTGATAAAAGCTGAATTTTGTTGGTTACATTAGAATTTGTTTTGAGTTATACTTACACATGTAACAATTATATTACATTTAAAACTATTTGAACAAGTTTCCCTCAATCTCTATATACCAGAGAAATCTTGATGGTCAGTAACTTGAGAACGTTGACGTTTTATTATAATAGCTCCCGTGCAGCGGATTCGCCTTTTACGAATTTTTCCACCGTCTCCTTACTTGGCGCTGGTGCTTCTACTTCATAAGCTTTTATCAATGCACGCAATTTTCATAAGGCGTCAGCTAGGTTCATTTGTTGTGAGCGGTTTAAATCGCTTTTAATAATAAAAAAACCCATTTTTGTCTCATTTTATCTGACAGCCATTCAGCTTCAGATAATTTATACCGCAGGTCAATTTTAGTGTTCTACGCAATTCACGTGATGGCCACTTGGACCAAAGCTGGGACTATATTTAGGTAATTTGCAACTGGTAGATCGGTATGTTACCATGAAATCTGTGACCTTTACTTGAGGGTGGTGGTGGCGTATAAAGCTGCAGCCGACTGGTGTTAATTTATCTACTAACCACTGCGGCGGATTTTTTTGCACTTGGTCGTTGCAGTGACCGCAAATTTTGGTGGTGATTCATGAAGCACATGTGGATTATCACCCGACCAATATCGCATGTTTTGCTTATTGACGAACCCATTGAGCCAAAAATGAGCTTCGTAACTGAAAATGATTTTGCGATGAAATTCATCATCTTGACGCATCATTTCCAGAGCCCAATCGTTGTTCCAGAGCAAATTAAATTCAAAGTTGTCAAGTCCCTATTGGAAAACCCTTATTTGACGTTTAATACATAATGAATGAGTTGAGTTACGACTAAATCCCTTCGTAAATATTCGGTGGAAATAGACTATAAATATAAAAATAGCCGAAAATCACTGAATAAATCTTCGGTGAAAACAGGCTAAAACGCCCAGATTTAGAACTAAATCCAGAAACTGCCTTATGTCTCTACATAAATCTGCAGTGGAAATAGACTATAAGGGGACGTTCATTAATCACATGAGAACAAAAGGTCCCAAAAGGTTCCATAAAAATCTCACCAAGGGGAAGGAGGAGTTTGCAAAAACCTCATGCGCACTTTTTATATTAAAAAATATGCGTTAATATTGCAGATTACAAAAAAATTAATTAAAAAAATTTGTCGTGGATTTGAGTAAATCTCACGTGAGGGGAGAGGAGTCCAGCAAAAACTCATAAAGGGGGGGAGGGATCTAAATTGAAAGAAAAACAGCTCACGTGGTTAATGAACGTCTCCTAAGCCTTGCTAAGTTTTTAATGTATGTGCATTCTATTGGTTTTATGTGTTTATTATTTTTTGCATCAAATGTGCATCAATTCAATTCAATTATCATAATATTCATTTTGGTAGTTCAGGGGTACTCCTCAGCACTAAAATTGTTGTAGCATTAATTGCGATATAAATAATATACATAATTTAATAATATTAGAGGCAGAAGAAAAATTAATACAAAAAACTATAATTACAAACTTAAAAATAAAGTACAAATGCTCCCGCGCATATGTACGTTGTTAGGTTAGGTTAGGTTGCGAGGGCATCGTTGGCATGTATACAAGCCAACTTCCACTTAGACCATTCTGCTGGTCCATTGTGATCCCTCTTTAATACGGTACATAGTTCTTTGATACATATTCAATTAATTTAATTCAGTATATTTATACAATCTTATTGAAGCTTATTCATTGGTTGTTGGCTACTATTCGTGTTCTCTGTTCCCATTTTGATGCCTTGATGTATTTCAGGATCTTAACGGGGTCCATCTCCATAAGTTCTCGCATATCCTGAAAAAAGAAGGATCCAAATATTTTAAATCTGGTTTTTGCAAGTGCAGGGCACTGGCAAAGATAATGTTGACTATCCTCTTCCACGTCGCTGTCTCCACACCATCTACAAAGATCGTCAGTCTCAAACCCCATCTGTCCCAAGTGCCTGCATAGCGTATTATGCCCTGTAACTACTGCTATAAAAGACTTTAATTCACTCTTGCTACACTTTAAAAGTCATTGGCCCTATGCTCCTCTTAGGAGTTAAAGGAGAATACATACATACATACATACACTTTAAAAGTAATTTAGTAAACCTTATCTTAGGAGTGTTATAAATAGTTTTGGTCGTTTGATAATGGGTCGAGTTGCCCCATCTCCTCATCATCTCCAAAACCATTTTATCTGAAATTATCTTGCAACCGTGTGACATTGGTGGTTTAACGATAAGATTAATATTCTCTGTAGGCAATAATGAGCCCCTCCTAGCCAACTCATCTGCCTTTTCATTTCCTTGAATATTTTTATGACCGGGTACCCAGCACAGTTTTAAATTGTGTTGTTCGTTAAGAACCTGAAGCTCTCTACGACAACGGCTGACTACCTCAGATCTTATATTCCTATTTTGCAGAGCTTTAATGGCAGCTTGACTATCGATGTAAATGGTTATATCGGTAGGTGATATATCCCTCATCGATACCAACCTTGCCGCATCTGCTATCGCAAATATTTCCGCTTGAAATACTGAACAATTGTCAGATATTTTTACCGACTCTGAGAGATTAATTTTTTGACTGAAGATCCCGCAACCAGTTCCTATGTCCATTTTAGAACCATCCGTATATACTTCTAAAGTGGTATCATTAAGGACATTCTTGCTTTTACTAAAATCTGTAAAAGCTTTAATGTAATCTGTCTGACTTATTTCTGGCAAAATGGTTGTGTTACCATAGCTTAGTCTATTGAAATTATAACTCTGATTTAGTCTAACAGATGTTATGGCAGCCTTTTCTCTAATATAGAGATCTATTGGCAGGACATTCAATATAACTTCCAAAGATTTTGTTGGAGTAGTTTTCATAGCTCCAGTTATTCTTAAAAGGGCCAATCTTTGCATTTTTTCCAATTCTTTCACATTATTTTGTATTTCAAGGTATGGCCACCATACTACACTACCATATGACAATATCGGTCTAATAATTGCCGTATATATCCAATGAATTAGCCACGGCTTAAGGCCCCATTCTAACCCAATTATTTTCTGACATGAGTAGAAAGCCGCATACGCCTTCTTTAGTCTTTCTTTGACATTCAGTTTCCAATTTAGTTTTTTGTCCACTATTATTCCTAAAAATTTTGCACTGTCCTTAAGCTCAAGCACCTGTCCATTTACTTTTGGTAACGTGAAGATCGGGACCTTCCATCTGTTGTATGTACGTTGTTACTATGTATGTAATAAAATTTAAATTTTACGTGTATAAGTTAACAACTTATGAAAAATTAAAACTTGTTATCAAAATATTTTCTGAATTCGCACAACTTTGGATAAATCTCTCTTTATTATTCGCTATGTAAGTACTAATTACATTCATATTAGTTAATTGATGGAGGTTTCTGGTAGAGAAGTGTCTAGGTAGTTTAGTTATTGTAGGCATATGTATGCCATGATTGTATTTGTCACGTTGTGTAAATTAACCCAAGAGGAAAAATTTCTAGCGCTTCTGATCCAAGCACTTCAAAAGTGCTTGTCCCCATAGAAATTTAGAAGCACTTCCACAATGATTTTTTATAAGGCTGCAGTAAGAACAACGTGAGTTCGAACTCAGCCCGGGTGATTTTTTTTTACTTTTTTCTGCTTTATTTTTTGTTTTTTTGTAAAAATATTTTTTATTCAACAACTTTTATTTCACTTTTCTATTTTCCTTTCTCTTATTAAGTTACTTTTGTTTAATTGAATTGAAATTGATTACACAATGATTCCATATAAGGCTGCAGTAAGAACAACGTGAGTTCGAACCCAGCCCGGGTAATTTTTTTTTTTTAATTTTTTTTATTTTTTTTGCTTTATTTTTTTATTAAAATATTTTTTATTCAACCTTTTTTTATTTCACTTTTCTATCTTCCTTTCCCTTTTTTATTTACTTTTGCTTACTTGAATTGAAACTGATTGCACAATGATTATATGTAAGGCTGCAGGAGCATTCGTATGTCATATTCTGTTTGGACAATATTTGCTTAATATACAAATTTAATACCTCTTCATATCATCGGGCATTGGTGTAGCGGTCTAAGGGGTTGGTAAATGTAAGTAAAACTATCTAGCACGCGGACGGTCTTGGATTCAAATCCTGGCCGCGGCCATTTTTTTTTCTTTTTTTTAGTTTTATTGAAAAAACGCTTACCGCAGCATTACAAATAAGCGCTATAAAAACTCTTTTTTGGTAAGGCTGCGGTAAGCATTCGCTCGCTTACATCCTATGTTCTTACGGAGCGGAAGCGCTTATTGGTGAAAAGGATGCACTTCAGAAGGGTTTTTGAAGCACTTCTTTTCCCCTTGGGATATAATTAATACACCTACACAACACAGGCTTAACTTTAAGACAGACACGGACAACTGCGCTCACATTTACAGACACTTGATTAAAACAAAAAAGACTAAAAAGCAAAGCTAAAAACACAGCATAGACCAAAAACAACACAAATAAAAACAAAACATTGGACAACTGGAGGGCTACCAAAACAGTGCAATTTTTTTAAAGTGCAATATTTTTTTTAGCTTATTTGGTGTTCAATGTTTCTTGTGTTTTTGTTAGTTGCAGTCTTTGATGTCGAAGTTTTGTTCTTTAGTTTTTAATTTTTAAATATTTTGTGAGTTTTTTCTTATCGATAGTGATTGTTAAAAAATTGTTTTATTAATGTATTTTATTTCTAGTCCTTGATAATGAATTCCGGAGGAATTCGAAATATTGGAATAAATTAAATAAATTTAAAAACTGGCTTAAAGCCCTTTTATTTATTGAAATTATAATCAACGAGGTCATTGAATCATACAAAAAAAAAAAAAAACCAAAATAATTATAATTTTGTTTTTCACTTTTTCATTACAAATAAAAATTTAACAACTGCCAATTTTACTTTAAAAACTGTTGTTTATTTTTTTGCCCAAATAGGGCTCTGGAAATTAATTACAACAACCAAAAAAAGTTCTAGTCGAATCTACTTTCGGAGATATAGCCATCGGAAGATCGGAATATAGCTTTTATGAAAACCGGTATAAGTTCAGAATCCCTTAATGGACTTTAATAATACTGGTGTCATATGAAAGGTATTTTTTTACTTTTTTGTCTTATTAACAAAAACAGCATATGAAATGTAATTTAATAAGCTACAATACTGATCACAAAATTTTTGAAATATGGCTCGTAGTTTTCGAGATATTACGACTTTTCGGAAATTTCGGCCGATTTTTTTTCCCACAGTAATTTTGCATAAGAGTAGTGGTAAGTGGAAGGCCTGTGGCCGCAGCTCAGGATTTAAAACTCCCAAAAATCCAATACCAGCTTTGCGGCAGTCTTCGGCCGCGGATCAGTCTATAATATGTATATCCAACACTTAGTTTGCTAGCCAAATTCCAAATTTCCGTTTTTGTCGTTCATGAAAATTTCTTTAGCTTACTATTTTGTTTTCCTATAAAAAATGTGCTAATGAAAGAAATGAGGTATAAATTGCATATCAAATCGAATGAAATTGATTAGGCTTCTATAATTTGTAACAAAAGCTATTAGTTAAACAGACAGTTTTTGGAAAAATAGTGCTTTAAAAGTAAAAAACTTGTCAAAATTTTTAAAATACGACATATCTCGAAAATCTTGACACAAATTTAAAATTTTTGTGCAACAATTTTGTAGTCAGTTAAAATACCTTTCATATGACACCAATAATATTAAAATCCAGTTAGGGGTTCCGAACGTATACTGGTTTTTATTAAAGCTATGTCCCGATCTTCCAATGGCTATACCTCCGAAAGTAGATCCGACCAGACATTTTTGATTATATATTCTTTCTTAAGATTAAAAGCTTAATAAGCCAAATTGGGTTTAAAAAGAAAATATTAATAGTCGATAGTCTAACATTAAGCCCAGCTGTTTTATGATAAAATAAAATTTTTCTTAATTTTTCAGTTTTTCACATAATAAAAACCGGACAGCAAGCAACTAATAACTTTAAGATCGCTCTAAGACCTCCTACGTAGCAGGTATTAAAAGTCGTATTCATAAAGACGGAAAAGAGCTTTATAAATGCTACCAGAATACCAAAACATCTTCGTTACTACTTTCGTAGCAATGAAGACTGTGGTGAGCTGTTTGACAGCTCTAATACTGTCGCCAGAATAGCCCTGTTAGAAACATGCCGATTTGAAAGCTATCAGATCTTTATAAACGTTGTGGAGTTGCCAGATATAAGTTGTATAACAACGATAAATACCCAGAGCATTTGAAAGAAAATTAAAAAACACCGCAGTTCTTACGGAGCGGAAGCGCTTATTGGTGAAAAGGATGCACTTCAGAAGGGTTTTTGAAGCACTTCTTGTCCCCTTGGGAAGTTTTTAAGAATTGTAAATAATTTATTAAACACTGGCAACACTTTTGTTAATGACATTTTATATTTGTATATGGCAACACTTTTATTAATGACATTTTATATGGCAAAACTCTTGTTAATGACGTTTCATTTTGAACGAAACACTTTTGTTCATGGTACAATTATAGAGGCAGTGCCAAATTGTCAAAAAGAACAAAGCGGAGACAAAATTCGTAGCAAGTTCTGTCAATAAGAGCAAATCGGAGGACGAAAACAACCAATCAAATCGCCTAGACACAAATGTCAAAATTAGAAAACTGTAAAATTGTTGTTTTGCTAGTTAATTTTGACAGTACTTGCTACCAAAAAAGAAGAACAAGAAACGTGTCAGTTACTGACGTTACCTTTATAATTGTATCATGCTTTTGTTAATGACATTTTATATTTGTGTATGGCAGTGCTCTTGTTAATGACATTTCATTTTGAACGATTCTTAATAACACTTAATTTTGAAAAAGAACGAACAAAAGCATTATTTCATGATGCGTCCAAGCGATCAGACGTTATCATTATCATTTTTAATATTTTATTTTGCATAATTTGCAATTTTTTTAAAATGACATGAAGCAGCGCGCTGCAGCGTTAGCCCATACTGGTGACGCATATGTAAGAGTCGGAAGAAAAATAATTTTGTAAATCATTAATTTATTTTCTAAACTTACTGTCATGACTAATGGCGGAATGAGCCGAGAAGTAGCGTTTCGTAACGTGACTTCTGTCAAAATCTATCAAATGGCAGAAGCGTGTAGGCGATTAGTGAAATCGTAAAGTAGCGGTACGCAACGTTGAGACCTGTTGAAATTAGATTTTCAAACGTCGCACTACGTTGTTAGATAAAATATATGAAATTTGGATGTTATAAATGGAATTAATTAATTAAAATAAGTATGACAATGGATGCTTGTTTACAAAAACTGGAATTTTTTAAGTAATTTTTAAGTTGTAAGGTGACATTTCGAACGTTGCTTACCATTAGGTTTGATCTTTTGTTCTAGCCATACCTTGAGAAGTTGTACCTTCCTGAGAAATCGAGTGCTAAAGGTCAAGAAAATACCTTTAAATAGAATATAATTTGTACGAAAACAACTTTTGCAAATTTTCTGAGCTAAAAAATCGTTGATCAAATAAGGAAAAACAATTTGCAAAAATCTTTTGCACCTAATATCTCACAAAGGGACCACTTCTCAAGATCCATTCCCGTTAAGGCTTATCTGAACAATGCAAAATCGGTGCTAAGTGTGTTATATTTGGCCTGATAATGCCTAAAATAATACAAATTGAATATAACCTGAGAGTAGGGTATAAAAATATAAAATAAATGAACCTTCGGCTACGGCCGAAGGCTATAAAAAAACCGATTAATCGGCTACGGCTTCGGCCAAAAAGTGACCTTCGGTCGGACACTACTATTAAAATTTAACCTCGATATTGGCTATCGTGTCGCAGACAGAATTATGAGAATCATAAATACAGGTATCATCAGCAAAGAGCATCAGATCAGTATTATTCGATTTAGGAATATCCGAAATATATATAGAATATAGCAGAGGCCCTAGAAAAATTTGTATCAAAAATCAATAAAATTCAACTTTTTGCAATTGTTAAATTTCCGCATATTTTATTACTCTACTCAATCGATGGAAATAGTTCTCCATTAGGGATTTCAGTCCCGGGATCCCGGGATTCGAGCCTTTGGTAGCACAAATCCCGGGATTTCTTTTGTAAGTTTTTTGTTTTAAATAACAGAAAAATCGCATTAAGTAGAGATAAAAAGTATTCTCTATGAATTTGAAACTGAAACTTCTTGCGGAATTGAGGACATTACCCGATCAAGAAAAGTATATCAAAAATATATCAAAATGATATCCAAAATTTGTCAATGACATACTTAATTTTGACAAAAAAAGGATATCACAGTGAAATACGGAATGTAACGCTTTGCGTGATATCAAAAAAAGATATTAAAATGATATCGAAAAAAGATATCAAAATGATATCAAAAAAGACATCAAAATGATATTAAAAAGATATCAAAAAATGATATCAAAATGTTATACAAAAATTGTATATCATTTTGACATCCATTTCTGATACCAAATTGACATAACCAACTTTGAGTCTGATAACTAAAGCGACGCAGATAATGACGAAATTTTACAATATTGTATTTGATCGTCGGCAACAAGTTTTTAGAAATTGCCCGCATGCAACAACTGAATGGAGTGTCGGTTATTTCCTCCAGAAAACTTTCGATTATCTTTCTTCAATTTAACCAACAAGTGTTGAACCAGGAAGGTGCTTTTCGTGTGCAGGTTATACATCTGTAGACTTTTGACAAAACAACCTAACTCGAAATTGGAACTTTTCAGGAGAGCCTAAAAACTGATTAATTACTTTTCAATAATGTGGCTCAATTTCGTTGATGCAGCGCTAAATCTCCTTTTTCCATACATTTTTACTAATCTTAAAGTGTCAGCTCTCAAATAATTTTTTTTTTGGTTCGTAACATTTCACCGCGCGAATGGCGCTAAGTTCAAATCTTGCGTGAACTATGGGACACCCTTATATCTCTGGAACAAAAAATTATAAAGACATGTCGATTATACCAATAGAAGCGTATTCAAATTTTATAATTAGGACTAAAATCCTGCTTTAATTTTCCTAAAATCATATTTTAATAATAATAAAATTGATTAAAAGAAAAGTTAATTCTTTCAAGTCCAACACTTGTTAAAACTTTGATCTCACTATTTTATATAATTAAATAGTACCTGGAGACCGATCCCTGCTCGGTCGAAAATCTGATCTGATAATTTTTTATTCATATTTTGTGAAGAAATTCGTATCTTTTCACCTCCAATTTTCATGCTTTCGAAATGATAAATTTGCTGATAGGAACAATAGTAAGAAAAAACTCGGAAAGTAACAAATAGTATAGAAAAACATCAAAAACTCAAAATTTTTTTCGGTGAAATAGAATGCCCTAAAATGAATAAATGGTATGTGCCACACACCCAAAATATTTCGTCTTTTGTATGGAGGCCGAAATATGTATATTATCTTCAAAGGATCATGACTCGCAAAAAAGTCTCATTGGAAAAATCCGAAAGGATATTTTAATAAGAAAGAGAGTGGCTATTTCATGCCATTGATAAAAAAGAATTTCACGTTTTCTTGTAGCTAGGCTGTAAGACTGAACACAGCGTTTTCTTCAACTTCAATCAAGGATATTTCAAAATCCTACAGGTATAAAGACAGTTCTGCTACTGAGGACGGATTCAGCGTCAAAAAGTACATAAATCTGCATATAAGAAATAAAAAGTTCATTCCATTTTTTTTATGCCTTACCCAGCAAATCCTACGTAACCATATTGAATTATGGACTGGCCCATTTAACACATACTATGATGCATTTTTCAAAATTTACTACCACAAAGAAATTTAAAAAGGGAAAGATATAAAAGAAAAGATGCCTTGCTCCCTTACTCAAAAAATATCAAGTTGACAGAGAACAAAATTGAATTGTTATTTATTGTCAATCGAAGCACATTAACAAACAATGACTGTAAAATTATTGTTGTTAATCGGAAAAACACGTAAGTTCCGTTTGTATTGTTACATTTTATAATTAAACTCATTTTTGTAAAATTTGAAGGAAATATGCTGAATCAATTGTGGATCGTCTGAAGCTACGTGTTGATGTTCTTTTTCCCAACGGAGATGTTCCTGGTCAACCTGCAGAACATCGCAACATGCCCGTAGAAGATGCCATTCAATTAATAGCTGAAGATTTTCGTGCAAGTGGCGCTTGATCGCAGTAATGCACCACGCATGTTGCCGAAATCTGTGCCGATAATACCAGCAGGGGGCAGTGCGTCGGTTGCACCACATCGCCATCCTGACACGATACAAATGTAACTAAATTTGTTGGAAAACAGCTCAAAATCATAACGAAGCCTCATAAACTAAATCCATCATCCATTTAATAAAATTGTAACTCATTCATGACATTAAAATATTTTTTTTTAAATTTCAATTTGATTTTAATTTGTTTACATAAATCGAAAGAATGTCTACAAAAGGAATTGGAAAAAATGAAAGAGATAGCTATAGTTTTCTATTATTTTTATTGATGAGATAGTCGTATTGATAAGACAAGGATGCACGATCACACTGATAGGGAAAATGTGGTTATTTTTTTCCCGATGCTAGAAGAAATGTAACTGGTATAATACGAGATTTGTAACTCTTATATAATAAGGTTGGTAACGGTTACAGGATTTGCTGGGTAGTTATTAACTAAAATTTTTATTTTGGTTAGAAGTGGGAGTGGCAATTATTGAACAACGCCCACTTTCGTTATGCTTTAGATACTCATGATCCAAATTTTATCAAAATATATTGTACCATTTGCGAGAGATGGCATTTAATGTGTTTTACTTGTACGGGAGGTTCCACGCGCACAGGCGATATTTTGCCCACTTTCGGGTCGCATGTGTCTAATAGCAAGCAGACTCCCTATAGTTAAATTCAGAAAGATTGCTTTAGTAGTTTTCTTTTTAAAGCGTATTATATTTTTTTGGGTGGTGCCACGCCCGTCATCGAGTTTTTCCAATATAACGGCATATCACATATTAATACTTGTTTTCAAGGGTACAATCTCTTAAATTTTTATTAAAATTGTTGGAGTCGTTTTCGAGTAATATTGAATGAAAGTTTTCAACGGTTAGAAAGGGGCGTGGTACTTGTTCGATACCGCCCACTTTCGGTTATCACAAGGCATTAATAAACAGTACCCACATACAAAATTTCATTAAAATATCTTGTAACATTTGCGAGAAATAGCATTTAACGTATTTTGCTTGTATGGGAGGTTCCACGCGCAACGGAAATATTTCGCCCAATTTCAGAACAGAGATGCCTTTTAGCAATTACGCACCTCACAGTTAATTTCAGAATGTTTGCTTTATTAGTTTTCTTTTTATACCATTTTATATTTTTGTGGGCGGTGCCACGCCCTTCAACGAGTTTTCCCAATATAACGGCGTCTTACATATTAATCCTTGTTTGCAGAGGCAACATCTCCTAAATTTTCATTAAAATTGTTGGAGTCGTTTTTGAGTAATATTGAATCAAAATTTTCAAGAGCTGAAAAGTGGGCGTGGCACTTCTTCGATACTACCCACTTTTTGTCCGTTACAAGGTATTATTAATCCGTACCCGCTCACCAAATTTCATCTAAATACCTTGTATGGTTTGCGAGTTATGACTAAATCAAATTTAAAATTTAAGGCTGTACCACGCCCTCTGGTGAGCATTTACAGAGTTCAAACCCAGCTCATTCTTCATTATTCTAAGTTTCTTAAAATCGCTGTAGCCGTTTTCGAGAAAAAATATTGGCACAGAAATAAGTACAAAGAAACAAAAAAAAAACATAAAAACAAAAAAATAAACATACAATTTTAGCTCGTAAATATAAGAAGAGAAGATGTATGATATGTTATATATGTATTTAACTAAGCATATAGGTAATACTGCAATGTACCTTTATGTTTGTTTTAGAAGTAAATAAGTGTTTATGATTTTTTGTTTTTTTAAAAAAGGCGTGAATTGCTTAATAAAATGTACCTGTTTTAAGAAATTGCTCTTTAATATTTTTGACACTTTTTTAATAAAATATCTTTGTAGGGGTGTAGTAGGGGTATATAAGACAAAATATTAGGAATTTTTAATACTAAATTCTGCTTTATTTAGAAAGAAAAAAATTCATACAAATCCCGAAGAATCCCGGGATTCAAATTTCTGATCCCGAAAATCCCGGGATTCAAATTTCTGATCCCGAAAATCCCGGGATCGCAAAAAGTCCAAAGATTGGAGTCCCTATTCTCCATACAAAGTTGAATCACTTTGATATAAACTGCGAAAAAGTATGAAGTGCGGAACTTTCCACGGTTTGAATGAGTCCCTTTAAAATTTGACACAATTTGACACAATGACCTAATTCAGACGGATAATTGTGCAACTATTTTGTCTGTCGTATAAAATAGCTCTAATAGCCTGTTTCCACCAGAGATTCATGATAAACCGTGTCAAAGATAGTAAATCAATAAAGATAGACAGCTCGTTACTCGTTATGAAGTGGAAAGTGCAACAGACACAAATAAATGTTGCTGAAAGAATAATCTGAGATGTTGCTAAAAAAAACAGATGTTGCTCATTAGTTTTTGGTAAAATGTGTTTAATATACACTTTATTGCAATATTAATTAAAACTATATAAAAATGCAAATATACTATTTTGAATTTTAAGAAGATTAAATTTGAAGAAAATTGACATTTTGGTGGACAATCGCCCACAGTTCACTTTGTTTGGGTAATTTTCGCAATATTGCTTCTTCATATTTATGTGTTATAAACACAGCTGCCACCGCTCAAACTATCTTTTGACAGTTATCTTCGTTTAATATCAAGCAACATTTCGTTCATACTGTTTCTACGAAAGTCAATAACGAGCTGCACATCTTGTAGGAATATATATTGTCTTTGACCGTGTGAAACGAACGGAAAAAAATTACATTCAGAAAGAGGGTAGAAAAAATGCAGAATTTTTTTGAATAACGAAAACTCTAATTTATGGAAAATATTGTCAACACTGGTAACAAAACGTCAATAGAAATGACATGGGAAAGAGATATATTATCAAGAGCCGCATAGAAGCACTGGAGCAATTTTTTGAGGTTTGTATTGTTCACTGACGGTAGCTTTGACGAATTTAGAAGTTAAACGGCAACGCAATTCAACCAAAAAATCTATTTATAGCTCTTCGCTTCCGGATGAGAAGAGATGTTTACAGATTTTTTGGTTAAATATTGCTGCCGTTCAACTTCTAAATTCGTCAAAGCTACCGTCTGTGAACAATACAAACCTCAAAAAATTGCTCCAGTGCTTCTTTGCTTCTCTTGATAATAATCTTTTCGCTTCGTGGTAAAGGAACAAGAAATGTATTCAATAGTATTCTATTATTCGTTTCGCAATTGTCAAGTTATAGAAACTTATTTTTGTTATTGCAGAAGTCTTTGTTAACTTAAAACAATTACAATGGAATATTTGCGGTCCGTTTGGAATTGCTTTTCTACTTTATGCAATTGCCTGCACTGCACGGATGACTTGGGAACACAGGTAAGCTGTTCCATTTATATACTTTGGAGTTTAAGTTTACTTTAGCGACACTTAATGCTTTTTTTTTTAAACTTAGCTTTTATAAAAACCGGGGAAGTTGACTTCACAGGCACCTTATATATTTTTCCTTTAAAACTAATTGTTTAGTTCTTAATTCCAAGAAAGAATATGTCATCAAATAGTGTCGCTTGGAAATGGTTTTGGAGATATAGCCATCGAAAGATTCGTATATATCTGCAATGGAAACCGTTTTAAGTTCGGGAACACCTCTAAATGGATTTGAGGAATATTGGTGTCGTACGAAGGGTATATAACAAGCTATAAAATTGGTACACAGAAATGAAACGACAGAAACAACCGCATGTACCGCTCCTTATCGTTTAAAGAAATGTGTTATTTTTAATAAACATCTTTAATTTTTTGTTATGAGTAATATGTAGTATATGTGTATCGTCACCTGAACTGCAAAAAAGGCGTAACATTATCTTGAATTTTTTCAAAAGCGTTACAAAAAACGCCTTAAAACTCCTTATATTGTAGATTTTAAAGCTATTTGGAGTTTCACACTTTTTTGCAATGCCTTTCAAAAAATTCAAAATGATGGTACGCCTTTTTGCATTTCAGGTGACGATATGTAGGTTGGTTTTCATTATGAACATTTCTTGGGTCCATATAAGATGGAAGGAAATAAGCAAGGCTTCCTTATTTTGCTACTAAAGCTACGGGTTGATAGTACATTTTTTTTTTTATAAAGTAATGGTACTTTTAAAAGAAAGTGGCTCAAAATTTTTAGAAATAGTCATGTCTCGAAAACTATTTTTAGCCGTGTTGGTCAGAAAACAAAAAAATTATACAGCTGTCGCTAGAGTAATCTTGTTCTTACTTTGGCAAAATATTTTATAATTTCTACGTAGGGCATTGAATCCAACGAAAGAACACATTTATTGGCTGATCCCGTTAACAATAGCCCAGCGCCTCGTTGTACCAATTCGGATAACCTCAGCAATGAATTTTCTCAATCCTTGCCGAAGAAGGATGAACAAAATGCACTTAGTCGGCTAGTGCAAAATACTGCAATGTATTATGTGATTATTGTTATAAGTTTATAATAAAATTTGATTTCTTTATTAGCAATATGATTGATGTTGGTGCCATGGACTCACATAATTTAGAACACCAGGAATATAACGATCGAATTAAACTATATTCTCAGCGTTTGCAACAACAGTGGAGCAATATTCAGCACCCTGGCGCTCGACCAACAGGTTGGTTCAGCTTTTACGCTTAAATTAGGTTACTCTTTAATGAGGGTATTCCTTAAAACGTGTAAATGCCTCGAAAACCTCGCAAACTCATAATTGTTTGAACTTCGACAGTTTTACGAGTTTACAAGGTTTTTGGGGTTTTTACACGTTTTAAGTTTACTTTTCATTGATCTATTTAGTTTTTAGTACTATCGATTGGACAGAGATACGAAGTCCCTTCTATAATGCGCGCTCTATAGCACACTAGAAAATTGTTCAATTTCAACTCAATTCAATTTTATCTATTCTCTTTTTAACAGGGTAAATAAATATCTTATAACCTGGGTTACTAGATTAACAATCAAATAAGTTACTTAAAGAGAATAGTAGTGAAATTTGTATTTCTTTAAAAAAAATAGTGATAAATGTCACATGTTAATAATAACATTAAAATTAATAATTTAATGTGTCCGTATCTAAGCTAGGATGGCGATATATATATCGCCACGTCAATACTACAACTAGGTAACTCCGAAATTATCATTTTTGGTATCAGTGGCCTATGATATTTTTCTTGGCTTATTGCACAATTCTGTCTAACCAGAGTTCTTTTAAGTGGGACCATTGCAAAGTTATAAGAAAAAAAACAAAACAAGAAAAGTCGAAAATCAGTGTAAATTTAAATTTTTAAAAATTTTAAAATTGAATTATCTCAAAACTAGAAAATTGGAGTTACCTAGTTATAGCATTGACGTGGCGATATGTCCTCGACCCAGATATGAAATATTTTTAAAATATAGAGTCTGGTTAACGAGCTAGAGGGCTTAAAAAATTTGACTAATCGGCAGGAATGCGTTACTTTGAATCAAACTTTTAAAACCCTCTAACTCGTAAACCAGACTTTCTACTGTAAAAATATTTTGTATCTGGATCGAGGACACATGTATACAGGGTGGTTGGAATTTAGTAAATCACCGGAAAATGTAAGATTCCTCGGAACAGTTCTGAACAACTTTTTTTTGTTTCGTTTTTCGAAATTCGCAAAGCTGACGGAGATATAATAGCCATCGGAAAATCGGGATATAGCTTTATGAAAACCGGTATAAGTCCGGAACCCCTTGATGGATTTTAATAATATTGGTGTCAAATGAAAGGTATTTAATTAGCTAAAAAAAGTACACAAGTTTTGAAACCAAGTCATGGTCTTCGAGATATGGTGAATTTTCGGTGCTATTTTAATGTTTTGGTAAATTGCATGAAAATTTCTCTGATTTACTTTTTTCTTTTCCTATAAAAAATATGCTTATGAAGAAAATCAGGTACAAATTACATATCAAATGAAAGAAAATTGGGCTTTTATAATTTGTTACTACAACTATGTATTAATAATAAAGTTTTGAAAAAAAAGTGTTTAAAAAAAACTGCTAAAAATTTTCGAAAAATTGCCATATCTCGAAAACTATGACTTGGATTTAAAACTTTTGTACACCAATTTTGTAGTCAATTAAAATACCTGTCATATGACACTATTATTAAAATCCATCAAAGGGTTCCGGACTTAAACTGGTTTTCATAAATCTATATTCCGATCTTCTAATTGCTATGTCTCCGTCAGTTTTGCGAATTTCGTAAAATGGAAATAAGAATAGTTGTTTTGAATTGTCCCAGGAATCTTACATTTTCCGGTGTTCTACTAACCCCAACCACCCTGTATATGTAGGCATACTTAATCAAATGTTACAAAAATCGAAATCATCAACATTTTTTACCGGTACTTCACGGGAAAAACCCCAGTTTACATAATTTCCCGAAAAAATTGGGAGGACCCATTTTGATATGTTTTTCAGGGCAAAATTCTCCATCGATTGGTATAGGTTTTTGTGAAGTTTGGAATTAGTGCAAGACTCACATATATAGCATGTATCTAATTTGACTGGTCTAATTATCGTTTATTTGAAATTAATTGTCTAACGTGACTCCGTGACGCTGTCGATCCATATATTAAGTGTTTAACAGACTTTCCGTGTCCATGAGGTAAACATACGGCTCACAGCGGCCTATTTCCCTTTTTTTGGCATGCTCTCATATTGTCAGACATTCTCCCTTATTCGCCCTATTTTCATAGATAAAAACGGCGTTATGAAATGACGCCCAATGAAATAACGCCTAAAAACAAAAACGAAATAAGGGGCCGTTCACATATTACGTAACGCAATTTTCGACCAATTTTGACCCCCCTCCCCGGTCGTAATTGATCATCCCTTCTCTATCTGGGTGTTTTCACGAAATCATACCCTTCGCAACTCAAAAATAGAATCAACATTTTCAACATACAAGAGTTCGCCTTATGGTCGAAATTCGACAATTTCGATTTGATGACTATAAAGCAAAAAACACAAAAAGCTTTTAATAATCTTCCTTAGGGTTCTGGTTATCCGCATTTATAAAAATCGGTTCAGCAGCTTAGTTGCAATAGCGTGCTTGCCATTTAGAGGCGTGTTACTCCTACTAAAGAGCAAAAAGTTTTTGATATCTTTCCGTCCTGCTCATTCTATCCCCATTACAAAATTCACAAAAATCAATTCCGTGGCGCGTGGCACCGCTGACTTAAAAACATAAAGGTTATATACACATTCCTTAGTGTTAGCCCTATCTGTATACCTAATTTTTATAAAAAATCAATGTAGTGCTTAAGCCGTGAAAGCGTTTTTCCATTTAGGAGCGTGTTACCGCCCACTGAAAAGCATAATGGTCATGTTATCATTCCTGAGCGTTAATCCTATCTCTACATCAAATTTCGTAAAAAAATAATAGTTATGTTATAGTTACTTAGTGCAAAATCGCGGCAGTGGTTTAGCCGTGAGAGCGTATTTTCTATTTAGGGGCGTGGTACCGGCCACTTAAAAAAAAAAAAAAATATAGTCCTATGCACTGCTCCTCTTCGCAACTTTTTAAACAAAAAAAAAAAAAATCAAGCAAATCGGTTGAGGTTTAGGTATAGAAACAGGGACTGAATCGATTTCGTTTGCCTATTTATATATAGATTTTAATGATTAAAATATAATACCCTATTCTCACTTGCCTGGTTAACCAGATGAATGCTGATCAAGCACTAACCAGGATAGTTTTCCATATAAAAATCATAGATCATTTAACCCAAAAAATCGGCAGGTGGCATCTCCAAATTCGCCCTTTCTTTTGACAAATGCAAAATGTAAACAAATAAAACATTATAATAAAAAAACAAATTAAAGCTAAAATCAAAAATATGTTCGTCTCAATTGCTTTAAAAAAAATTTAAATAACGAAATATATAAAAATATGTTTGAAAAAAGTGAAAATAGTGTCGTGATTTGGCAAACGCCAAAAAAGTCTCATTGAAATGATAGATGACTCATCCAGGTAAAAAGTGTGAACGTGGTTCTGTGACTATCAAGATTTCCTAATTTTAGGCTGGTTAACCAGGCAAGTGAGAATAGGGTATAAAAATAAATGCATCTGCTACATCAAGAAAGATAAAATGAAATTATATTTTAATTCATGAAAAAAAAAAAAAATCACTTTGAATCTGGTGTGTTTTGCAGTTATCTCTCCCACTATAAGCAGTCGTTTTTTTGGAACTTGAGTGACACTATTATATTCCTATTTGACAACCACTCTCAGCTGAAAGTGCCGACTTTCGTCTACGTCGAGGAGCACTTTTGTACTTCTGGCCTTTTAAATGGAGTTTTGGGAATTTTTTAAAAATAAGTAATATTTGTCGCACCAATTACTTTTTTTACATAAAAAGTTTGAAATATTGTAAAAATTGTATAATTAATTGCAAAAAAATTAACGGAGAGTAACAATATATGTGAAATTAATAATTTCATAAACGAAGCCGCACCCGTTACTTTTTTATTATTTTGCCTTCCAACCCTTACCGTATTACTTAGTTGGTTTTTTACTTATTTAAGTGGAACAACTATAGAGTTTCCAAAAAAGAACAACTTTCTGGAACATCTTAGCTCTTTTATAACCTGTTCTTATGGGTTTTTGGCCCCCTTCTAGAGAGAAATTGGCTATAATGGGTTAAAGTGTTCTACAGAAATATTCTACGGAAAATTTAATTAGGGGTCACCAAAGACGAGAAATGCTTACAACTTAAGAATAATGCGTAAACATTTTTATAAAATGCAATGAATGAGTACTAAAATTTTTTTTTTATTTTTTGTATTTTTTATACTTTTTACTCAAATTAAATTTTGCGTAGAATATTTCTGTAGAACACTTTAACCCATTATAATTCCTTTTTTAAAGGGGGTCAAAAAGACATAAGACCAGGATATAAAGTGTTAAGATACTGCAGGAAATAGTTGTTTGAGTGATTTCATGATGACCATCGAACAACAAGTTTTAACCAAAATAAAGATTTAGAGTTTTACAGTGGGATACAACTTCGAAATTACGTTTTTTGCTGGTATTTTAGATAAAAAAAAAAAACAATACGAGGTTGATCTAACGTTCCAATTTTTATTTTGTTATATTAGTGGAGTCAATAAAGCTATAAAACAGTCAAAATGAAGAAGTCCTCAAGAACAGCTTCGATTTTGATGATTTTTTTTTTAAATTTGTTGTTTTTTTATTTAAAATCAGAAACATTTTGGAGCTGGGACGGAATTATTTATATTTTTTAAAAAATACCCCTGAAACTAAACAAAAATATAAACATACAAAAACAAAAATAGTAATTTTCAATGTATTTGACGATGCTGAATCCGAGTCTGGCATCAGAATAGTTATGTCTCGTATGATTATTGAGATATCTTCACTCATTTAACGACCTTAAATTGTATTCTTCTCAAGAACAGCTTTGGCGATTTTAGTGAAATTTTGGGAAATGATGCACATTAGCATAGCTAGCAAGCCTTATAAGGAACAATTTTTTTAGCAATCGAAAACTTTGATATTCATATTTTCAATATTACTTCAAAACGGCTTTTGATGAAAATTTAAGAGACACTAGTATCGCTACAATAAATTAAATAATTTTGTCACTTTTAGGTACTTTTTTTGCTATTTGGTACAATAAAAAATCGCCGTGCTACAATGTCAAGCGAAACATAAGCAAAAGTCAAAGTCGCTGTTCTGCTTTTTGTCTTTCTCTTCTCTGCACGTAGGGCATATGGATAGCGGGGAATCTGTTTTTTATACCCTACACCCAGGGAACTCTTCTCCGAGTTCACCCAATTTTTGCTCAGAGCTTGTATTTATAGTTCTTAGTGTCTGAGTAAAATTTGGTTCGATTAACTCGAAGAACGTCAGCATAGCGTTTTGACGCTTTTGCGTATATGGGAGGTGCTACGCCCTCTTGTCCGAGTTCGTCTATTTTTAGCTGAGAGTGTGCATTTATAGTTTTTATTGTCTGAATAAAATTTAGTTCGATTATCTCAAAAAATGCTTTCAGTGTAGCGTTTTGAAACTTTTGCTTATATGGGAGATGCCACGCCCTCTTGTCCAAATTCGCCCAGTTTTTGCTCAGAGCTTGGGCTTACAATTCGAAGTATTTACGTGTATTTTGGTTGCATTGCCGTGAAAAATGCTCCTAAAGTTGCATTTTGAATATATTTTTTGTATGGGCGGTAGGCGTGTCCGTTGACCGATTTCGCTCATTTTCAATCCCACGAGCTAACTTTGACGGAGGTATTGTACCAAATTTCATTGAATTATCTTGTTTAGTTTTCCCAAAAAATGTATTTCCACACACAGCCAGCCACCCAGCCAGCCAGACAGACGGAAATTGCTATATCGACTCAGGAGCAGGGTTCGAAGGATATATATCAATGAATATAAGTATATCATGATATATATATCCGATTTAAGTAAAACTTATACCATTGAATGTGTGTAGCTTACCTTCACAGCTGAATCGATGCGTCGATTTTCATTAAATTCGGTATGGAGATAAGGTTAACACTAAGGAACGATAATATGACCTGTTTGTTTTCAAGTGGGCTGTGCCACTTAAAGTGGCGAACCTAGTTTTAATAAATTTAATTTTTAAATTTTGTTCTTATAGGCTTGCTTAAGGATGTACCAAATCCTGAATATTATTTAATAATACCACCAATGAAGACTGAAGACTTAATACAGGTAAAATTGAATAAAATTAAATAACGATGAGCCATTTTTCATTCAATATTTTTTTCAGATG
This sequence comes from Calliopum simillimum, assembly GCA_951812925.1. Taxonomy (NCBI): domain Eukaryota; kingdom Metazoa; phylum Arthropoda; class Insecta; order Diptera; family Lauxaniidae; genus Calliopum; species Calliopum simillimum. Next base: position 42,210,824 of record OX638371.1, on the reverse strand, counting down.
AAGAATGTCTTTGATAAGGCCCATTTTGCTTTAAACGATATTAAAATTGAGCATAAAGAAGCCATTGTTGTGCCTTTCCATATTCCCTAATCACAAATGGTCCTTTGGTAGCCCGTATTGTATATTATTATTGTCTTTATTCATAATACTTAAACTAAAAAGCAAATCAATAAATAAAACAGCGCATAATATATTTATACAAAGATTAACAAAACTGTTTATAAAAAAGCTCGAAGCAACAAAATTTGTTTAAAATTTCAAATGAAAATAGTTGACGTTGATTTTGTATAACCTTTTTTATAATTGCTGTATTAGCGATCAGCTTATGAAAAAAGTTCTTAAAAATCTACATCGTATTATTGATTTTGATAATGTTACTTGCAAATTTTAATGAACAGTTTTGTTACTGAATTATTTATTGCAATTTTCGTCCCGATTGTGTTAGCGTAACAAAATTGATTCTGCAACTCTGAAGTTTTTTTCTCTCTTAAATGAAATTATTTAAAAGAAATAGTGAAGAATTTATGACCTAAATACACAAATTATTGTAGAAATAAAATTCCCGAAAATAATTGATGCCAAAAACCATGATGTTCTTGAATTTGAAGTGCAACATGGAAAATCAGTGCGCTTAATTTCAAAGAAATGTGATGTTTCGTTGGACTTTGCTTCTAAGGTAAGATATTCTTGTGATATTCCAGCTAGTAAGAGAAAGGTTGGACGCCCACGAAAACTAAGTCCCAATACAAAGAGAATGATCAAAAGACTAATCGTGTCAGGAGCAGTTGACAATACCGAACAAGCCTGTGGGAATCACTTTGTTATTTCTCACTTGTTTATAATTTATTTTAAAAAACACTTTAAATATTTTCTCTGTGTTTATTTGCTTTTAAAAAATAAAAATTAAAGTTCAGTTGTTCTGAAAATTTTAGATAGTACGTTTCATTTTTAATACACCGCGGATCTGACTAAATACCACACGTTGGTTGCGTCCATCGAGAGTAGCGTCCTCAACCACGTTAAATATGTTAAATATGATGCTCTCAAAACAGCAATTTTGAATGTATTTCTTGATTCAGAAGAAAAACGTTTACGCCACACAATGCACTATAGGTCAAAAGGCACACTTTTTTGGCAAAAATTCATAACTCCTATATTATCAAGGTGATCAACTGGAAATGTGGTTTTTATGTTGACTTTGGACAAAAAGAACAATTTTGAAAAAAATCTTAACCCTTGTGCTACCGGGTCAAAAATGGCACATGCCTAATTTTTCTAAAATTTCACAAAAAATTAAAAAAAAAATGTTTTTATTTTGCATTTTAATATAAGGTTAAGAAATATATAACGTTCCTTAATATTCACTTTCTAAAGTTAGATTATTTAAAATGTTTACATAAATTGAACTTAAAATTTCGGTTTCTTCAATTTCATCGTCCTCTTTCTCATTCTCACGACTTTTTTCATAGCTAGCTAAGTTGATTTCTTCGTCCGGGAGTTCACACCTTAATAATTGGATCACTTCGGGTGGAAGTTGGAGACGTATTTTAGTCTGAATGCGTCTATTTAAAAACAGCGAAGAAATGACTGGATCTGATGTGTCCATTGCTCTATGAAACACGTCTAAAAGTGTATTAACGCGGCTACTTTTGCGTGCATGATGTAATCTATCAGATTTGTACAATTTATGTCGAGATTCTGCTGATTGTTCTCCAAAATAACCGACAGGCAGAACTAAACCCTCTGTAATTTCCTTTGAATGAATGAGAATTTTGTGTTAAGTTGCTGTCATTGGTAGCCAGGAATACAAGTTTTGAATATATTTTGCGGTTTCAAAGCAATAATCTTGAAATTTATCTACATTTAGAGGAAATTTGCAAGACAAGCTTATTAAAATTATTTTTAGGCGAAAAATCAAATCTTTGTCAATGCCGGTTATTTCTGAAAAAATTTCATGTTACGCAAAAGCTCGGCAGTGTTTCCATCGTTTGTGCTCCCGAAACCACCTACTTTCGGCTTATCTACTATCAGGCCAAGATTTTTGTAAAATAAATCTTGTATTATTTTTTTCTTTTCTTATACTACATTTTTATCATCATCGTTTCTGATTTTCCACTTTTGAACTCCGCATTTGTAGCCTGCATGTAAAACAAATTCAAAAAAAACGAATCCAGCAATGCAAAGGGCTTACATCATAGATCAAAGTGTTGTCTTTTGGTTTAAATATATTGTCACCAGTGGCGGATTAACCCTAAGGCACCAGTAGGCACCTGCCTAGGGCGGCAGATTTTGGGGGGGCGGCAAATTTTCGGAGTGATAAAAAAAATTTTATTATTTAAGTATTGAACTTGATTTTATTTTACCTAAATGTTACTTTAAAAACATTTAAATTCGGTACTATTTATGCAATACGAATGGACGATTTAACCGATTAAAAACAACCATGTGGTGTACCCTACGGTTAACTTAAGACGATTATAAAAGATATTGAAGAAAAGTTTACTCAATGCCCAGGGCGGCACGCTTAAGGGGCGGCAAAATGGACTGTACGGGGCGCAAAATTAGTGATTTAAATATATATTGTTCTCTAAGACCAAAGGACTATAAGCTAAAGAACTCTTATCAAATGCAAAATGAACTGTAGAGGGCGGCAAAATATGTGATTGAAATAGATATTTTTCTATAAGACCAAAGTTCTATAAGCTAAAGAACTCGTATCAAATGCAAAATGGACTTTAGTGGGCGGCAAAATGAGTGATTGATATAGGTATGGTTCTATAAGACCAGAGGACTATAAGCTCAAGAACTCTTATCAAATGCAAAATGAACTGTAGGTGCGGCAAAATATGTGTTTGAAATGGATATTGTTCTATAAGACCAAAGGACTATAAATGGTGGAGCTAAGTGGTAGATTTGTGCAGAGAAATGTTAACTAACTTTTTGTCAAAGACTGTGTGTGAAGAGTTTATAGAACTTCTGGCAGACAAAGTTCGTACAGTAATTATTGACGAAATCAAAGCAGCTAAATACTATTCAATAATTGTTGATTCTAGTCCTGATATATACCACGCTGATCAACTGACTTTAATAATAAGATGTGTACAAAATGACGGAGTTCCAAAAGAACGATTTATCAAATTCGTTGAAAATGTAGATCATGAAGGAGAAGAAATTACATAAGCAGTTTTAACTGCATTGGAATCATATGGACTAGATATTAATAATTGTAGGGGACAATCATTCGACAACGCTCCAAATATGACAGGAATTTACAAACGCGAATTCAAGAAATTAATTCTTATGCCAACTTCGTTCCTTGCTCTGCACATTCTTTAAATTTGGTTGGTACAAATTCTGTTCAATGTTGTCTTGATGCAGTCTCCTTTTTTGCAGTAGTTCAAAAGCTGTACAACTTTTTTCATCATCTCCTCATCGGTGGAATATATTGCAGTCATGTGCACAATCAACAATATCATTAAAAACTCTTTCCAAAACAAGATGGTCGGCTCATGGTGATGCGATTCGTGTTCTCTGTGAACATTTACCCAACATATGCAAAGCTCTTGAAGCCATTGAAAATGATTCAAATGAAAAAGGTGAAGTACGATGTGAAGCTCAAGGTATAAGAAATAAATTAGAAACATTCGAAACATCATTTCTTTTGTGTTTATGGAATTTCGTATTAAAAAAAATTAACGCCGTTAGCACGATTTTGCAAGATGTCAAAACAAACCTGGGGAAAGTGGTTGAACGGTACGATGGCTTAATCAGTATAATTCAAGCTACTCGTGACGAATTTGATCTGTATGAAAAAAAAAGTTTGGAGATATCTGTCATTCAGGAATACAAAACGGTTTCTTCAAGAAAAAGAACGCATGCATTGCAGTTTGGTGAAACAAGAGATGAGGAAACTAGTGGCAGAGATAATTTCAGAATTTCTACATTTAATGTAATTTTAGATCAGTTGATCTATGACTTAAAAATAAAATCATAAATAATGAACTGCGCGAAAAAGCGGAAACTTTACGAAAAAGTTTTCCTGAAGATTTAGAAAAATCATTAAGCGACGAACTTATCCAGTTCAAATCTTATTGAGCTGAAAAAGCTTTTAACACAAAATTTGCCTCAGGATTTGCTTCAAATTCTTCTCTGCACATTGTTCCCAAATGTTGACATTGCGTGTACAATGTACGTATGTACAACAATTTCCAATTCAACTTCTCTGTTTTAAAGCGAGTCAAAAATTACTTAAGATCAACAATGGGAGAAAGTAGATTGAGTGCACTTGCTATTTTAACAATAGAAAATGATATTTTGCTTAAATTGGATTGTGAGGATATTATTCACCAATTGGCACTTAGCAAAATTAGACGAAAATATTTTTAATCTATAAATAAACGATGGATTTCAATATACAATGTATTGAAGTCTTAATGTAGCCTATTTATTTGGTTTTATAACACCACGACTCGACGTGCAATTATTTATGTTATAATTTATTTTATAATTTTTTTTATGTCAAAATTGATGTGATTGATGTTATGAAATTTTTATTCCTTGACATTTTGGTGTCTATACTAGATATTTTGCTGTTATGACCTGAAATATTGCATGATTTATTGCTCGTCGAGTCGGGGTGTTATGTTTTTATTATAAGTTTCTTTTACTATAAAAAAATCTGAAGTGGGGGGGGGGGGGGGGGCGGCGGAAAAATAAGTGCCTAGGGCGGCAAATTGCTTAGATCCGCCACTGATTGTCACTATAATCGGTAACACTTTTAAAATTTTTTGGCGTAGCACCACAAATGGGACATGCTTGTATCGATTTTCTTCCAGTAAGTACGTAGGGCCTAACAAAAGTTCGCTTATGTAGTTGGTGTCATGTTATAAATTTTTAGTAAATCAAAAAATTGCGTATTATTTGTTATAGTCTTGCGATATATCATTTTAATTTTTAGAAAGATCGGTCAAAATGGAGAGAAGAAAACGTAAAATTCGTGAAACAATGTCAGCAGATATTCCAATGCCAACACAGCAAGAGATTTGGTTTGCTATTCTTTTTGGATTTCAACGTAAGCTCAAGCCTATGGAAATATTTAATGAATGCCAAATAGCGTTTGAAGTTAATGCGCCATCCTTCGTGACTATTTCAAAGTGGTTCCGAAGATTCCAGACAGGCCACTTTTCTGTGGAGGACGAACCGAGAAGGCCGCCCAAAATCTTCGAATGATTATGAATGTTTAGCGCTGGTTGGGTCTAAAATTGACGAAGATCCAGGATTGACCCAGGAAATCATTGCTGAGGAACTGGGCTTGAATGCCAATGCTGTGTCGCGAATATTGAAAAATGATTTTGGATACACGAAGAAATCTGCACGATGGGTTCCTAGAATTTTAAGTGGTGCTCAAAAAGAGGCACGTGTGCATTTTGCTAAGTATTTTCTTGAAATATTCAAAAACGGAGAGTCTAGCACTTTCAAAAAAATAGCAACAGGTAATGAAGCATGGTTTTAAAAGTACGACCCTGAAACCAAACAACAATCCATGGTATGGAGCACAGAAGGTGCAAGTCCACCTGTTAAATAAAGCAAAAAAAAGTCAGCAACAAAAGTAATGATGTCAGTTTACTTCACCAGAGAGAAAGTTGTAGCTGCTATTCCTTTGGAAAAAGGTCAGACGGTTACTGCTAAATGGTATAATGAAACCTGTTTACCAGAAGTTTTCCAAAATTTATTGGGAAAACGACAAAAAAAGGAGCTACGCCGCACAATGGGAGATTGTGGCCATAAATAGGTAAAATTTGAAAGTGCTATGGATTAAAAAAATTTTTACGCCAATCGTCAGATAATACTTAGGGACGGAAAAAAAAACTATAAAAGTTTAAAATTTTGTTTTGGCTTAGCAACACAGTGAGCCCAAAGTTGGGCTTTAAACAGAAAAAATGCTCTACAGAACTTTTAAAATTAGGAACTGCTGGATAAACGCTATAGTTAATTTGTTTTAAGCCCGATCCACTAATGTAGTATATCGTTAGAAAGTATATTGTTCCTACTTTGTTAAAAATATTTTTATTTTTTTTTGCCGATTTTATGTGAGTTATAGTGGTTTTTCAAATATTTAAAAAAAAATGGTAAAAATGGAAAAATTGCAAACTTTGACATTAAAAAAAAAAAAACACATTTTCTGATTTTCATTATTTTTCAATATAATATGTGGCCAAGTGTGCTTAATCGATATGCAAAGTCCCTACTGCCTTTTTTGATAACTTTTTTTTTTATAAACTTTTTCATATTGTGGTTTTTGACGGGACAAAATAAGTTGACTTTTTTGGAACGCTATTTTTAATTCGTTTGCATCGAAATATATCAAGATAGCATTTTGTCAAAAAGTACAAGCATTTAGCTTTTAAAAAAACATTTGTTTGAGTTTTTATGTATGATAGGTGAATTATGGTGATTTTTCGAAAATTTAAGCTCAAAAAGCCAAAATCGATAAATTGTACAAACTTTGACATTAAAAAAAAAAAAAACACATTTTCTGATTTTCATTATTTTCCAATATAATATGTGGCCAAGTATGCTTAATCGATATGCAAAGTCCCTACTGCCTTTTTTGAGAACTTTTTTTTCTATGAATTTTTTCCTGTAGCAGTTTTTGAGAAAAAAAATATTTTTATTTCTTTACATTCTGCAACGTTTTACAATATATTTATCATTTTTAAGACTGTAAAGTCTTCTTAAATTCCAAAAAAAAATTTTTTTAAGAGAAGTGTGACAGGTAAGGGGTATATTTCCTCCTTTAAATCCCCCTTGGGGCTCACCATTTCTTAAAATAAGCCAAGAGCATATTGAAGGCTATACAAAAAACATTATAATTGGTATAATATCATACAAGCACTTCAAATACTAATTGGTTGTCTTTCCGAAAAAGCTCAGGAAGCATCAAAGAAAGTTTTTAAAAACGCTAGGTTACACAACAGCAGATTGTGCTCTAGAGTAGCAAACAACGAAGACGTTTTGCATTACATGCTGATCTCTTCTGATCCGATTATTAGCCAAATCCGAGTAAAACGTGATAAAAAATGTAAAGAGTTATCACCAGAAGCTCAAGAGGTGTTGCAATTAAATGAAAAAACTAATTAAAATAAATTAATTTTTTGGTAGGCGTGGCACTGCCCATTTTTCTAGTGCGGATTATTTGTTCTGATGGTCTTTTCATATATACCAAATAATATCTATCTTCGTCAAATATTTTCAGAAATATGATGAGTTTTTTTTTTAAGGCGTGGCACCGCCCATTTGTCCTAGGAACATTATTTGTCCTGATGATTTTTAAACATTTACCAAATCTCATTTATCTGCGTCAAAGAGTTTCGGTGATATGATAAGTAAATTTTTTGGGGGGCGTGGCACCGCCCACTTTTTTAGTATATAGCTTAGCCTTTTTTTGTACTAGCATAATATAAAAACTTTTTTAAAATCGGATACTTAATTTCCGAGTTAATAAGGGACAAATACACAAACAAACAAAATCTATTTTTTATAAAGTAGATTTTCGTTTATTCCTCATATCTTGAAAACTATAAAAGATAGCGCAAAATTTTTAACATTTTTGAAATAAGCGGGGTCAAGTTATTGAAAATTGATACCCATTTTGAAAAAAAATTCGGACCACGCCCCAACTTTGTATGGGAGGTAGGCGTGTCCGTCGGCGGATTTTGTTCATATTCACAGATTTTTATTATTTAAATGTAAAAAACATCTGTACCAAATCTCAATAGCCTAGCTCTATTATTACTATATATGACCGCCGTTCCATACAAACCCTCCCATTGTGCGCCGCTACTTTCTAAATAACGACAATGCACCAGCGCACACTGCTGAAAAAACGACCGATTTTGTTGCGCTTTCAGGCATCGAAGAAATTCGTCCAGCACCTTATTCCCCAGGTCTAGCGCCTTGTGACTTCTGGTTGTTTCCAAAAATAAAAAAAATTTGAGAGGGAGAGTCTTCAACAGCAATGAGGAGATAAAAAATGCGGTTGATGATGAAATTGCAAGACTGCAAAAAGCCGATTTTGAAGACTGTTCTTCTAGATGGATTTATTGACTTCAAAAATGTATCAAAATAAATGGCGATTACGTTGAAAAAATACAAATAGATAAAGAATAAAGTTATAAATTTAAAAAATTAAATTTAAAAGTTTTTTTAATTCAACTAAGCGAACTTTTGTTAGGCCCCTCGTATATTCAAAACTTTGCCATCAATAAGAGTTAAAAAGAGCTTGCACTCAATTTCAATAGTTTTTTCTCCATCAATTTGAATTTCAAGCTTTTCCAAAAGTGAAATTTCTTTTTTGATTTCAAAATATTTTTTCAGTATCACGCTTGCTGTTTCTTTTACCAAATCAAGCTTTAACGGTCTGCAAAATCTTATTGATTGTGGCATGCGATTATTCCAAAGAATGTTCCCCGAGGCGTCCACGAGTCTTAAGGGAACAATCGTTGTAGCTAAGAGAGACGATTCCAGGTATTGAGCATCAACTGCTTCTTTGAAAATTTGCTTATATTGAGCTTGCCCTGTACTCTATCGAATCCATAACTAACAATCAATTGTGATTTCAAAATATTATTTTGAGCTGTATCCATCTGTGCTCTGATAACTTCTTTTTGCATCTCAAGTATTGTTGTTTGTAACGAACCAGTTTAGTTATGCATTTTGTTAGGAAATTTTTTTGTCAAAATATCGTAAAATTTTTGTTTTTTTTATATATTTAACGAAAAATTCGATTTTCTCCTGCTAAATCATTGAAATGTTTCAATGTAAAAATATCGCATGAAATTTTTGCCAAGTTTGACTTAGACAAATGCAACTCAGTAGGAAGCATATTGTGCCAACACAAAAAAATATAATTTTTAGTACTAAGTACTCAAATGGTTGCTTAGCCAAGAGTTTCTTCCTTTTCTTGCCAACCTCGGAGAGATACACAACGCAGCATAAAAATTGTAAAAATAATTGTGATTTTATTTTAATCATCTAATGGCATAATAAGAATTTCTCTGAAAATAGAAGCTAGGAAAAGGCATACACAAGATAAGGTAATAGAATTTTCTTTAAGACTTCGGACATTTATAATTTTCTGTCATAAAAATGATTTTCCCTTTCGTTAAATATAGATTAAAATTTAATTCACGAGGTGAACAAAACTTTCAAGTTTTCTTGCGTAAAATTTTATCACCAGAAAAAAATCAATTTTTTTTGATCTGGAAATCCAATTTGCTGCAATTTGCATCTTTTCATCATTTTGGAAAAAGGTAACAAATATGCTAAAATTTACACCCGTGAATTGTTTCAATTTCTTTTTCATTGCTCAGGAAATATTTATTTCGTTGTTGGAGACACACAACGGGTTTTTGTTTTGCCTAGCAACCTCCTCCTATGCATCATCAGTATACATCAGTTCTCTTCTATTCGCGTTTTGGTAACGATCATCGCTCTCGTCAGTAGTACACCAGCGAGTCGCCGACCAATATAAAAAACATTAAATCAGGCAAAAAAAAAATTCTTTAAAAAACTTAATTAGGAACGCGGAAAATTAAAGTTAAATAGAAAGAAATCTAAATTTTATGAAAATTGGGTATTCTATCAGTTAAAAATTAAAAGTTTGATTTCGCGTCATTGTAAATCTTGAAAAGAAAAAAAAAGTCCACATAAAAAAAAACAGTGCATAAATACCTAGTAAAAAAAAAAAAAACAAAATAAGAAGTTAGAAAGGTATAGCCTAAAAACAAAATGTGTTAAGAGAATTCCTAACAATATTCCAAAAATAGTTTTTCTTAAACCTAATTTACTTAATGTTATAAAAAAAAAAAAAAACGTAAAGATTAATTTAATTTGGTGCAAATTTTTGGGTTTTTCTAAGTGCTTAAAACAAGAAAAAAACTTCAATTAAACCAAAGAAAATATTCCCATATATAAAAAAATATAAAGTGCATACAAAAGTAAAATTAGAAAAAAATCGCATGATAGTCCTTAAGTAATTTAACATACCCCTGTTAAATTGCATGCGATAAAACCCCTAAAGTTGTGTAGAGAAAAAAGATCGATCGCATTACAACAACCATACGCTGAATTTGATGTGCAGAATCTGCAATCGTATGGTTGTGTGTTGATCCATTTTTTTGCTCTTTACCTTTGCTCATTATCATCTTCACCAACATCTAGCAACAACAACGATGGAAGGCCTTTCACGGAGCTGTTTGCAGAATGTAATGTAAGTCTCTGTTATCATATTTCATTTTGTTTTGATTAACATTTATGGTATTGCGCATGCTTTGAGAGACAGGCTTAAGAATTACTACTCTCATTAATTGTAATATATTTCATTTCCAATCATTCCTTTATGTTACAAATTCAACATACCTGATTCAAATTTTGCATACTTAAGCTTCTCTCTCATTTTGCGAAATGTCATTTTGATATTTTTACTTTTGTTTTGATTTTTAAATTTCTAAAATCTTTATACATAATTTATGCGTTCTGCTCATGGGGAATATTTTGGTTTCTTAGATTTTTTAAATTCACTAGAATGTCAGTCAAGTAACTAAAAGTAAAAAAACCATAAATTTCTAATTTATTTCCTAGGATTTTCTTACAAACCTAGAGCCCATAATTGAAATTTTTCTAAAGTAAAATTAGTTAGTTAACATTTTTTTTTACTTTAATCTTAAGCTAACATAAACTTGCACGGAATTAAATGGTTAAAGATTTACATTCCGCAGAACTTGAAATTTAAAAAAAAAACAAAAAAAAAAAAAAAAAAAACTATTTAAAAATGAATTTATAACCTTTATATAAAGTTATTATTTAGTATAAACTTATATACATCTTGATTTACTTTATACGTAACTAATATTAGTGGTTTTTTTTCACATAAGGGTAAAAATAAAATGCATTGCTCTGTTAATAACATTATTGAAACCTTAAACGCATGAGTTTTTTTTCTATCATGATTTGCTAAAGCTTTTTATTTCCGTTTCCGGTGGTATGGTAAAGTAGGTAATTATGGTAACTTAAATTTGCATAAGGGATCTTTCCAATATTTTCGCCCCGAAAGATCATAGGTAGGGCCGGGTTTAGAGCGAGCATATCTAAATATCATCTAAAGATATGCCCATTTCTGTCATATTGAAGGAGAAATACGTGAGTTCCATTTTTTTTTGATAAGTAGTTTACCAGTTTTGAGTTTTGGTTGATTTGTTCAATTAGATCTTTTATTTGTTAGGATTTTAGTAATGTTACCAGGGACTCTATAACAATAAAATGATGTAGTGGGAACTGGTAGTTAGAAGAGTCAAGGATCCCCCCAGCCACTGACAGCTAGCCCAAATAAATGGGTCCCGCTCGATTCTACTAGCTGGCCAACGAAATGATTTTCCTTCCATGAAAATAAAAATTCTTCCGTCCACTACGATTACATTTTTGGCGCCCAACGTGGGGCTAGACAAGTTCAGTTGCTGAAATATTCAGCTAAACGTTTTATATTTAATTTCAAAAAATCTGTCTTGTTTAGTTCCAAAATTTTCCGTTAAATAGATTTCATCCATAGTTTCCAAAAACAAATTTTCTTAATTTGGCTAAAATGCAAACAACTAGAAAAGCTGGATTTTCGAATATTTCGCTCAGATTTTGAGTATTTCGACCGTTTTAATGGGGATTGTAGTTTTGGTCAGATTGATGAAATTTTAATACCATATTTTTTTGGTGTTAAGAGAAGTAATTTTTTTTTAAGATATGAATTTGACTGCTGGATTCATTCGAATAGTTGGTTAGATCCGATTTTATCGACCGCAGTGCAACATTCTTGAAATCATTGTTATTCATAAAATTTTGTGCTAATATTGCATCTTTATCTTTAGTTTATAAAATTTTCTTGCTGGATTTATCAATTAATTGGCATATGTTCTGATTATTTGACCGCTTGAAAATATCTCTCAAAATTTTTGTGTTTTTGTTAAATAAACGCTTCTCTGACATTTTTTATTTAATAGCCAAGTTTTGATTTCCATCTCTTTTAATATGATTTAGATATAATTTTTTTAGTTACCAAATTTACTTTACCTGAAAACACCACATACAAGGAAACGGTTTTGATATTGATATTAGTCTTGATTAAAAGTTATCAAATTGATTTTGGCAAATTGCAATCAAAACTTTGAGTTTTGCCACATTCTTTTTTATTTCGATTATTGTTTATTTTTTAAACAAATTTTTTTTGCTGAATTTTCTTCGGCAGTTTCTGTATTTTTTTTGCTACAGCACTGTCTATAAATATTTTTTTTCTTAATATGGCTGTCGTCAGGAGTACTGAAAATATTCCTGCAGCATTATCGGCAACTACGGCCGAATGCCGTTGCGTAATATGCCAACACAATATGGACGAAACTGATGAGTGTTTGATTACTCCTTGTAATCATTGCTACCACAAAGCATGTATTGAAAGGTGGTTGCTTCAAGACCATGAATGTCCATGCTGTCGCCGCCTTACTCACATCAAAAATTGTGTTCCTATAACCATTACAATTCGAAGGCAAAATCCCTCTCGAAATAACTCTAGAAATCGTGGTCGTGGTGGTTCACACCGTATGGTTACACGAAATCAATCGCAAGCACCTAATGCAAGCGCTTCTTCTCTACCAGAGTTAAATAATTCTAATAATAATAATACCGAAAATCGTGCTACTACACCGGATCTTTCGATGCCACTAATAGACATTAACGCTTTGCAAGCAAATAATAATCATGTTGCTCAAAATAATAATCATGTCGCTCATACGCCCCGTCGTCGCGAAAATATTCGGGCAAATAACAGCGAAAATCATATCGATTACGATCGAGTTGCAGAGTTAGTAGAACAAAGTGTTTCACGGATCTTGGCTGGTTTAAATATTAATCAAAATAACCCTCCGCCTTCTGCTGATCGTTCTCGTAGACATCAGTCACAAGTGCAAAGTGGTCACTCTTCTAATTATATTCATTTTAATTCTGACAAAATTATAAACATTTTACAAAACTGGAATTTAAAGTACGACGGATCCTCAGATGGATTGACTGTCGAAGAGTTTATTTATCGTATAACATCACTTACTTCTATTCATTTAAATAATAATTTTAATTTGCTTTGCCAACACATTCACATTTTGTTTAAAGGAAAAGCCCTAGACTGGTACTGGAGGTACCATAAGCAGGTGAGGAATGTAGAATGGCAAGAGTTTTGTGCAGCCCTTAGGTTTCAATATAAAGACCACAGGTCAAATTTTGACATTCGTGAGCAAATTAGAAGTAGAAAGCAAACACCAGGAGAGACTTTTGAATCGTTTTATGATGCGATTTGTGGCTTATGCGATAGATTGTCAATTCCTATGGATGAATCCGAATTAGTTGAGACTGTTACTAGAAATCTAAAACCTGAGATACGCCATGAGTTACTTTATGTTCCTATCCATTCACTTATGCACTTAAAGAAATTGTGCCAAAAGAGAGAGAATCTTTTAGCTGAGGATCGTTTCCGACGCTCTCAAATTCCTCGAAATTTTCAGAACTTAAACGTTCGCCGTAATATATCCGCACTCGAAGAAATATCAGACGGTGATGATGAGGCAGATATTCAGAATGACGTTGTTATTACTGCCGTTCAAAATATTATTTCCAAATGTTGGAATTGCAAGCTTGAAGGTCACCACTGGCAAGATTGCTTGGCAGTCAGATCAATTTTCTGCTATGGCTGTGGTGAACCAGAGACTTACAAACCGCAATGTCCGAAATGTACTGCAAGAATGGAAAACCAATCAACGGGTGCATTCAAAACCCAACGAATGCACCCAAGGCACTAAAAGAAAATGCTTTCTTGAACACTGAAATACCGGCTAGCTCAGTAAATGCGAAACCGTGCATTTCTTTGAATCAATTTTCTAAAAATGAATTTAATATACAAAATGAATTTAATGAATTTAAAAATAATGATAGTTTTAGCTATAACCATTTTCCTTTATATTTACGTCCTTATCACGAAAGATTACGAAATTATATGAATGTTAGAAATAGAACTTTTAATGAGATATTCCAAAAGTACGAGCAAAAAGAAATACTCTGCGCATAAAAAAATATTTTAAAGAAGTTAAGCCTACACGAAAGTTATTGTGTTCTGCCGTGTTTGCCAACCACACCGACAACCGTTTTTACGCTGAAGTAAAATTTTTAAAATTTTCTGAACTAGGTCTTCTTGACACGGGGGCTAATGTTAGCTGCCTTGGCTCGACATGGGCTAACACAGATTTTTCTGAATTTTCTGAATTTCATTCTATGAAATCTTTTGCTAAGACTGCTGATGGTAAGCCACATTCAGTCTTAGGTTACTTAAAAGTCGATGTTGAATACAAAGGCATAAAGAAGCCTTTGAAGCTTTTTGTCATTCCATCGTTAGCAAATCGATTAATTTTAGGTGTTGATTTTTGGAAATCATTTAATTTAGCGCCAGGGTTAATATCTTCTATATCTTTTGAATCTTCTATTTTTTCCCCCGATGCAATGAATAGCAACTATCCTTTAAATGAAATGCAAAAACAGCAATTAGAGTTAATTAAATCTATGTTTCCTAGTTTTGAGTCTCAAGGCTTAGGCCGTACTCCCTTGATTAAACATAGCATTGACGTCGGTGACTCTAAGCCAGTGAAGCAAAGGTTCTATCCTGTGAGCCCAAATGTCGAAAAATTGATGTTCCAGGAAATTGACCGTATGCTGGACCTTGGAGTTATCGAGCCGTCATGCAGTCCGTGGAGCTCGCCAATGCGTTTGGTTGTTAAACCTGGGAAAGTGCGCCTCTGTCTTGACGCCAGAAAAGTAAACGAGCTTACGAAGAAGGATGCATACCCTCTACAAAGTATAGAAGGAATTTTTGCAAGGCTACCTAAAGCCAATCTGATAACGAAGTTAGATTTAAAAGACGCTTATTGGCAGATTGAATTGGATTCAAATTCGAAGCCTTTAACAGCGTTCACAGTACCCGGAAGACCCTTATATCAATTTTCGGTCATGCCGTTCGGGCTGTGCAATGCCCCGTCGACAATGTGCAGGCTCATGGATGAAATCATTCCTCCAGAGCTTCGCCATTGTGTGTTCGGCTATTTAGACGACCTGTGCATTGTTTCTGAAACCTTCGAGTCTCATTTGTCTGTGCTAATAAGGATTGCTGAGCAATTCAAAAAGGCAAACCTGACATTAAATATCAGTAAGAGTCAGTTCTGCGTCACGAAAGTCAACTATTTGGGTTATGTCATTGGAAGTGGTGGAATTGCCACTGATCCGTCAAAAATTGATTCGATTATTTCTTGGCCTGTGCCACAAAACTTAAAGCAAGTTCGAGGTTTTTTGGGCATCTGTGGATGGTATAGAAGATTCATTGAGAATTTTGCCGAAGTCACTTATCCAATAACGGAGACTTTATCCACCAAGAAAAAATTTATTTGGACACCGGAAGCACAACTTGCCTTTGAGAAATTAAAAATTTTATTAACAACTGCTCCTATATTGCAAAATCCAGATTTCACCAAAAAATTTTTTTTGCACTGTGATGCTAGTGATTACGGCATTGGTGCTGTGCTGATTCAACTTACTGACGAAGATGTTGAAAAGCCTATAGCTTATATGTCTAAAAAGTTGAATACAGCACAAAAAAATTACAGCGTCACAGAGCGAGAATGTTTGGCGGTGATAACTGCGATTGAAAAGTTTCGATGCTATTTAGAACTGCAAGAGTTCGAAGTAATCACAGACCACTCAAGTTTGGTCTGGCTGATGCGTCAGCAAAATCTTAGCGGTCGTCTTGCCAGGTGGGCTCTCAAGCTACAAGGTTACAAGTTTAGCATTTCACACCGTAAGGGCAAAGAAAATGTTGTACCGGACGCCTTGTCCAGAATACCAGATTTGGGCGTGATTTCTTCATTCGAACTTGTAGGACCTGAAATAGATTTAGACTCTCCAGCATTTTTTGACCATGACTACGAAAAGTTAAAATCTAAAATAGTCACTGAAAGCGACAAACTCCCTGATTTACGAGTTATCGATAAATATGTTTATATTCGCACCGAACACTGTTCAGGTGACCCCGCTCAAGAAGAACAATCATGGAAGTTGTGGGTGCCAGAAAAACTTCGAATAGATGTTATTCGTCGCGCGCATGATTGTGTTATCTCAGCTCACGGAGGCATGTGTAAAACAATAGAAAAAATTAGGAGATCTTTATTTTGGCCTGGGCTGGTAAATCAGGTTAAAGAATATATTCGAAATTGCAGTGTGTGTAAAGAAACGAAAGCCCCAAATTTTACCCTTCGACCACCAATGGGACAACAGGCTGTCTCACAACGCCCTTTTCAACGCTTGTACGTTGACATACTTGGTCCTTACCCTAGGAGTCGAAAGGGTAATATTGGATTGCTAATAGTTTTAGATCACTTTAGTAAGTATCATTGGCTGTGCCCATTGCGAAAGTTTACTTCATCTGCAATAATAGATTTTCTCTTAAAGGAAATTTTTCATTCTTTCGGTGTTCCCGAAACTGTTATAAGCGATAATGGTGTCCAGTTTAAGTCAAATGAGTTCAATGCTTTCCTTACAGAATATGGAATAAATCATGTGTATACTGCATTGCATTCACCCCAGAGTAACGCATCCGAACGCGTTAATCGATCGTTAATTGCAGCGATCCGAGCTTATATTAACAACGACCATAAGCAATGGGATGAACATCTAAGCAGCATTTCTTGTGCGTTTAAAACTTCAATGCATCAAACAACTAACAGGTCACCCTACGAAATATTATACGGATTTAACATGGCTACCCATGCATCACAGTATCGCTTATTGAGGGAATTAGGTTTGTTGGAGGAATCAAATCTTTCTATAAAATTGCCAGATAGACTAGCTCTGCTACGAGCAGATGTAAAGAAAAATCAGAGAAAAGCTTTTGAAAAAAATGTCGAGCGGTATAATCTTCGTTCCAAGCCAGTGTCCTTTATAGTAGGCCAAGAAGTCTTCAGACGAAATTTTGCCCAGAGCGATTTTGCAAAGAACTTCAATGCAAAATTAAGTCCAAAATTCCTAAAAGCCCGTGTAAAAGAAAAGTTAGGTAATCACTATTATGCTCTTGAAGATCTGTCAGGAAAATCTATAGGAACATTCCATGCGAAAGATATTCGCCAATAATTCATCAATTCCATCTAATCTTTCTGCTTGCAGCTGCTAGATTATCTGGTTTTGTAACGAACCAGTTTAGTTATGCATTTTGTTAGGAAATTTTTTTGTCAAAATATCGTAAAATTTTTGTTTTTTTTATATATTTAACGAAAAATTCGATTTTCTCCTGCTAAATCATTGAAATGTTTCAATGTAAAAATATCGCATGAAATTTTTGCCAAGTTTGACTTAGACAAATGCAACTCAGTAGGAAGCATATTGTGCCAACACAAAAAAATATAATTTTTAGTACTAAGTACTCAAATGGTTGCTTAGCCAAGAGTTTCTTCCTTTTCTTGCCAACCTCGGAGAGATACACAACGCAGCATAAAAATTGTAAAAATAATTGTGATTTTATTTTAATCATCTAATGGCATAATAAGAATTTCTCTGAAAATAGAAGCTAGGAAAAGGCATACACAAGATAAGGTAATAGAATTTTCTTTAAGACTTCGGACATTTATAATTTTCTGTCATAAAAATGATTTTCCCTTTCGTTAAATATAGATTAAAATTTAATTCACGAGGTGAACAAAACTTTCAAGTTTTCTTGCGTAAAATTTTATCACCAGAAAAAAATCAATTTTTTTTGATCTGGAAATCCAATTTGCTGCAATTTGCATCTTTTCATCATTTTGGAAAAAGGTAACAAATATGCTAAAATTTACACCCGTGAATTGTTTCAATTTCTTTTTCATTGCTCAGGAAATATTTATTTCGTTGTTGGAGACACACAACGGGTTTTTGTTTTGCCTAGCAACCTCCTCCTATGCATCATCAGTATACATCAGTTCTCTTCTATTCGCGTTTTGGTAACGATCATCGCTCTCGTCAGTAGTACACCAGCGAGTCGCCGACCAATATAAAAAACATTAAATCAGGCAAAAAAAAAATTCTTTAAAAAACTTAATTAGGAACGCGGAAAATTAAAGTTAAATAGAAAGAAATCTAAATTTTATGAAAATTGGGTATTCTATCAGTTAAAAATTAAAAGTTTGATTTCGCGTCATTGTAAATCTTGAAAAGAAAAAAAAAGTCCACATAAAAAAAAACAGTGCATAAATACCTAGTAAAAAAAAAAAAAACAAAATAAGAAGTTAGAAAGGTATAGCCTAAAAACAAAATGTGTTAAGAGAATTCCTAACAATATTCCAAAAATAGTTTTTCTTAAACCTAATTTACTTAATGTTATAAAAAAAAAAAAAACGTAAAGATTAATTTAATTTGGTGCAAATTTTTGGGTTTTTCTAAGTGCTTAAAACAAGAAAAAAACTTCAATTAAACCAAAGAAAATATTCCCATATATAAAAAAATATAAAGTGCATACAAAAGTAAAATTAGAAAAAAATCGCATGATAGTCCTTAAGTAATTTAACATACCCCTGTTAAATTGCATGCGATAAAACCCCTAAAGTTGTGTAGAGAAAAAAGATCGATCGCATTACAACAACCATACGCTGAATTTGATGTGCAGAATCTGCAATCGTATGGTTGTGTGTTGATCCATTTTTTTGCTCTTTACCTTTGCTCATTATCATCTTCACCAACATCTAGCAACAACAACGATGGAAGGCCTTTCACGGAGCTGTTTGCAGAATGTAATGTAAGTCTCTGTTATCATATTTCATTTTGTTTTGATTAACATTTATGGTATTGCGCATGCTTTGAGAGACAGGCTTAAGAATTACTACTCTCATTAATTGTAATATATTTCATTTCCAATCATTCCTTTATGTTACAAATTCAACATACCTGATTCAAATTTTGCATACTTAAGCTTCTCTCTCATTTTGCGAAATGTCATTTTGATATTTTTACTTTTGTTTTGATTTTTAAATTTCTAAAATCTTTATACATAATTTATGCGTTCTGCTCATGGGGAATATTTTGGTTTCTTAGATTTTTTAAATTCACTAGAATGTCAGTCAAGTAACTAAAAGTAAAAAAACCATAAATTTCTAATTTATTTCCTAGGATTTTCTTACAAACCTAGAGCCCATAATTGAAATTTTTCTAAAGTAAAATTAGTTAGTTAACATTTTTTTTTACTTTAATCTTAAGCTAACATAAACTTGCACGGAATTAAATGGTTAAAGATTTACATTCCGCAGAACTTGAAATTTAAAAAAAAAACAAAAAAAAAAAAAAAAAACTATTTAAAAATGAATTTATAACCTTTATATAAAGTTATTATTTAGTATAAACTTATATACATCTTGATTTACTTTATACGTAACTAATATTAGTGGTTTTTTTTCACATAAGGGTAAAAATAAAATGCATTGCTCTGTTAATAACATTATTGAAACCTTAAACGCATGAGTTTTTTTTCTATCATGATTTGCTAAAGCTTTTTATTTCCGTTTCCGGTGGTATGGTAAAGTAGGTAATTATGGTAACTTAAATTTGCATAAGGGATCTTTCCAATATTTTCGCCCCGAAAGATCATAGGTAGGGCCGGGTTTAGAGCGAGCATATCTAAATATCATCTAAAGATATGCCCATTTCTGTCATATTGAAGGAGAAATACGTGAGTTCCATTTTTTTTTGATAAGTAGTTTACCAGTTTTGAGTTTTGGTTGATTTGTTCAATTAGATCTTTTATTTGTTAGGATTTTAGTAATGTTACCAGGGACTCTATAACAATAAAATGATGTAGTGGGAACTGGTAGTTAGAAGAGTCAAGGATCCCCCCAGCCACTGACAGCTAGCCCAAATAAATGGGTCCCGCTCGATTCTACTAGCTGGCCAACGAAATGATTTTCCTTCCATGAAAATAAAAATTCTTCCGTCCACTACGATTACATGTTGTAGTGTGTTTCAGAAGATCTTGTAATGGAACTTTCACAAAAACTTCACTTTTTACGAGACCATCTGGCCTTCAATTAATTTTTCTACTCGTAATTTCTTTATAATGAGGATATATGTCACAGTTACGTAGTTTGCTTTCACGGCGTATATTACAATATTGCTCTTAAGTGAAATTGTTTTCAAGCAAAAATGCTAACACTTCATCAGTTGACATACGAATTGGTTTGCTATCTTCTTCAAAACAAAGTTTTTTTAAGTTTACTTGGCCTTATAGAACTGCCACCATGCTTGTTTGAGCTTCGTTTCGAACAGATGTGGTCGCTGCTCTTACAAGCAAATTGGTTTCATTGCTGCAAACGGCAGATAACTTAACTGCGGCCCGTCGCTTAGAACGTTCTGATTTTTTACTATAAGGAAGTTCTTTGCGCCCTTTTCCAGACTTATTTGATGTCGGTTGTTTCTTTTTAGTCAATATTTCACTCCTAAGCCAATTAGCATTTTGTTGTTGGAAAACAGGCAACTTCCAGTAGCTTTTTACCCATTTTTCGTACGCTCTCGTGCTAAAATTACGCGCACTTTGCCGCAAACAACTTGAATTAGTAGCATCTTCAGTATTGTTTAACAAGAAATTGAAAACAGCTTCCTCTTTTTCCTTTTTGTCTGTCTTTTGCAACCAGACTTCAAATAAATCGGAATTGCGGAAGAACAAGTTACCTGACAAAAAAATTCATTAAAAAAAAAAACGGGCAAAATCGGGCGTCTTAATTTCTAAATAATATTAACAATAGCACCATAGAACTAATTTTGGGTTTCTTAAGGCTAACAAATCCCAACAAAATTTTTAAAGCTTTCACAAAGTTCGAAATTTGAAATAATTTTTAAAATCAGAGGTCCCATAAGAATTTCAGATTTTTCCACAGAAAACCAAAATACATTTAAATGTTTTAAGCTAAATTGCATTATACTTACCGGCATCAGTTTTTTCCATAATTAATTTAGAAAAAAAACGAAATACTTTA
Organism: Calliopum simillimum; assembly: GCA_951812925.1. NCBI lineage: Eukaryota > Metazoa > Arthropoda > Insecta > Diptera > Lauxaniidae > Calliopum > Calliopum simillimum. Next base: position 42,189,708 of record OX638371.1, on the reverse strand, counting down.
ATTACTTTTTGATAATTAAAAAAGAGTTAAAATCGCCACTTGTTTCTGTTATCTCACGACAATGCAAATGCATCAACTTTGACACATCGCTGAAGAACGGTAAATTATTTTTTTCAAAAAGAAAAACTATTTTTGTTTGTTTTGAAGTGTTCTCCGTTATACTGCATCAACAAAAATTCAATAGCAATACCTGTAAAAAATCAATTTTGGCCAAAAAAGTGTGCCTTTTGACCTATAGTGCAATGTACGGTTTTGCTGAAATTTGTGAATAAATCGTAGAACTTTTGAAAGGAATATTCTAGAGACTTCTAGCAAAAAATATGAAAATCATAAAATTATTTTGGAGTAACCTGAAAAAAATAGATCAAACATGGGATTTTTTTCAAAAAATCAACTAAATTAAGCGTCATGACTAGACCAGTGCTTGTTTTAAGCTCAAATTTGAATGGCGTATTAACGAGGACATTTTAAAATGTAATTCGTGGCAAAAAGAAAAATTTCGCAATTTTGAAAGGTCTTAGATAACCTTAGAGGTGGCGTAATTCAATCCCTTTTTTTATTTATAAATTTTATAAAATAAAAAAGTGTGGCTAGTATATCAGTTATCGTGAATCCATTTAGACTTGTCCGCGATAATATCGAGCTCTAACCCCAAAAAAATCTATGGTACAAGGGAAAAAGACGCAAAATTAGCCGTTGTTCGAAGTAAATTTTTTCACTGGAATTGTATTTATTTGTGCATGAAAAATGAAGTGTGAAAAGTTTGTTGAAATCGTTTGTGAATAAAAAGTAATTCAAGGTTAAAGGTCAGAAAAATCAGTTTTTCGCAAATATCTTTCTGATGGTTACTATAAGAGAAAAATGTTGGTGATTAATTAGGCCTAGAAATTACCTACAAAAATACTTATGTAAGAATAGTTTTTGTACCAGTTGTAGTTTAGAAGATAAGCCAATTTAAAAAATTTTATTTAACTGTGAAAATATAGAAAATATTTTTTGTACATAGTATTTTTTTATACTTTCACAGTTGAATACAATTTTTTACATTGGCATATCTTCTAAACTACAACTGATATGAAAACAATTCTTGCATATTTTTTTGTGTAATTTCTTGAGCTACAAAAAAGTCCCTCAACATTTTTCTCTAGAAGTAACCGTTTGAAAGATATTTTCAAAAAACCGATTTTTCCGACCTTTGACCTTAAATAACTTCTTATGCGCCCAAGATTTCGCTATGGTCGTTGCACACTTTATTTTTCATGCATAAATAAAGACTATTCCGGTGAAAAAAATTATTTCAAACAACGGCTTATTTTGCGTGGTTTTCCCTTGTGCTATACGTTTTTTGGGGGTAAGTGCTTGATATAATCGCGGATTAGCCTCAATGGACTCACGATAAACAAGAAACTAGCCACACATTTTTTAATTTATTACGAAGTAAATAAAAAAATGAGATTGAATCTCACTACCTTTAAAGGCACGAATTACATTTTAAAATGTTCCAGTTAATATGCCAACCAAATTTGAGCTTAAAACAAGCACTGGTCTAGCAGTGACGCTTAATTTATTGGTTTTTTGAAAAAAATCCCATGTTTGATCAACTTTTTTGAGGTTATGCCAAAAGGATTTTCATATTTTTGCCTAGTATGCTGATGAATAAGCTTTAAAAAGCTGTTTACTAGAAATCTCTAACGTACTTCTTTCAAAAGTTCTACGATTTATTCACAAATTTCAGCCAAACCGTACGGTGTGCGTCAGCTACTCGAAACCGTCAGCGTTGGAGAAAAGAAATTACAGTTTTGCTCCGTGAGATGTGCGAGTTTTCCAGCGGTAAAGTGTCCGATGATCTTTTAAATACACTTTGGTTGCAACGTCTACCATCAACAACCAAAGCAATTTTATCAGTCAGCAACGATGCTATTGATAAACTAGCAATAATGGGTGACAAGATTCAAGACGATTGCATCCAGAAAAAATGAAGATTGCCAAGCGTGAATTTGAATTCATGATGCAAATGGGCATCTGCCGCCCTTCAAAAAGTAGCTGGTCAAGTCCTCTTCACATGGTGCCAAAGCCAAATAACGGGCACTTAAAAAATCAACCGTGCCTGATTGCTATCCAGTGCCACACATCCATGACTTCGGGTATATGCTACAACGTCGGCTGAGTATTATTTTGCCGTAAACGCCACTTCGTTGAAAAACCAAAAGCACATAACTTGTGTAGAGACGAGCACAAGTTATCTGCTTTTGCTTTTTGAACGAAATGGCGTTTACGGCCGACGACATGGCAAGAAGTTTTTTCCAAGGTGGATTTGATTAAAGCATACTTCCAAATAACTGTGGAAGAATGCGACATACCAAAAACGGCTTTTATTACCACTTTGGCCTATTTGTGTTTACAAGGATGACTTTTGGATTATGTAACGCAGTTCAGACATTCCAGCGTTTTATTAACGATGTCATACGCGGATTGGACTTCTGTTATGCATACATCGATGAAATTCTCGTGGCATCTGAAAATCTTCAGGACCATGACAAGCACTTAAAATTGCTGTTTCAACGTCTTCACGATTATGGAATCACAATAAACGTTGCGAAGCCGTGTCCAGAATGAGTTGAAGCTATAGTAAACTGCAAATTGCCAAGAACGGCGAATGATTTAAGCCGTTTTCTTGGTACGCTCAATTTTTATCGGCGTTTCATCGCGAAAGCAGCATATTCTCAAGCTCTTCTTCATAGTCTTAAAAAGGGTCAAGTCAAAAATGATAAGCGTGTCATCATTTGAACAGCAGAGTTGCAGACAGCATTTGAATACTGCAAGAAACATTTAGCTTCCGCTGCTCTTTTATCATATCCGTTGGAAAATACTGAAACTTCGCTTTGTGTAGATGCGTCGGATGTCGGAATGAGCGCAGTGCTTCAACAGAAAATTAATGGTGCTTGGAAACCACTAGGCTTTTATTCGAAAAAGCTCTCCGAAACTCAACAGCGCTACAGTGCATATGACCGCGAACTTCTTGCGGCGTATTTCGGTCTCAAATACTTTCAGTATTTCTTGGAAGGCAGAAAATTCAACATTTACACGGATCACAAGTCTCTGACGTTCGCGTTTAATCAACGACCAGAGAAAGCATCACCACGTCAACTCCGTCACTTGGACTATACATCGCAGCATACCGTTGATATCCGTTTTATAGCCAGTAAGGAAAATTGTCACTGCCGACACCCTTTCACTATTAGAAGCTGTTACCTTGCCATAACCTCTCCACTATAAAATGTTAGCAAAAGATCAGTAGTTGGACGATGAAATTTTAACTCTAATTCATTCAACAACAACTGGTAAGACCATATATAACCTCAAAGTTTCGCAAAGAAGCCTTTGATGTTATTCGCAATATGTCCTGGAGCAAAAGCCACAATAAAGCTGGTGAGTGATCGTTTTGTTTGGAATAATATGAAAAAGGATATATCCAATTGGTGCAAATTATGAATAGATTGTCAGCAATCGAAGATATCACGTCATACAAAGAGCACTATTGCTTCGTTCCCTGTACCAGATGATCGCTTTAAAGTCGTCAGTATTGACCGCGTTGGACCACTGCCATTATCAGATGATTGCCGCTACTGCCTGACGTGTATTGACAGTCGCTGGCCTGAAGCAATTCCTCTTCACGACATTACAGCAGAATCTGTAGCTAAAGCTTTTCTTCAGGGGTGGGTAGCTGGCTTCGGTGTACCTACGCAAATCGTTACTGATCAAGGTCGCCAGTTCGAGTCCGCCTTGTTCCTAGAATTCGCAAAATTAATTGGAGCAAATGTTACGCATACGACACCATATCACCCACAAGCAAATGGCCAAATTGAACGCTGGCATCGGACATTCAAGTCAGCTATAAAATGTCACACAGATTCTCGATAAGTCGAAGTATTGCCTTTAGTACTTCTTGGACTACGTTCATCAACAACGATCTTGAAAGTTCACCTGTAGAAATTGCTACTTCCTGGTGAATTTTTTATTTCAACGGCAGTTGGAAACTGTAGCAGTGATTGGGTGAAGCAGTTCAGAGAAGATATGTAGAAACTTCAAGCGACCAAAATTTCCCGACATGGTTCTTCCAGAGTTTTTGTTCCAAAGGATTTGAATACGTGCACACATGTCTTTGTAAGAAATGATGCAGTGCGAACACCACTTCAGCGATCTTATGATGGAACCTTTTTTTGTGATATCAAGAACAGCAAAAACCTTCACTGTTGAGATTAATGGTAACGCGGAAGTTATATCAATTGATCGCCTGAAACCAGCAGCAGTAGTTGCAGACGACGAATGCAAAGATGTTGATGTTGAAACTATTCCAAGTAAAAGTCAGACAAATGGGAAATTGCTACGTTCCGGTGGAAGGGTTCAATTTCTTTCATAGATATCGTTTTTACTAGAGGTGGAATATGTGGGAATCACTTTGTTATTTCTACTACACGATTTCATTAACAACAAGCCCATAAGGAGGTATCCGAAAATGTTAGCCTTAATGTCAGACAGTGCGAAGAATCCTAAAAGTACGAAAGTCTATGCTTTCGGTTAAGAAACGCGTAAAAGGCTTAAATTTTCCAAAGGAGCATGTTAACTGGACTGTAGGTCAATGGTACGACACAAAAATTTGTACCACCGAACGTAACCTTACTGATTTGGGGATAATTCTAAGGAAATCAGTTAAGAGTCCTGCGCCAAATCAATGGTGTCATTCCTAGTTTCCGAACCGAAAGTTATAAACGCGCATCGTTGTTATTCGTCCTAAAAACTTCTTAAATAAGCCAATTGGCTTTCTAATAATATAATTAATTTGCTCCGAAGCTTTAACTTGTGTTGTTATTCGTGGATTACTCATTCACTGTAATTTCACTTATTTATCGCGTAAATTGTACAATATAATTGATTTAAATTGAACGATATAAAAAATTTAAGAGAATTTATTCTCGATATTCAAACAAAAAAAAAAAAAAAAAAAAATTAAAGACAGCTGCAAAAGTGCCTGTAAAAAATATAATAATTTTGTCTTTAAATGTACAAATTACCAGTTTTTGGGTGACAATATTTTCGCTGTCATATCTAAAATGTCAATGGACTTTCAATGTCTTCAAAAAAAGGATGCTGAGTTATGCAGTAAAAATAACGTGAAAGTTGTCAGTGCTAAGAAGTTGCCTGTCCATAAGCAGTATCCGAAATCTTCGTCTCTATCTCCTGTTAAGCGTAGTGGGACACGTAACCGCCGTGCTCGACTTTTGACTGATGTTACGTCTATATCAACTGATCCTGAAGTAGAACTAGTTGCTGCTGATGATGTAATTTCTGTGGTTGATGATAATTCTAAGGGTGCTAAAATTGTATCTGCTGGAGTTGGAGTAATCCTGAATTAGGTTCTGCAGTTGTTGTTGATAATGCTGCTACTGTTGATAATGCTGCTGTTGTTGATAATGCTGCTGCTGTTGAAAATGCTGCTGCTGTTGATAATGCTGCTACTGTTGATAATGCTGCTGCTGTTGATAATGCTGATGAAAATTCTGTTAAATATGCTGTTAAAGGTGGTGATCAGGGTGCTGCTGTTGAAGATGGTGAAGAGGGTTCTTCTAATAAGACTCCTTCTTATGCTGAAGCTGCTGCTGGTGCTGCTGTTGAAAATGCTATTGAAGATGGTGATATGGGTGATCAGCCTATACTTTTCCCTGCTAATGCTAATGTGCCAATTACTGATACTTCAGCTAACGTGTCATCTTTTGTTGCTGCAACAACTGGTGTTCCTACGAATGTTTGGTCTACATACTGCTCGCAGGAAAAAACAATAAAAGTGAGTTGGTTTTTGGAAATTGCGTGGATGCTGAGCTTGATGTTGCTTTCTCGGTACATTTGACAGCTGTCAAAATCATTATTATTTTTCACGATGAATAACTTCGAAAATTGGAGAAAAAGACAGCATTTGCGGGATGTTCTGTTTTGCAAAGAAAACTGCTGCGGAAAGTCATAGTTTGCTTGTAGAAGTTTATGGGGACTATGCTCCAGCTGAATCAAGCTGTCGTGAGTGGTTTCGACGGTTTAAAAGTGGTGATTTTGATGTCGAAGGCAAAGAACGTCCTGGTCAGCCGAAAAAGTTTGAGGATGAAGAATTGGAGGCATTACTCGATCAAGATTCATTTCAAACGCAAGAAGAACTTGCAGAACCATTGGAAGTTGATCGAGCAACAATTTCCAGACGTTTAAAAGCCTTGGAAATTTTTCAAAAGATGGGAAATTGGGTGCCATACGAGTTGAAGCCAAGGGACGTCGAACGCCGATTTTTGATGTCCACAATGCTGCTTGAACGCCACAAAAGGAAGGGTTTTTTGCATCGTTTTGTCACTGGCGATGAGAAGTGGATCCATTACGATAATCCCAAGCGCAAAACAGCGTATGTCAAGAAAGGTGAGGCCGGCCCATCACAGCCGAAGCCAAATATTCACGCTTCGAAGGTAATGCTCTATATTTGGTGGGACCAGCTAGGTGTGATCCATTATGAGCTGTTGCCAGGTGGCCAAACCATTAATGCTCAACTCTATCGTCAACAATTGATCCGATTGAAGCAGAAAATCCAGGAAGAGCGGCCAACGTATGCGACCAGACACGAGTCAATCATTTTCCACCACGATAACGCTCGGCCACATATTGTTGCCCCAGTCAAAAATTATCTGGAAAACAACGGATGGGAAATTTTGTCTCACTCGCTTTATAGCCCAGACCTTGCACCATCTGACTACCATTTGTTTCGATCGATGCAGAATGCCCTATCAGAAATACGGTTCACTTAAGTTCAAGATATCGAAAATTGGCTTGATTCATTTTTGGCCGCCAAGCCGGCGCAATTTTTTTAGGATGGAATTCATAAATTGCCTGAAAGATGGGGAAATGTTGTAGCTTCCAATGGACAATGCTTTGAATAAAATATATTGTAACATTCTTCCACAATAAAGCATCAAATTTCGCTAAAAAATTCCGGTTTTTAAGTTGTACACCCAATATATGGAGTGCCATTGCTTAGTAAAAAAAAAAAAAATGCCGAACTAACGAAGCTAGAGAGAATTTCATTCAAGTTAATCGTTCCAGCATGTTTTTATGATGGTTTTTGTAGGGTTTGCTACTTTGTTTAATTCACTTTGCACAGTGTTTTCATAATTTGTGTCTTTGTTCATATTTTTAATTTTACTCAAATAATTTTTATATCATTCATATAAATTTGGAATTCAATATTAAAACAACATAACTTAATAAATATAAAAATTTAATATTATAATTATTGATAATCATATGTGTAAATATTAATCTACACATATTTGGCGATCCTGCAAACAATAAATAAAGCATTTTATTGCTAATGAAAAATTTATTCCACAATTCCCTTTATCTGACGCTGTGCATAAACTTTCAAAAAGGAATTCAAAATTTTAAGAATTTCAATCTGGAGCAGTGAATCAGGATAATCATATGATACGTGTATTAACTCCATATAGCTGTATATCTCATCTCTATTGATCTGTGCACATACATATATGTACGAGTATAATTCAACAATTTTAAGATAAGTTATATTAAGATTTATTTAATATTACGTATAATTTAAGCAACAATTCTAAGTAAAATTTTATACTGTAAGCTCTCCCTCTAGCGCTACATAAACATTTCCTTTTTTGGCATAACTATACATAAAATTAACCTTTTTCTTAAGGTTCAATGCCCCTTACAAGATCTTTCACAAACAGAAATCCGCAAAATACGGAATTCCACGACACTGAAGACACCCCACAAGATAATAGAGCAGATACAAACATGGAAAGACAAAACACTACAAATTTCATTAAATTACCACAATTTTGGACCACTTGCCCAGACGCATGGTTCATTCAGTGTGAAACACAGTTTCAGTTAAAAAATATCAATGATGATGTCGTCAAATACCAAAATATTATTATAGCTTTACAAGAATATAAAATCCACCAACCATAAACAAATATGATACTATTAAAAGAGCTCTCTTATCTAGATTTTCACTAAGCGATGAAATACGTTTAGAAAAACTACTCTCTGAATCTGAAATTGGAGATCGTAAGCCCTCAGAATTTTTTAGAGACATGACCACTTTAGCTGGTTCCACCTCCATAATTAGTCAAGAGCTTATCCTTAAACTATGGCAACGAAAATTACCACACTCAATCCAGAGTCATTTATATTCTTCCAACCTTAATTCTCTTAATGAAAAATTAAACTTGGCAGATAAAATTTATGAATTACACAACAAACAAATTTCAACAATAATTAAAGATATCCCAACATCTTCAACAAATATACAAAATCAACATGAATACTCTGGTTTAACAAACACACTTTTTGAGCAATTAAATAAATTAACAATTGAAGTAGCTGAATTAAAAAGCAGAAATAAATCTAGAGAACGAAACAACTTAAATTTTAATTTTCAAAGACGGTCTAGATTCAATTCAAGAAATTTACAATGTTGGTACTATAAACAATTTGGTAATAAGGCTTACAAATGTATTAAACCTTGTAATTTCACTATTAAATCTTTTGAAAAACATCCAAATTTTTTAAACTAGAAAGTTCCATCATGAAGGTGACACATGATGAGAACTACCAAAAACCAGCACGTCGCCTATTTATACATGACAATCAAAATAAATTAAACTTTTTAATTGACACACGAGCAGTTGTTTCCGTTATCCCAGTTTCAAAATTTAAAAACAGTAAAAGATATTCAGACTTAGATTTATGTGCTGCAAATGGTTCAACCATTAAAACTTTTGGAACCAAATTACTTCAAATCGATTTAGGACTTCGTCGAGATTTCACTTATCCATTTATTATTGCGGACATATCAACACCAATCATTGGAGCCAATTTTTTAGAAAAATTTGGTATTATAGTTGACGTCAAAAATAAACTAATTATAGATTCTGAAACAAATTTAAAAGTTTCTACAATAAAAGGATATAGCGAAATTTTTAGTTTAAAAGTTGCAATTCCTCACAACAAATTCACAAAACTACTTCAAGAGTTTCCAACTATCACTGCTGAACCTGATTATACAAAAACAGTAAAGCACAATACGGTTCACAGGATAGTTACAAAAGGAATTCTGCCCTTCTCCAAACCAAGAAGGCTAGATCCTATTAAGCACAAAATTGCAAAAACTGAATTCGAATATTTAGTTAAAACAGGCATCTGCAAGCCATCAAACTCCCACATTGCCTCACCACTGCATCTCGTTCCCAAAAAGGAACCCAATGATTGGAGGCCATGTGGCGATTGAATTGAATTGAAAAATTGAATTGATTATCGAAGGCTTAATTGTATTACTGTCCCGGATCGGTATCCATTGCCTCACATTCACGACTTGAGTATTGATCTAAAAAATAAGACAATTTTCTCAAAAATAGATTTGGTTAGAGCATATCATCAAATTCCGATGGCAGTAGAAGATGTCCATAAGACAGCTATCACAACTCCTTTCGGAATGTTTGAGTTCGTGAGAATGCCATTCGGACTTCGAAATAGTGCCCAAACCTTCCAACGTTTTATAAACGAAGTATTTTTCGGGCTTGATTTTATTTTTACATACGTAGATGACATTCTGGTTGCAAGTCAAAATGAAGAGGAACACTTTCAACATCTTAAAACTATCTTTAAACGCTTAGAGGAATACGGATTAAAAATTAAACCATCAAAATGCATATTTGGCGTTAAATGTTTAGAATTTCTCAGTTACGAGATTTCCGAACAAGGGATCAAACCATCAAAAGAACGTATTGAAATTATAACCAATTTTGAAAAACCTTCGTCAATCAACAAATTACAAAAATTTTTAGGAATGGTTAACTATTACCATCGTTACGTCCCAATGCTTGCAAAGCATTTAAGTCCTTTACATGACATTCTTACAAAGGCCACCAAAAACAAAGAAAAAAATTTAACGTGGACTGATGAAGCTACAAAATCTTTTCTAACAGTTCGTGAGATATTTTCTAAAAATACACTTTTGACACATTTCAACAAAAATGCAAAGATCTCAATTGCAGTGGATGCGTCGAATATAGCAGTGGGTGCAGTATTACAACAATCATCAAATCATGGAGAAGAACCATTAGCATTTCTTTTCTAAAAAACTTAGTAATGCTGAATCTAAATATTCCACTTTCGACAGAGAACTACTCAGCATATATCTCGCGATAAAACACTTTAGACACTTTCTTGAAGGACGAAACTTTACAATTTTTACTGACCATAAACCATTGACATATATCATAAATTCAAAAGTAGATCGATCACCTAGACAAACCAGACATTTAGAATATATAGCACAGTTTACTGACGACATACAATACATTTCAGGAAAGGACAATATTGTAGCGGATACTTTATCTAGAATACCAGAAATAGCAGTACTTTCATCAAAAGACATTAACTTTCAAACACTTTACACCGAGCAACAAAATGATGAAACACTAAAAACTCTAATTTCTTCAACACAGACCAAATGTAATTTAAAAGAAGTCAATATTCCAATGCTCAACCTTAAAATTTGGTGCGATTACTCAGGCAAAAATGCAAGACCGTATGTTCCAACTTCATTACGAAGAACAATTTTTTCAAAATTGCATTCAATATCGCATCCGGGTATCAGAAGCACAAGAAAACTTATACAGTTGAAATACTTTTGGCCACAAATGCGCAAAGACGTCAATGAATGGGCTCAAAACTGCCTCGAATGTCAAAAAACGAAAATCGGTATTTATACTAAATCACCTATCCAGAAAATCAAAATCCCTAATGGAAGGTTTGAACATATTCATATGGACTTAGTAGGTCCATTACCCATTTCTAACGGCTACAAGTATATATTGACAATTATAGATAGACACACACGTTGGCCTGAAGCATACCCATTAAAAGACATATCAACAGCAACTATAGCAAAAACATTTGCCTATAATTATATTCCAAGATTTGGTGTGCCCTTAGATATTACTGTTGATCAAGGCACTCAGTTTACATCAAAATTATTTACTGATTTGACCAAACTTCTCGGTTCACATAAAATCCATACATCACCATATCATCCACAGTCTAATGGTATGATAGAACGTTTCCACAGACAACTAAAAACTTCGATAACGGCAAGAAATGAGATTAAAAGTTGGTCAGAATCTTTGCCCATCATTCTTTTAGGCTTACGATCAGCAATTAAAGAAGACTTAAAATGCTCACCGGCAAAACTAGTTTACGGACAGTCACTTAGGCTGCCTGGAGAACTTGTAGTCTCAGACAATTATACAGATTCCGCCGAAACTTTACTTCAAAAGTTGCGAGAACATTTCAGTCAAGTTCGAACTAAAGTAATTCATCATAGTCAAAGAAAGAGCTATGTACCTAAAGCTTTAAGTAATTGCGACTATGTTTTCATTAAAATCAACCGCAAGTCTGGGTTACAAAGTCCGTTTGAAGGTCCTTATAAAGTAATTTCACGAAATAATAACACTTTCACAATTCAACAAGGAAATTCAATTAAGAAAATTTCCATTGATCATCTTAAGCCAGCATTCATACAAAACAACATTTGCACTAATCCTATTGCACTAGAAAAATTTAAAAAAAAGGTCACATTTAATATATCGTAATCCTACACTATTATCAATATTTTATTTTAAAATTCCATTAAATAACTTTTTCTAGAGGGGGAGTATATGTAGGGTTTGCTACTTTGTTTAATTCACTTTGCACAGTGTTTTCATAATTTGTATCTTTGTTCATATTTTTAATTTTACTCAAATAATTTTTATATCATTCATATAAATTTGGAATTCAATATTAAAACAACATAACTTAATAAATATAAAAATTTAATATTATAATTATTGATAATCATATGTGTAAATTTTAATCTACACAGTTTTTAATTCAGCAATTTGGCCTTCTCATGTGCAAGTTCGTCCGTTTGCTAATGCATAATACTAATTCCTTAAAATTCTACTACCAAAATTTATCGGGTATGCGAACAAAGTTAGTTGCTGCATAAAATTTTATCTCAGTTGCTGAATATGATGTCTATATATTTACCGAAACTTGGCTCAATGATGACATCTTCGATGAAGAAATTGCTGATTCATCTTTATTTAAAGTCTACCGTAAGGATAGGAGTGCTCTCAAAACTGGTTGCTCGCGAGAAGATGGTGTTTTGTTGGCTATCAGAATTGATTTATGCTCATCTATGCATAATTGACACGTTAGATGGCCTATTGGATCAACTGTGTGTTAAAATACATCATCCATTGGGTAATATAATTGTGTGCACCTCTTATATTCCTGCGAATAGTAATGATGAGCTTTATCGTAAACATGTTGATAATGTAGATAATGTACTACACTCAGAAAAAAAAAATTCTTAAAACAACAATTTTTCATCCTTAAAAAATTGTTATTTTTTAATTGTTGAAATTCATATTTTATTCTTAAATCAACAACTTTGTTCTTGATACTTAATTTGTTTACGCATTTGTCATAAAAAATATGAAAAATAGTTTTAAATACAAAACTTCAAACAGACATTTTTTTTAAGCAAAAAAAAAAAAAAAAAAAATAAAATAACTGAATACTTTCTGTTTTATTTAAAAAGTTTTATATCACGATTAACGGTAAGAAACATTTCATATAAACTAAACACTAATTTTTCCCATCTTTCTGGTAGGGTATGAATTCTATAATAAATTACGCTTTGTTGATCGTAACTTGGATACTTCGATTCGCGGATGATGTAAACTTGACTTCGCTCACGATCCACTTCGCTTCTGATTATCGTACTATGTCCTCTTTCTATCGCCAGTCAGGATAAAATGCAAAATGCTGCCGTTGAAGCAGCAGTTACACGTATGAAAACGCCGTTTGACTTCTTAGGCTTTAACTCATACTGCAACCAATGTTCATGCTACTGTATCTGTTTTATTGCCGTAAGATAGATTGCTAATAAAGACTTATATATGTAGAAACATTGCAACAATCATTTATTCTTCGTTCAACTAAGTATTTCGTTTTTAAATATTGTTAACAGTTTCGCTTTTGACAACAATTTCCATTCATAAATTTCCAACATTTTTTCGCTTTTAATACAACAATTTTCGTTCTTATTCCTTCAACAACTTTTTACTTGATTCAACAATTTTTCGTTAAATATAATACATAACAATTTCGTATTTAAAACAAGAGCAAAAGTTGTTGGGAAGATTTCAACCAATATAAATTCTTGAATCAAAACATAAAGTTGTTGGAAATACAATTTTTTTTTCTGTGTGTATTATTGTCTTCTTCCGTCAGCAGTGATGAGTACCTTTGTGTCGTTGGTGATTTCAACTTAAGTAATATTGCTTGGGCTCCTGATCCGGATGATGCTTTGGTATTTTTGCCGTTAAATGTCAATAAAATGTTTGAAGTCCATTTGGTTGATAGTTTTTTAAGCATTGACCTTGCTCAAATTAATAATGTTCGCAATAAATTATCTAAGATCTTCGATTTAGTATTTATTAGAAACTCATTGATATTTAAATTGCTTGAGTGTGCTTGTCCCATTTCCGAAGCTACTTTACATCATACAGATATTGAATTTTATTCGTTTGAAAAGTAAATAGGTCTGACCTATATTTGTATGATTACAAAATATATGATTTCTGTTTATTGAATGAGCTCTTTAATGGTATTGATTGGGAACTGCTCTTTATTGGTTTGGATACTCATAATTGTTTTGAAGTTTTCCTGAGGACAATATTTGATGAAGTAATAATTAATGTTCCTTTAAAAAAATGTAAGCACAAGCTTCCTTGGTATACCAACGGGCTAAAAAAGCTAAAAAATTTAAGAAATAAATTTTGTACAGAACTTAATTCTACTGGTTGCTTGGAGTTTCAGGGAAAATTTTTACACTATAAGCGTGAATTCGAGTTCCTGAACAAGTTTCTATACAAGCATTAAATTTTAAATCTCGAAAGTCAGATGAAACCTAATCCAAAATCTTTCTGGAGATATGTTCAATCTAAAAAGGGATCTTCAAATATCCCAGCATCCTTGTTTTACAAAGATGAAATGTCAAATTCTTTGTCTGATTCTGCAGATTTATTTGCAAAATTTTTTGTCTCCAACTTTGACAACTTTGACATAGTAGTCATACTGTATATGATAATCATAATACGGTTTTAAATTTTGGTAGTATCAGTTTAATCCTAGATGATGTTGAACAAGGTATAGCAGGCTTAAAGACCTCTTTTAAATCAGATCTTGATGAACTTAGCTCTCATTAGATTTTAAAGTGTGCCAAATCAATGGCTTCTGGTGTTTTTATAGACAAATGGAAAATCTCCGTAGTATATCCTATTTTTAAATCAGGTAATACAAATAATGTTGAAAATTATCGCCCAATTTCGAAGGTCGCTAATATCTCAAAAATTTATGAAAAAATTGCTAGAGAAAAGTTACTTTTTGCGGTTAAAAATTTAATCTGTTCCTATCAACATGGCTTTTTCCCTGGTAGGTCTGTTCTAACAAATCTTAGCTTACTTACAAGGTACTGTATAAATTCCTTTGAAGATGGCGGCTAGGTGGATGTGGTATTAGGCATGCGCTTATTTTACGATTTTCTGATTTTCGTTCATGCCGCCCCCTGAAATCCTTCTAATGGTCATAAAAACAAATACTATGAAGTTTCACGGCGATCGGATAACGATAGCTTGTTGGAAAGGTATTTCAATTTGCTATAAGATAAAGTTATGCTTTGACTAATTTAATTAAGTTTAAAAAAAATTTTCATTATGTTTTGCCTGAAACCTCAACTTGACCTTGACCTCTCTTGCGGGCCGGGTTATCGTTATCCGATCGCCGTGAAACTTCATAGTATTTGTTTTTATGACCATTAGAAGGATTTCAGGGGGCGCACACTGCGTTGGCTAGTGGGCAAAAACCAAAATTTTTTGTGACTCGAAACCTAATAATATTGATATCAATCGACAGGTAATTGTATCAATAAAATAAAAACAAAATATTTAGGGGAAAAACTCAGTTTTGGCTACGCTGTGACACTTCAAAGTTGAGATATTTTTCAAAAAAAATCATGTTTTATTCACTTCGTTTTGGGTTCTCTTAAACAAAGAGTTATCAAAAAGTTGTCTTTTGATTAAACTAAGCGAAGTAAAGTTTTTTATTATAAATAATATTTGAGTAAATAAATAAAACTAAAAAATTTTGGAAAATATATAATTTGATGTATCTTGTAGTGGTTTTAATACACGATATTATCAAATGAAAAACTTCAGAAATTGACAATTTTCGATGAAAAAAAAAAAATAAATCTTTTAATTATAAGTGCCGTTTTTTTTCATAATCTACTAGTTCGAATTCTATATAATCAAGAACTGCAAATAACTTTTCCTACTTCGTCCTACAAATATTTTTTTTCTTTTTTTAAAAAATGCTTAAAACGAAAAATTTGTATGAAATATAGAATTTATGTTGAAAATTTTTTTTTTGTTTTTATTAACACAAATGGTCTCACAAGTACAAAAAACATTATTCCTACTACGTACATTTCATTTGTTAACATTAAACATTACTTTTTCATCATCGTTATATATGGACCTTAAGAAAATCGTCCTAAATACCTGGTTTTTAGCAAAACTATAAAGTTTACAACAAATCTGAGATCATTTTTGAGCTCAGCGACCCCAAATTACTTATAGTACCAAATTTCATCGATATCCAACCACTCCTTTTATTTTTGACCATTGCTTGTATGGGCTCAACGCACTGTGGGGCGGCATGAACGAAAATCAGAAAATCGTAAAATAAGCGCATGCCTAATGTGGTATATTCGGATATTTCTAAAGCGTTTGACAAAGTGTCACATTTCAAAATTAGCGAAGTTTGGATTTCATTCTTCGTTTCTGTCTTTGCTGAGATGTTACTTAGTTAATAGGTTCTCTTTTGTAGCCATAGATCATGCTAAGTCGCAACTTTTTCTGGTAACGTCTGGAGTACCACAGGGTAGTATACTTGGTCCTCTTCTTTGTATTTTACATATTAACGATGTTTCAACATGTTTCTCGTCTGTCCGGTTCTGATTGTATGCTGATGATTTAAAAATTTATTATAAAGTGAAACAATTCTCTGATTGCGTCACTCTCCAAACAGAATTAAATAATGTTGTTACTTGGTTTAAAACAGTGTTCGGCAAGCCATAGCACAATTGTGCACTCAAAAATCTGCCTAGCTCTCTCTATCCTTTTATTTCTTCTATTTATCTTCTCTCAAACATAAATTCTCACTCATTAATTTGCCGACCACTGGTTTAAAAATATTAGCTTGTCGTTGAATCTTAGTAAATGCTTATATATGAATTTTTCTAAGGTAAATGCTCATTTGTCTTATTCGTATAGTGTTGATGATGTGTCCTTATCTAGGGTTGAACAAATTCGTGATCTTGGAATTTTCTTTGATGCGCATTTAAATTTTTCTAATCATGTTAATCATATCTTACCAAAAGCTTACTCACTTTCAGCGTTTGTTAAACGTAATAGCCCTGCATTTTTAGATCCTTTTACCATAAAATATCTGTTTAATGCCTTTGTAAGATCTAACTTAGAACATGCATCTCTTATTTGGAATCCTTATTATGGAGTGCATATTGCCCGTTCAAAAGAAGTTCATTAAGTTTGCTCTACGGTCTTTACCTTTTACTGAACCATTGCCATCATTGAAGCGCGTTGTTTGCTTATAAATATTGATATTGAAAAGCGGCGGCTGTTGCATAGTT
This sequence comes from Calliopum simillimum, assembly GCA_951812925.1. Lineage (NCBI taxonomy): Eukaryota > Metazoa > Arthropoda > Insecta > Diptera > Lauxaniidae > Calliopum > Calliopum simillimum. The sequence continues at coordinate 42,172,823 of OX638371.1, read as the reverse complement.
TAATGTTTATTTACGATATAATTAATGGAAATATCGATTGTCCTGATATTCTTCAGCTGATTTCATTCAATGTTCCCATAAAAAATTTAAGGGGACATTTGCCCTTGTAATTGAAAAAAAAAAAACACTTTAAAATTTTATTATGAAAAAACTATTATATTTATTGACAAAATTTCTTTGGACATTGTTAAATTTTGTCTAAAAAAAATGAAAAATTTTTTTTTTTTATTTTTAGTTTTCCTTGGCTGCTGTAGAGGGCGTCATCCAAAAGTTACTTTTTAAACGGTAGGAAATGTTGTAGACCTCCTGTAACAGATTTTTGAAAAATTCAAAATGGATTTTATTCTTGAGACTCAAAACTATACAATAAGCCTCTAAAATTCATACTTTTTTATATTTTGAAGTTTTTGTATGAATATTTATGAAAAATCGGTCGAGTAGATTCGGAGAAAAATTTCCTACCAGTTTGAAAAGTAACTTTTGGATGACGCCCTCTACAGCAGCCAAGGGAAACTAAAAATAAAAAAAAAATTTTTTCATATTTTTTAGACAATATTTAACAATGTCCAAAAGAAATTTTGTCAATAAACATAATAGTTTTTTCATAATAAAATTTTTAAAAGTGTTTTTGGTTTTTCATTTACAAATGCGAATGTCCCCTTAAGGTCTTCTGACTACTTTTTCATCAAATGCCACAGAACAAATTATGCCATTAATGATCCTATTAACAGAACTCTCTTATTACTAAATAAGTTATATTAAGATGTTTCAATTGATTTCTGTTTTAATAAACTTCATTTTAAATCTGTGCTGGTCAGGCTTTTATAATAGTTTACTAGTTTTAAGATTATCTTACTTCATATTTATTAAAAATGTCTTAGTCTGTACGGATCTGTTCCAAGACTTTGATAAATAAATAAATACAGACTTTATTGATATTCTGACCCATATCTTGCCACCATTTAAAAATTAGACTGTCCTCCACAAAGCCTTGAGAATTTCTGAAATATCCTTAAGATAAATTTTATAACTCGAAAATTGGTTCTTAAAAATCTGGAAGATCACTGGTAGGTGATTCACGAGGAATGGTTAAACAAAAGACCTCAAACGTTGGATATTTTGATCAGCAAAATACCTAAAAGGATGCTGATGTTATTAAATCTTGTTTTTAAAAAATGTATGACTTCTGCACAAATCAGGTTCAAATGTGTTCATTCAAAATTGGAATTGCTAAAAGTTCTTATTATTTGATAATTCATCGGACAAGACAAGCACCCTCTTTTTTACACAATTCAAATCGAAACAATTTCGAAATTTTCAAGCATATTTTGTTCACAAAAGACAAACAATATTGGGACAAAGTAAGTAGTTGGCTTTTAAAGCTTAAAAAAGAGATTGAACATCATAAAAATTGCTTGAAAAGAAAGATCAGTGCCGCTGAAAGGCAAGGAAAAAGTAGAGAAAAAAAAACTTAGATTACAAGAACTTTGTGAAAAATACTCTGACATAGCTGAAGTATTAAAACATGGAAAATCTGTTGGTCGACCGAGATTGGAAAAAAAACAATCCGAGTTACTCAAAGTTAGTAACATGTTGTAATGAAAAACTTGAGTATAAAGTTAAAATAGTTTTAATTTTATCTATAACTTACACTCTATAATTTCTGACTTTGCAAGGCAATAACTGAAATAGCTTTTTTTGGTGGAGCGGCTGATTATCGCCGATGTTTTGAAGCTATAAGAAGCTGTCGGAACCTAGATAATTTACACTCAGAACTGCTTAGTTAACTATATGAAATTAGTCGTTCTGGGTTATATTTACGTTTAATTCCTAAAAGTCCAAATTCTATAGACGGGAAGAAGCACGTCATTACTGTGCCAGTAAAGCTATGTAGGCTTAAGTTGCGGCAAATCAGCCATACATAGACCAAAAAGGTCCATAGTGATTAAACTATGTAAGCCAGAGTCTAGTTTGCACATCAAGCACCAAGATGGGATGTTTTGTGCAGCTGTAATTTGGCATCATTATTAGTTCCTCATCAAGTATTTTTTTTATCAATGGATGACAAAGCTCGAGTGATTACGGCTGCTAAAGCACAAGCACCAATTCTCATGCACCTAGAATATAAAGTAATACTACGTGACCATAGTTTTGTGGTAGCAGATATAAATACATAAGTTAATTCCATCATTCTACGCAGCTATTGAAATCAACCTAGTGCTGTGACTTACTCTGATCCTACATATATATTTAGCTGTACATAGTAGAACATAACTCATCCAGTGCAGAAACGCATGCCTTCGATATAGACGCATTATCAAGGATACCTGAATTTAAGCCATTTGTTAGGACAAGTGATAATAGCACCAAGACCAAGACTGCTATGGTCTTGGTCTTGCTCACGATAATTTTGGCATCTTAAAAACCCAACTGCTTTGGAAAAATATGGTTTTGAATACTCAATATCTCCGAAAATTTTTTCAAGGCCAAGACCAAGACCGAGACCAAGACTTAATGAGCAAGATCAAGACGAAGACTCAATATCAAAACCAAAACCAAGACTCAATGTGCAGGAACAAGACCAAGACTGCTATGGTCTTGTTCTTGGTCTTGGTTTGCTCATCACTAATGATGCCAAACAAGTCAACAAAAATCGGCTGTTAAAACAAAACAAATGATTGTATCGCGCTGACAGGTGTTATTTTGAGGCATGATACGTTTGGTTCCCATCTTGTTTCCAGCAATAATTCCAGAAAAAAAAAACTTGCTGAAGCGGCTTATGATTTATGTGAAATTTGGAACAATATAGTACTGATATGCCAACTAGGTTTGGAAATAATGCAAATGCTAGTTTGATCGATCTTTTTATCATATCTGATAACATACCTTTAGTGGCTTTTGATCAAATCAGCTTTATCTCTGATCATGATTTAATATTCTGTGCTCTAAACATTAATTTGTGTCCTAAAGATGAAATTGTAACGATATCATTCCGTGACTTTTTCGCTCTAATAGTTATTTAATGATTTAATTCAGACGAATGAATGCTGGCTCTTCAGCTCTGTAGATGAGAAATTAGAGACATTCAATAACAATTTCCATAAACTAATGGATACTAATGTCCCCCTATCAGTTCTTATTAAGACTAATTCTTCTCCGTGGCTTACTTTCCATGTCAAGCTGCAGGTCAAAAAGAAATATAAATTATATGCAAAGTGGAAAAGTCGCCATCCAATGAAAACATCTTTGATTCATCTGTGAAATATTTTGAATTTCGCACTGTTGATGATTTTTAAGTTTATAGAAGTGTCATGAAAATTAAATCGAATGCGTTGGTCGAAGACAAAATTTCTATACGGTTTTTTTAACTAATTCTTCCCTATGTTCTGGGTCCTCTCACACATATAATTAATCACTGTGCTACAACTTCGTATTTTCCGCGAATTTAGAAAGTTGCTATAGTCCCACCGCTTCCTAAAAAACCATGTGCTACTGAACCTAATGACTATCGTCCTATAAGTATACTGTCTACCTTATCAAAGATCTGTGAGGTATTAATGCACGAGCAAATTACTGAACATTTGAATAAATATCAACCGCTGTAACCACTGCAGTCGGGCTTTCGTGCTGGACATAGTTGTGCAACTGCTATGTTGAAAGTGATGGATGATATACGTATTGAGTATGACCTAGATCAGATTTTTATGCCTCTTAGACTTTTCTAAGGCTTTTGATAGTGTTAACCATCAAACTCTGTGCAAAAAATTAAAATCTTTTTTTGGTTTTTGCGATAGTTCAGTGCAACTTGTAAAAAGTTATTTTCATGATGGATTGCAGAGTCAAAGTAGGTAAAAAATTTTCCGAGTACAAGTTATGTAGTACAGGTGTGCCACAGGGCTCAGTTTTAGGGCCTTCATTATTTAGTTTGTTTATTAATGACATTTTTTGATATCTACGAATTTTAAGTTGCATATCGAAATGTATTTGTCTCGGCGTATTGGCCTTATTGATGATCTAGCTTGTAGAATGAATGAAGATCTGCGTAATGTTTTTAATTGGGGTAGTTGCAATAAGCTGTGATTGAACCCCAACAAGTCTTATATATTACCCATTTCTCGTGGTCAACTTGAAATTGGTAGTATGCCAACTATTTTCATTGGAGACATGCCGCTGAAATTTGTTAATAAAGCAACCTGTCTTGGTTTCCATTTCAATAATGCTTTGACTTGTGTTGACCATATAAATCATGTGATTAGGATGTCTGCTGAATACACACCAGTTGAAATAAAACGTAGATTAGTTGTAAAATTTATACTTCCCTACATGAGTTATTTTGAAGTTGTGTACAGTAAATTGGACTCTAGTTCCTTACATAAGCTGCAGGTTGCTTTCAAAAACGCTACACGCTATGTGTATGGCTTATATAGGCTTGATCACGTCTCGGCTATGAGTAAGATGATTTAAGGATGTTCCATCGAAAACTAACCATGGCAAGAAATTGTATGTTCCTGAATAAATTTATTTTAAACGCGAGGTCCGCCATATCTTTACGACAAATTACGTTTCAGTATATCCAATAGATGCAACATAATTATTCCAAAATTTACATACCTTACTTCAACTCGAAAATTCTTCATCAACGCCATTAGAATCTGGAACTCACTAAATAGTGATTTAAAAAGTATTTCGAACTTCGTCAAATTCAAGCAGTTAATTTTTAATAATTTTTCGCGTTAAAATCTTGTTTTAATTAAATTCAATATTTTTATCTCTTTATTTTTAAACATCCAGACATTTATGAATTTTAGTATTATTCGTAAAAGTTATTTTGTTTCTTATTATATAACTGGCTGTGTCACCTCTAGTATGTAAGACCTAAATTGTTTGTTAGATTTTACGTAAATAGTATAATTATGAACTGAAAATGTATTGACCATTTCTTATTGTACGTTAAAAGAATCAATTTCTTATTGTACTAATGACTGTTGATTTTAAATAAATAAATAAAATAAAATAAACCGTTCAATTTAAAAGTTCTTAAAAATTTGTGAATTTATTAATACTAGAATCGCCAAGTGGTCAAAATTCGACCACAAATGTATTAAATAACTTTGGTCCTTTTTGGATACTTTTAGTACTTTTTTTTTGCTATTTTGTACGAAATAGAAAAGCTCATTTATCATCCCTGGTATAATTCAAGCGAAATATAAACGAAACAAAAAACGTGAAGTCAGTGCTATGCTTTTTGTCTTTCTCTTTGTGCTTTATCCTTTTTTCAGCTCTGTGTGACCGTGTATTTTGTTGTTGATAATATTAAAAAATTTGTATATAATTTTACCTGGCTTAAAATCAAAATATTAACATAATTTTAACTTTGTGCACATCTACACAAAAATACCTTTCGAATGGTGTATAATTTAAAATCGTCCTCCATTACTAACAAAGTAGAAAAAGATGGACAAATTTATGTCTTGCGTATTAATATATAGATATAACAGAAATTCATTAAACATTAAAATATTGGAATATTAATCGGAATTTATAAATCTATCCACCTTTTCGGGGAATCCTGTCATTGACGATTTTATAGTTGTTTCCGTTACCTTTTTGGAGGAGCCGGTCCATTTACGCTTGAAATCAGACATGTCCTGGGATAACTTTCCTGTGTTTTTCAATTCCCTTTTCACGAGCGCCCAATATCTCTCCACAGGCTGGAGTTCTGGACAGTTGGGTGGGTTTGCCTCCCATGGTACAAAATTTACATTATTATTTGCATACCACTCAAGGGCCTTTTTTCCATAGTGGCATGATGCTAAATCGGGCCAGAAATATGTAGGCACTCTGTGCTGTTTTAGGAAAGGCAAAAGCCGTTTTTGAAGACACGCCTTAATATACATTTCTGTATTTATCGTTTCTGATGTCACAAATGCTTGGCTTCTTTTCCCACAATTGCAAATGGCTTGCCACGCAAGAAACTTTTTAGGGAATTTTGTTTGCTTTTTTGTCCGGTATTGTTCCTGAATATTACCTCATCCATCAGCCACATAAAAATCTTGACCCGGAAGTTGTGAAAAGTCTGCCAGAACATAGGTTTCATCATCCATCACACGTACATTTTTTGTAAAAATTAGACCTCAATTTTTTAGCTCGTTTTTTTGCTTCTAAATTCTTTACCGCATTGCGATCTGGAACTTACTGAACTTTATACGACTTCAGCCCAGCATTATGTTTGGTTCTGCACACTAAAGAATCAGAGCATTTCACTACACGAGCTGCTTTTCTGACAGAAGTGTTTGGAGCTCTTCGAAAGAGTTGTTCGACACTTTTTGCCTTACCAATATTTGTTGGACCTTTTTTTCTTTCTGATCCAGGTTTTCGTGCAATGTTTAAGTCTTCTTAATACTGTTTAATGGCTTTTGAAACAGTGTGACAATGAACCTTGAGATGTGTTGCTTTTTTTTTTGAAAGTCCAGAAAAAGTTTTAATTATTTTTTCACGTACTTTTATTTCGCTGTCCATTTTGAAAGAAATAACAATTGAAAATGAATGATTTGAATAAATATAATAAAGTAGTCATAACTTTGTAGAAAACAATCACAAGAGACTTTATAGCTCATTTTAAAGATAAGAATGGTTTTAAATGGTTTTAAATAACTTTACAGAGAAATATTGCAGATCACCATTTGATAGCTCAATTGAAAGCCAAAAAAGTGTACCAAATGCAATCTGGTAATAGAAATTCACAGACAAATTTTGTGCGACCTGCATATAACATTAAATATAGGTTAAGATATCTCCAACAAAAAAAAAGACATCGATATGGGTCCGATTGAGTTGTGAAGAAAAAAGCTAGGGCTATTAGCTGTCATACCAAATTTTACGACTTAAAAATACCTTGTCTTGTTATATAACATCAAAAAAAGGAACAAATGGTGTCCTTTAAACTTTTATGTAAGGATATCTCAAAATCCAGACCAAAATGCAATTTGGACAAATGGCCAAATATTTACCCAATTGTTGAGCCCCTTTCTTTGGCACGACAACTGCTACGAACAACTGCCACGAGGGCATTGTAAAGTAATTGTTTCAACGAAAATTTTAAGCTGGGTTAAGCCATTTTATTTAGAAAACTACGATGAAAGGGTTAGGTGGTCCACTTGACAAAGAATGTCACATATATTAGGAACTTTCACTGCTTTTCTGTTTTTCCTTTCAACAATTCAAAGGCACAGAAAAATATATGATATCGTCGCAGTGATAGCAAATGGGAATCCCAGAAATAAAATTTTTTCTTCCTTCCAGTGCTTTTTGTTTATATTTTCAACAATTAAACGGTTCAAATTTTTAATCAACCTCATATTCAAAACATCTGGAACCGAATCAATCGGACGTGCCAACCTAACGGTACGAGAGACGAAGCTCCGTAACATCCCTAATTTATACTCCATTAAATTTGTGTAAAAGCGAATAATTGCTAATAAAATGAAAATATTTTTAGAACATGAAGAGAACAAAAAACAAAACAATTAGGCATGTTCTGAAATCCGATTTCAATGGGAAGTGGAAGTGAATTCGATTTTCGTTGTTCGGTGTTCGGCATTTCGATAATTGACATGAAATCGTATTTATGTTTCGGTTAACCTTACAGGAGCCGAAATCAAATTTAATTTTATCATATAAGCAAATGCGGGACATAGTTGTGTGATTCCGTTACTTTCCGAAACGAAAAAATTATACAAAAAAGGACAAAAAAGGTAAGATAATTTTAAAATGACATCATGAAAGTCAAAAAACGTATGTGGATTCTCATTCATAGCTTATTTTGAAGACAAAAAATAGTTTTAAACTGTGCATTTAGTAGAAAAGACAATTTCGTGTTTCCTCTATATAGGCTCAAAAATCATGTTTTTTGAACTTTTAGGTTAGAATATCTTAAAAACCATACGTCATGGAGCAATTCTGAGTCAGGATTTGAATTCAGCATTGAGAAAAGATTTGCCACACTCCTTCTGATTTCGCTGAAATTTGGTACATGGTTTCGTTTCGTGCCCAGTCCGATAGAAATACAAAAATTTTGGGGTTTTTTGTGGCTTGTGGAGGGTTGCAAAGAGTGGAAAAATTGGAAAATTTTGACCAAACTCTTCTCTTATAATTGCCAAGTACCTGGAGACCGATCCCTGCTCAGTCAATAATCTAATCTTATTATTTTAGTCGATGTTTTTATTCATAGCTATTTTTTGTTATGAAATATGTATCTTTTCACTCCTAACGGTCATGCTTTCAAAATGATAAATAAACCAATGAGAATAATAATAAGAAAAAACTCGGAAGGCATCGAATGGTATAGAAAAATATCAAAAACTCAAATTTTTTATTGGTGAAATAGAATGCCCCAAAATAAATAAATGGGATATGCCACGCACCAAAATATTTCGTCTTTTGTATGGCGGCTGAAATATTTTATCTTTAAAAGATCATAACTCGGAAAATAAGAATCCCATTGGAAAAATCCGAAAGGATATTTGGATCAGGAAGAGTATAGCTATTCGATGCTATTAATAAAAAAGAATTTCATCTTTTCTTGTAGCTACGCTGTAAGACTGAACACAGCTTTATATTCAAGTTCAAGCAGGGATATTTCAAAATCCTGCAGGTATAATGACAGTTCTGCTGATGAAGACGAATGTAGCGTCGAAAAGGACATAAGACTGCATATAAGAATTAAACAGTTCATTCCATTTTTTTTTTTGTGCCTGAGTTATTAACCAAAATTTTTATTTTGATGAAAAAGTGGGCGTGGCAATTATTAAACAAAACCTTCTTTTTGTTATGCTTTAGATACTCCTGATGCAGATTCGCATACCAAATTTCATCAAAATATGTTGTATCATTTGCGAAAAATAGCATTTAATGTGTATTTCTTGTATGGGAGGTTCCACGCGCACTTTCGATATATTGCCTTATTTCAGATCGTAGGTGCCTAATAGCAAGAAGACTCCCTACAGTTAAATTCAGAAAGATTGCTTTAGTAGGTGTCTTTTTATAGCGCATTATATTATTGTATATAACGTCATATTGCATATTAATACTTGTTTGCAGAGGTAACATCTCCAAAATTTTCATCAAAATTGTTGGAGTCGTTTTCGAGTAATATTGAATCAAAATTTTCAAGGGCTGAAAAGTGGGCGTGGCACTTCTTCGATCCCGCCCATTTTTTGTCTGTTACAAGGTGTTATTAAGCCGTACCCGCTCACCAAATTTCATCTAAATACCTTGTATGGTTTGCGAGTTATGACCATATCAAATTTAAAATTTAATGCGATGCCACGCCCCCTGGTGATCATTTACAAAGTTCAAACCTAGCTCATTCTTCATTGTATGCTAATGTCTAACATTATCCGAAGTTTCATTAAAATCGCTTTAGCCGTTTTCGAGAAAAAGTTTTGCCCGTTCCAAACAAACATACATAAGTACATAGGTACATAAGTACATACAATTTTATCTCGTATAAGAAGAGAAGATAAGAAGAGAAGATATGTTTGGATCATTTTTGGAAAGGTGTTGATGTTGAGGTGTTACGAGGATATACTTAATTTTTTTTTTTTTTAATTTGGTAGAAAGTACTAAATTTACTACTATTCTAATACTAAACTATTAAAAACGCCCCGTTACCTACTTTTTTGATCTTACAAAATCAAAAAAAATCACATTTCTTAAAGCCGCTTCAAACTATCTGAGAAGTCATACAGAAACTCTTATGAGTTGTCAAATATGGCAACTCTGATAGTGTGAATGTAAATTTATTACACAAATGATTTATCAGAAGAAAACTCATATGAGTTATTTTGGCATTAGATTTGAATCTATTTGAAAAGAGAAGTCATATGAGTTTTCAAATTTTTTAATGTTATTTGAAAAATATAAAATTAAAACAATTTGAACAAAATAAATTAAAAACAATAAAAATTTGACAGTCAGAGAAAAAATCAAATAGAAAAACATAAGAAAACGCATATGACTTCTCAGATAGTCTAAAGTGCCTTTTTTGAAACGGAGGAAGTTATAGGTTTTTGAACTTTCCAAAACATGAAATTAACCGAAACATTTTCAATAAACTTACCAAAGTGGTCTGTCTGTTAACCATATATCTCATTTGCAAAAAGACTTTTGATTTGGAAAAAGTAGATTTTGATCCGAAAAAAGTTGAATTTGAATTGATAAAAGATGAATTTGGTGTGGTGTTGAATTTGGAGTGGAATACCTGTGGCATAAACAGAAACAAAAAAAAAAAAAAAAAAAAAATTTTAACTTATAGTCGTGTTTTGTACTGTAATTATTTTCGTTTCACTTTTTTGTTTTCAATTTGATAATAAATGTTAAAAATAAAAATACAATATTTACTTCAATATGTCTTTCGATTTTAATTATAAATTTTGGGTGGCTACAAGGAAGGATATCAATAATATCATAAAACGACAAAATGTGCTGAAGAGACTCGAACCAATAAAAAAACCAGTTTTGACATATAAAATTTTCTCCGAACTTTATGTTTTGTATGTCGAGCTTGTAAATAAGTTAAGCTATGTCTACAGTAACACTTTTCAAGTACAAAAACGTAAAGTTGTCCGAACGCTAGTAGAGTCTGCTCAGAGGCAACTGCTAGATCTGAAAAATGAATTGAAAAATTTGGAACTAAGCGAATATGTGTATACGGATAAAGCCTTAATAGCAAGAAAACTGACACCGTATGATCTTGTAATTTGGCGATCGCCTCAATTTCTATACAGGCGTCCGGTGGATATTCAAAACCTTATTTACGACAACAAAATATTTATGAAGGAGGAAGAAAAAAAGGAAGTACAAGCTAAGGAACGATTGCAAATTAGAGCTGCTGTCATATTAATCCAGGCCCATGAACGTGCTCGTAAGGCCAGGGTATACCTGGCAGCAATCAAGTACGATAAGTCTTTTTTAAAGCTTCACAAGAAGAATAAAGTTGAATATACTTTTACGCATAAGGCAGATCAGCAAATGAGTATTCCAGTTAAGCGCACCATTTTCAATGCAAATTTCATCAAGCCAACTGATTACTGTAGGGAATACTTTGAAGCAAAACCAATGGAAAGGAATTCAGCTGAAGGTGAGTGAGATATGACAAGCTTTGATATGACAACTTAAAGCGAGATATTGATAAGCCAGTAAACAAGGTATCATTAGCCAACATTGCGTATTATATTAAACACATTCTATAGCTTGTGTGATATGACCCGAGTAAATTTAAAATTAAGTACAAAAAAAGTCAAGGCCAAGCTCATTTTTCATTCCATGGTAATATCTAATATTATTTGAAGTTTCAATAAAATCGGTATAGCCGTTTTTTGAGAAAAAGTGTGTTTACATATAAACATAAGCACAAACATAGTAGGTCGTACGTATAGTATAAAATTTATAACGACTTTATAGTGGAGTTCCTAGGGCGTTAAAAACACGTAAACGTAGGATTTCTGTAAGACCAAAAAGAATTTAATTATCAAAGGTGGAATGCTTAGCTTATAATATACATAAAAAAGTTTACCTATTAAAAAGTTGTGATCTTTATTGTAGTGCGGTCATTTGGCAGTTTTACCTGGAAAGTTTTTCGAGGTTTTTTTTTTTAAATTGTGACAATAGATTATAGGGAATTGTTTGTTCAACCAACAACATATTGCTTCTTTTTGTACGACTTAAAGTTTAGGAGATATTTTTCGACAACCATTAAATTTAGAAAAACAGTTTTTGAAAAATATTCCGAAACGATATGCCAGAAAAATTTTTTTTCCTGGATTTTCAGAGCATGCATTCTCTATGAATGTCTCTAAGAACACTTTTTTCGTCCGACTAACCGTTCATGGGATATCGCGATTTGAATTTTAACATAATTTTATGAAAAGCCATACGGAGTATGTCTCTTCGTTTTACCTTTTTTTTTTGGCGAAACAACGTAGTCTGCGTTGGAAACTACAATTACAAAAGAAACTTAACAGAATTTTCCTCTAGAAGTACCCGTTACCGAGATATTCTTCTTTAACTCTTAGGAGGAGCATAGGGCCAATATAAAACGTCTCCATTTGTTGCGATCCCTTGAGATGACTTTGATCTTTTGCCACGACTTTCCGATTCTTGTATTTACTTTTCCAGCGATCTTTTCCAGTTGGTTTTGGGTCTACCACGTCCTCTACTGCCTTGTGGATTCCACTCAAGCGCTTGCCGACAAACTTCGCTGTGTGGTTTCCGGAGAGTGTGACCAATCCATCTCCATTTGCGCAGCTTCACCTCGTTTGCTATAGCTCTCTGATTGCATTTTTGATGTAGCTCGGCATTTGCTATAGTGCGAGGCCACCAAATCTTTAGTATACGCTTTAAGCATTTGTTGACGAATACTTGCAGCTTGTTCGTTAGTTGTTCAGTAACAAGCCATGTTTCGCACCCATATAACAAAACCGATATCACATTCGAATCAAAAATGCGCATTTTCGTTTTGGTGGATATTACGGAAGAAGACCATATTTTGTTCAGTTGGGCAAACGCGCCTTTTGCTTTTGCTATTCTTGAGTTGATATCCTCTTTTGCTCCACCATCCACGGAGAGAATGCTGCCTAAATACATGAAACTATCGACGTGCTATAACGTGATGTCATTCCTGCTTGCGTTTAGCTTCATGCTTTAAGTTTTGGTAACGTTGATTTTTAGGCCGGCCTTTTGTAATTCCAAGACAAGATCTTCAATTTTGCTTTGAATATCTGAGTGTTTGGACGATAAGAGGGAAATGTCGTCAGCGCAGTCTAGATCTTCTAGATGTTCGGTAAAGTTCCATTGGACACCCCTTTTGGCCTTATTAAGAGCTTTATCTAGGATATCGTCAATAACGATAAGGAAAAGAGATGGTGATAGTAGCTTCCCTACCGTACGCCTGAATTAGTGGTGAATGTCGGTGACAACAACTACAACGGTCACACACAAAGTTTATGGTATTTGCGGCAATACCTCTTCGCTCCAGTGAAACCTAAATGTTTTCTCGGGAGACACTGTCGTAAGCAGTGCTATAGTCTACGAAGACAAGTTGAACCGCAGCACGCCACTCACATGATTGTTCGACCATTATTCTAAATGTGTTGATTTGATCCACGCATGATCGGTTTGGCCGGAATCATGCTTGTTGCCTTCGGATGGCCGAATCAAGTTTTTCGCTTACCCTGTTTAGAAGCACTTTTGTCAGTACTTTTGATGGTACTGAAAGCTAAGTTATTCCTCTATAAATTCGGCACTTGCTTAGGTCATCTTTTTTCGTCAATTTGGCTATCATGCCATGTAGCCAATCTTCTGGCAAACGCTCTTCGCTCCAGATTCTGGAAATCAGAGGATGAAGAATCTTAGTTGATGTAATGGGACCTGCTTTGAGCAGTTTAGCTGTTATTTAATCTTTACCAGCGGCCTTGTTGTTTTTCATGCTTTGGATAGCTTTGACTATTTCATCGACTGTAGGCGGTTTGTATTCGACTACTACTGCGAGTCACTGCGGCAGTTGTATTTGGTGATTTTGGTTGCGGGAATGTGGTAGATGTGGGATTCAGTATGTCACAAAAATACTCTTTCCATCTCCTTAGTTGGTGGTCCGCGGATATTAAGAGATTTCCATTTTTGTCTTTGATAGGGCGATTCTGTTGGTGTTTTTTGCCAGATAGTCTTCGGGTGATATCGTACAGCTGCCTGAGATTTGGAGCATTAGCAGCGCTTACGGCTTCGCTCGCGAGATCGTTATACATTCTTATTTTGTCTTGTCCGCCTGACTTCTTTATTAAGAGAGTTGAAGACCTTTTCGGCGTCGTTCTTTTGCGCTCTAGATGTAGCGTCATCTCTTAGTCCTTTCGCGCTTCTTCTTTTTTCAACAAGACACCAAGTTTCCTCGCTCATCCAGTGCTTCTTGTTCGAGGGTCGGAGCCCAAGTATTTTTTCACTGGAGTTTAAGAATGCAGCCTTAGTGGCACTCCCTTGACGTGTCAATGATTCCATTACAATCGATCGGGGCTGTTTTAATTTCTTCAACGAAAGACCTGCGGACTTCATCGTTCTTTAGCTTAAGCACGTCGAATTTTTTTGCCACAGACTGTGCACTGGGACGTTTAATAGTGGCCAGTTTTAGTCGAATGACTGTTACGAGAAGATGGTGGTCGGAGCCTATGTCAGAGGCACTTTTTTACTCGTACGTCCAAAAGACTCCATTTTCTGCTACCTCCAACGAAAAGACTGACTGTATAGCAGGCGTCAGTAAGAAGCTCTCCATTGTCGTTTCTCGTACCCAAACCATGCCTTCCAATTACGTGCTCAAGGTTATGGTTTTTTGAGCCTACTTTGGTGTTCAAATCACCCAAAACCATTATGGTGTCGTTCTTGTAAGCACTGTTAATCGCTGCAACTGTAGAATTCATTCTTGGTTTCTTTTGCTGCCAACTCGGTGGGCGCGTATGCTTAGTAGATGGTAATATTTCTAGCGAGGGTTCTGCACCAAATGAACCTTTCGCTTACAGGTTTCCATTTCATCAATGCCTTTACTACATTTTTACTTAACAAAAAACCTGCTCCATCCCTGTGGATTTCATTTCGAAAGGATTTTAAAATTTTGACGAACCTATTGGTTCCGATTATAGGAGAATCATTCCTAATTATGCATGTTTTTTGCACCTCCAAATCCGATGTGCATGCTGCCGAGGCAGGTGGATGGAGAGATATTTTCCATCGCTTTTCAATCCATGTTCATTTGTATAATCTTCTCGGCAACGCTCCACGCAGTAAGTTATACGCTTAAAGCTGGATCTGGCAAGCCCTGCAAGTAAAGTGGCCAAATTCACTTTCAATTACAGCCGCCCAATCTGGAACAGACGCTGACCTGGGAGCCGCCCACTCTGCGTTAGACGCTTCAGGATTTCAACAAGATGTTTATTTTAAGGCGGCATCGACTCGACTTGTCAGTGCCAGTTACGGGCATTGTGGGTTTCTTTCAAGGCGCAACGCTGTCCAACGCTACGCCCTTCCACACCCTGGCTGGTCACCCGCTTTTAGTCGCTTCCTACAACAGGCATGCTTACCTCGGGTACATTTGTAAAATATTTAACGAAAAGCTAAAGTTTAGCAGAATACCGTTTTGAGTGCTATTAAAACCTATAAAGAACGTCTAACCGTTATTAGAAAGCAAGGAAGTGGAAAAAAGAAAGGTTTTGATAATCCTAATACTGCCAAGAAGGGGATAGCTCTTCTTAAGAAAAATCCCAATATAGCGGGAAGAAAAGTTGCAGAAAAGTTAAAAAGGACAGAAATTCCAAAAAGAACGTTGAGGCACAAAAGCGAGCCAAAATACTATACCGAGAATTTATTAAACAATTGGACTGTTGCATTATGGACGATGAGACTTACGTACTTGGTGACTTTTCTATAGTGTCGATTTCTATGTTGCAGATCATAGAGGAAATTTTCAATAACAGTTTAAGACCCAAAAAAAGACGAAGTTTCCAAAGAAGCTTTTGGTATGGCGGGCAAACTGCAGCTGCGGTAGTCGAAGCAGTTCATTTGTTTCAACTCGGACGATAAACACCGAAATATACATCCAGGAGCGCTTGCAAAAACATATTTTTAAATTCATTAGACAGCATGAGGTCTCAACTTTTTTTGGCCAGATTTGTCTTCATGCCTTTACCGCAAATCTGCAGCTGAATAGTATGAAAAGAACAATGTAGAATTTGTAACTAAGTAGATATGCAAATCCTCCTAACTGCTCGGAACTCAGACCAATCGAAAGGTATTGGGCTCTTGTAAAAAGGATTATGAAGAACACAAAACAGGTTGCTGAAAACATTAAACATTTTTCAAGAAAATGGTTAGTGTCAAGTAAACAAATCTCTGAAGATTCGATCAAAAGTTTAGTGTGGTGTGTTTCGGAAAAAATCAATTTATTCATAAAAAACCAATAATGTTTAATATGTTCAGCCATTCCATGCCTAGCGTATCAAGATCTGGCACACCCCTTCCGATTTCGCTGAAATATGGTCCATGGTTACCTTTCATGCTTAATCTTTTAGAAATGGCAAAATTTTTCGATTTTTTTTGCGGCTTGTGGAGGGGTGCAAAGTGTGGAAAAATCGGAAAATTGTAACAAACTCTCCTCAAATAATTTCATTAACTTGGACATTTCTTAACCGATTTTCATGCTAAGACCACTTGTGGAAAGGCTATTAGGCTATAAGCTTAAGATAAAGCTTTTCGTATTTGATAAAAAGTACTAAATTTACTACTATTTTAGTACTAAACTACAAAAAACGTGCCCAGGTACAACTTTTTTACCTTCGAAAATATATTTTTTGAAAAGAAAAAAAATCTTTAATATGACAAAGAAGGATGTCTCGAGGCTTAGAAGTTATGATTTTTTGATAATTTGAAAAAAAGTCCCGACCACAAAATGGCGCATAACTGGAACATTTCTTAACCCATTTTCATGTTCGGACCATTCTTAGAAAGATATTGAAGCACGCTATGCGCTCAAAGTAAATTATTTTGTGTATGGTAAAAAGTATTAAATTTACTACTATTTTAGAACTAAACAACAAAAAACGCTATGGTACTTATTTTCGATCATCCAAAATATTTTTCTAGAACAAAACACCAATCACATGAATCTAAAATTAAGATGGTTTCTTTAATGGTATACGAGTAATGATTTTTTGAACATATCAGTACATGCAATATTTCGTATTATGTAAGTTTTTTTTCAATTTACATCATTTTAAATACCTCAACTGATTTTGAAAATAAAATTCGCCGAGCAGCAATACGATTACGTCATAAGGAAACAAAACTATGAAATTTCTGGGTCCCTGGAATGGCTTTTACATTGTGAAAAGCGTAAGAGAGTTGCGATGCATTTGCTTCATATTCACCAATTGCACAATAACGATAAACTAAGTACGTCGGATTTTTCACTATTTGCCCATTCAAAAAGTGTCTTAGCATCAGTTATTTAGCCTTGGCAAGATCTCTGCAAAATTTCTCTTGAAGCATTTTGCTTAAAGGAGCCACCAATACCATCACATTTTACGTGATATGTAGCAAAAAAGTGCCATTCTGCGTTGAAACGAAATTTTTCTCTAAGTCCCTTTGGACGTAATCGTATTTGCAGCATGGCGTATTTAATTTTCAAAATCTTTCGAGGAGCTTAAAGTGATGTAAATTACAAAAAAACTTATTATACATAATACGAAATAAATTGCAAGGACTGAAATGTTCAAAAAATCATTACTCCTATACCATTAAAGTACCATCTTAATTTTAGATTCACGTGAAAGATGGTTTTGTCTTCTTTACTAGAAAGATATTTTTGAAGGTCGAAAATAGGTACTATAGCGTTTTTTGTCGTTTAGTAATAAAATAGTAGTTAATTTAGTACTTTTTACCAAATACGAAAAAGTTTAATCCCTTTCTAAAAATGGTCCAAACATGAAATGTTCCAGTTATAGGCCATTTTGTGGTCGGACATTTTTTTCAAATTTTCAAAAAATCATAACTTCTAAGCGTCGAGACAAACCAATTTTCTCTTTTTTTATATGAAATATTATTTTTTTTTTTTTTCCAAAAAATATATTTTGAAAGGTAAAAAAGGTGTACCTAGGCACGTTTAAAATGATAGTACCTGGAGAACGATCCCTGCTCGGTCAACAATCTGATTTTATTATTTTAGTCGATGTTTTTATTCATAGCTATTTTTTGTTATGAAACTTGTACCTTTCACCTCTAATGGTCCTTTCAAAATGATAAATTAACCGATGAGAATAATAAAAAAAAAACTCGGAAAATATCGAATTGTATAGAAAAATATCAAAAACTAAATTTTTTTTTTTTGGTGAAATAGAATGCCCTAAAATAATTAAATGGAATATGCCACAAGCCCAAAATATTTCGTCATTTGTATGGGGGCTGAAATATCTTATCTTCAAAGGATCATAACTCGGAAAATAAGAATCCTATTGTAAAAATCCGAAAGGATATTTTGATAAGGAAGATTGTGGCTATTCGATGTTATTAATAAAAAAGAATTTCACCTTTTCTTGAAGCTATGCTGTAAGACTGAATACAGCGTTTTCTTCAAATTCAAGCAAGGATATTTCAAAATCCTACATGTGTAATGAAAGTTCTGCAATGGAGACGGATTCAGCGTCAAAAAGTACATAAGGCTGCATATAAGAACTAAAAAGTTCATTCCATTTTTTTTTGTACCTGAGTTATTAACCAAAATTTTTATTTTGATAAAAAGTGGGTGTGGCAATAATTGAACAAAGCCTACTTTTCGTTATGCTTTAGGTACTCATGATTCAGACCGTCATACCAAATTTCATCAAAATATGTTGTACCATTTGTGAGAAATAGCATTTAATTTGTTTTACTTGTATGGGAGGTTCCACGCACACTGGCGATATTTTGCGCACTTTCAAGTCATAGGTGCCTAATAGCAAGTAGACTCCCTACAGTTAAATTCAGAAAGATTGCTTAAGTAGTTTTCTTTTTATAGCGTATTATATTTTTTGTGGGCGGTGCCATGATCTTCAACGTATTTTCCCAATATAACGTTATGTCACATATTAATCCTTGTTTGCAGTGGTAACATCTCCTAAATTATCATTAAAATTGTTGGAGTCGTTTTCGAGTAATATTGAATTAAAATTTTCAATAGTTAAAAAGGGGGCGTGGCACTTTTTCGATACCGCCCACTTTTCGGTTATTAAAAGGCATTGATAAGCAGTACCTACATACCAAATTTCATTAAAATATCTTGTGATATTTGCGAGATACAGCATTTTACGTATTTTGCTCGTATGGGAGGTTCCACACGCAATTTCGCCCACTTTCATATCAGAGATGCCTTATAGCAATCAGGCTCCTCACAGTTAACTTCAGAATGTTTGCTTTATTAGTTTTCTTGTTATACCGTTTTATATTTTTGTGGGCGGTGCCACCCACGCCCTTTAAGGGGTTCGAACACTGTAAACGCTTTAATTTCAGGTGGTTTTTATTTTATTAATTAAAAAAGACTGGCTTGACATATAAATATAAAACTTTGTATATGTATTAATTGAAGTTAGTACTACAGAAAAAATTTAGTATGTAATTTTTTTTTATGTATCGAGTTTGGCCTCAGTCCTTCGTCAAACATGATGCACCTAAAAATTTGACGCCAGTGGCGTTGACAGCATTGCAGCAAAACGGAGCGTCTAATAGCAAAAAACCAAAAATATTTTTAAACTACATATAAATGACTATAGCTTGACGTAGGGGATTTTGAAAGTATCAATTTACAAAAAAATTACAACCGATTAAAAAAAAAAAAATTTCGTGAAATTTTCTCTAAATAAAAGTTCATAAAAAAGATTAAAAAATGTAAAAAAAAACCGCTACGTCCTGCCATAGAGACATGTTTTTTCATGTGGTTTCATAAAAACGGCGTTTAAAGTTTTAGAAGAGACAAATTGTGTCAACATCAAATTTTATCATATATTACTAACTTCAATTAATACATATACAAAGTTTTATATTTATATGTCAAGCCAGTTTTTCTTAGTTCAAAAAATAAAAACCACTTGAAATTAAAACATTTACAGTGTTCAAACCCCTTAACGAGTTTTCTCAATATAACGGCGTATCACATAATAATTCCTGTTTGCAGAAGTAGCATCTCCTAAATTTTCATTAAAATTGTTGGAGTCGTTTTCGAGTAATATTGAATCAAAATTTTCAAAGGCTAAAAAGTGGGCGTGGCACTTCTTCGATCCCGCCCACTTTTTGTTTGTTACAAGGTATTATTAAGCCGTACCCGTTTACCAAATTTCATCTAAATACCTTGTACGGTTTGCGAGTTATGATCAAATCAAATTTAAAATTTAGGGCAGTGCCACGCCCCCTTGTGAGCATTTACAAAGTTCAAACCTAGCTCATTCTCCATTTAACACTATTTCAAGTTTCATTGAAATCGCCGTAGCCGTTTTCGAGAAAAAAATATTGAGTACAAAAAAACCAAAAAAACATACAATTTTAGCTCGTATAAGAAGAGAAGATATCTCTGCACCTACAACAGATATCGTTGTGATACTTGATTCATAGATTAATACTGTGTCTACCAAACACCTGCCAAAATGAAGAGGGGATTGAAAAGGGGGCGTAGCACCCACTTACAAAGCTAAAAGTTTGTATTCTGCCATTCAATTACCAGCGTAAAAAGATTTGCCAAACCCCTTCCGATTTCACAGTAATTTGGTACATGGTTAAATTTCATGCCCAGACAGAAAAAGAAAAAAAAAACCGCAATTTTTTTGTATTTTCATCTGACTGGGCATTAGACCGGTGCGTTTTGGACGAAAGTTTAAAATTCGTCGCGCAACCGGCAGAATTGTAAAGTTTAACTATCGACATGAAGATTGCCGCCACCTTAGCTCTGAGAGATGACGGGAAGGGGAGTTGATATATTTTTGAAGGTTGAAAAACGTGGTTTAAAAATGCATGCTCATAGGTCCGAAGTGTATCAATTCTCAGCTTCGTAGTAGGTCGAAAACTGAAATCCAAGACACGGATTCTTATGAATATTTTCCCGTAGAATCGAATGGCATCATTAGTTTTCTGATTAGACGTCCATTTTTGGTGTTAAGTGAACTTTTCAGCTCAAAAAAGTCGAAATTTTTCCAAATCTCTTGGTTGAGCACTCCACAGTTGAACAGAAAAAATCTTAGAAAAATTTGTATATGTATGTATATTTTGTTAGGATTTTTTCTGACAAATCCAGTGGTACCATTTTTTTGCGCTACAACATTATTTTCATTCATGAAAAACGAATTTTTGATTTTTATTATCAAAAAATATCACGAAATCGGGCGTAAATAGTTAGTCAACGACGGTTCCCAACGTCCGGACGGTTTTTTTTTCGGTGCCCCATAGTAAAATTTTTTTAAAATATTTTTGGAAATTTTTTTTAACCCATTATAAACAAGTTTTTGAAAAAGGGGTCAAAAAGACCCTTTAAAACGGGATATAATGGGTTAAGATGCTCACATAACTTAATGTAGAATCAAGCATGGAACAATATTTTAGAACATCTTAACCCATTATAAACCAGTTTTTGGAAAAAGGAGTCGAAAAGACCCTTAAAAACTCGTTATAATGGGTTAAGATGTTCTGGAATATTGTTCCATGCTTGATTCCACATTGAGTTATGTGAATATCTTAGCCCATTATATCGCGTTTTTAAGGGTCTTTTTGACCCCTTTTTCCAAAAACTTGTTTATAATGGGTTAAGATGTTCTAAAATATTGTTCCATGCTTGATTCTACATTAAGTTATGTGAGCATCTTAACCCATTATATCCCGTTTTTAAGGGTCTTTTTGACCCCTTTTTCAAAAACTTGTTTATAATGGGCTAAAAAATTTCCAAAAATATTCTAAAAAAATTTTACTATGGGGCACCGAAAAAAAAAAAAACCGTCCGGATGTTGGGAACCGTCGTTGACTAAATATTTACGCCCGATTTCGTGATATTTTTTGATAATAAAAATCAAAAATTCGTTTTTCATGAATGAAAATAATGTCGTAGCGCAAAAAAATAGTACCACTGGATTCGACAGGAAAAATCCTAACAAAATATGTATACATTTCCAATTTTTCTAAGATTTTTTCTGTTCATTTGTGGAATGCTCAAACAGGAGATTTGGAAAAATTTCGACTTTTTTGAGCTGAAAAGTTCACTTAACGCCAAAAATGGATGTTTAATCAGAAAGCTAATGATGCCATTCGATTCTGCGGGAAAAAATACATAAGAATCCATGTCTTGGATTTCAGTTTTCGACCTACTACGAGCTGAGAATTGATTCACTTCGGACCTATGAGCATGCATTTTTAAACCACGTTTTTCAATCTTCAAAAATATATCAACTCCCCTTCCCGTCATCTCTCAGAGCAAGGGTGGCGGCAATCTTCATGTCGATAGTTAAACTTTATATACTTTTTGTAAAACACATTAGAAAATCCAAAAAACTCTTAAAGTGGACATTAAATAAAAAATTTTTTTGTCTTGCGTTTTTCTCCAGACGTACATTAGACCTGGCGCAACGATGTGTGAACATTTTTTTTTTTGGAATTTCAAATGCGGCTAGCAGTAATAATATGAGGTTTGGTGATAAGATTAACGTCTTAAGTTTTTAAGTCGATCGGAGTGTGCCTAGCTGTGCCAAAACGGGCTCAAAGTTTTAACCCTTAAATGCATAGTGGATCTTATTTGGTTCATGAACATAATCATGGTTAAATCATTCATTAACCATGGTTTAATTTAACCATGATTATGTTCATGAACCATATAAGGTCCACTATGCATTTAAGGGTTAAATTATAGAACCAAGTGCAAAAAAAAAAATGTTTGTTAATTTTTTAACCGATAGAGGAATTCTCTAACATTTTGGGGTTCCATTGTATTTTTCTCTATGACGTCACAATTTCTAGAGAACTTAACCTAAAAATGACATAACTGCCATTATTGATTTTTTTCAGCTCTTAATAACTTGGCAACGAAATGCCATTGTATAAAACAGGGTTCTCTTCACGTAACTTTTAAAACGATCATCGTTCGAACGATACTGTCCGACGATATCGTCAAAAGCTTGCTTCATATAAACCTATCGCTATCGTATCTTCTATCGTATCGTCTATCGTTCTGTTTTCATATGTTTCTGACAGAAGTGAAATTTTATTTTATTTTTTATGATTATTTGAATATGTCTAGGAGAATTTTTTAAATGTAAGAGAAAGGTTTTTTAAACATGAATCGTGTAAATAAATTACAAAAGAAGTGTTAAGCATACAAAAAAAAAAAAAAAAATTAAGCAGAAAGAGCCTCTTATTTTTTCTGCCAACTGCTGCAAGCGGTTGTTGGAAACACCGGACGCTTCGTAGTATACTGCTTCAGTTTCTGTCTCTAAGTGGTAAAAATTTTCCACTTTATAATAAATGCAAATGTTGTACAGTGCGGCACAAACATTTGCAAAAACTGCTAGTTTTTTGGATTATATCGGCTCTTTCTTTCTTCTAATAAGATTCATTGAAGGAATACCACGGAATCATGTGAAGATCCGGCGTATCTTGGATTTATTGCCGTTATTCGCATTTCATGATCGCAAATCTGTTGAGCAAATGCATGAAAATTTGTTGATAGTATTTTTATACTTAAAATCATCGCATTTAAGCTATTTTTACCCTTTTTGTTGAAATACATTTGCTCATTTTCTCGGGGCCTTTGAAAATATAAATGTGTACTATCTATGCAACCGATTACTGAAAGCAAACATGTGATTAACCTTTTTTTATAAATAGTTTAGGTTAACTTACCGGTATGGAATATTTCCGGTAAAACCACTGCTTTGTCTTCTATTATCTTCTCTTCCTGTCACCCATTGTATCCACAGTGGGCGAATAATTGCTTCCAGCGCCTTCATGGTATCAGAAACAATTCCCGATAGAGTGCTTTGGCTAACAGAAATGCCAAAATCATTTCCGGTCAACCATTGGTAGCTCCCGCTGCCAAGAATTTCCAAGGTTGAACATAACCTTAAAATTGGTGGAATATTTGTTGTCCGACTACCACTATCAAGATTTATTGTCTTCAATATATACATAAATGCATTCTTCGATAGCAGGTAGCGTTAAACAAAGCTAAATTTGTTTATATTATTATCAAGTATTGTTAATACACTACACACTCAAAAAAAAAAAAAGATTGTAAAAACAACAATTTTTCTTTCTTAAAAAATTGTTTTTTCTAAATTGTTGGAATTAGAATTTTATTCTTAAAGCAACAATTTTATTCTTGATACCTAATTTTTTTAACGCATTTGTCATAAAAATTATGAAAAATATTTTAAAGTACAAAACTTCAAACATTCTATTTTGCAAAAAAAAAAAAAAAAATTATTTTTATACATATTACTGAATAATTTCTAGCTGTTTTTTTTGCTTAAAAAGCTTTATTTAACGAATAAGGGTAAGAAACATTTCACCCAAAGTATTCCGCATCACTTAACGCATCTTTCTTTTCTGCAGAGAATCTTCGAATCCTGGATATTTGGATTTGAGGATGAAGTCGATGCATGTACTCGGCTTATCTCAAGATTTTTCTTAGGACTCTCGTACTGTACTGTATTTTCCATCGCCAGTCACGATAAGGTGCAAACAATTTCAACATTTCTGCCGTTAAAGCAGCAGTTATAAAATCGCCCTATACTTCTCTTCGCTTCATCTCATATGGCACCCAATGTCCATGCTTTTGTTTCATTACCATTGCTGTAAGAGAGATTACAAATAAATACTTATAACAAACTTTTCAACAATCATTTATTCTTCATTCAACTATTTCGTTCTTAAACATTGTAATCAGTTTCGCTTTTGAAACAACAATTTCCGCTCTTAAATTTCCAACAACTTTTCACTTGATTCAACAATTTTTCATTCTATTTAATAAATAACAACTTCGTATTTAAAACAAGAGCAAAAGTTGTTGGGAAGATTTCAACCGACATAAATTCTTGAATTAAAACATAAAGTTGTTGGAAATACAATTTTTTTTTCTGTGTGCACTTTTGATAATAATTTACATATTTTTTTGATGGAAGAGATAAAGGATCAGATTTATCCCTGAGAATACTTCGTTGTCGGCACAATTTAATTTTTTCTTCACTTTCATTATCATTTCTGTGGACTTTTGATAAAACAACCTAAGTCGAGATAAAACAATTCTCCAGAATTTTATTCCTAAATATTAAATTTAAATACGCTTCTGTTGGTATAATCGCCATGTCTCTATGATTTTTTGTTCCAGAGATATAAGGGTGTCCCATAGTTCACGCAAGATTTGAACTTAGAGCCATTCGTGCGGTGAAGTGTTATTAGCCAAAAGAAAACTAGTAAGGGTGTTACCTTTGGCCTGGCCAAACATTAAATGCCCTACACAGCAGTATTTTGAAAATTTTGCTAATATGGGAGGTGCCACGCCCTCCAAATTCACCCAGTTTTTTCTCAGAGCTTGCATTTATAGTCCTTAGTATTTAAGTGAAATTTGGTTGGATTATCTGAAAAAATATTTTCAGAATAGCGTTTTGAAGCTTTTGCTTATATGGGAGGAGCCACGCCCTCTTGTCCGATTTTATCCAGTTTTTGCTTAAAGCTTGCATTTATAGTTTTTAGTGTCCGAGTCAAATCTAGTTTGATTATCTCAAAAAACGCTTTCAGTACAGCGTTTTGAAGCTTTTGCTTATATGAGAGGTGCCACGCCGTCTTGTCCGAATTCGAACAGCTTTTTCTCAGAGCTTGCGCTGACAATTCGTAGTATTTATGTGTATTTTGGTTGCATTGTTCTGAAATATACTCCAAAATTTGCATTTTGAAGATATTTTTTGTATGGGCGGTAGGCGTGTCCGTTGACCGATTTCGCTCGTTTTCAATCCCCCGAGCTAACTTTGACGACGGAGGCTGTGTACCAAATTTCATTGAATTATCTTGCTTAGTTTTCCCAAAAAATGTATTTCCACACACAGCCGTTACCCAGCCCGCCAGCCAGCCA
Organism: Calliopum simillimum; assembly: GCA_951812925.1. NCBI lineage: Eukaryota > Metazoa > Arthropoda > Insecta > Diptera > Lauxaniidae > Calliopum > Calliopum simillimum. Next base: position 42,147,157 of record OX638371.1, on the reverse strand, counting down.
GCCAGCCAGACAGACGGACATGGCTATATCGACTCAGGAGGTGACGCTGATCAAGAATATATATACTTTTCCATATTTGCCACGCCTCCTTCTCTGCGTTACAAACGGAAGGACAAAGTGAATATACCCTGGGTGTAGGGTATAAAAACAATTTGACAGCTTTCACTTTAAGATTAGTAAAAAAGTATGGAAAGAGGAGATTCAACACTACAACAACAAAACAGAGCCACATTATTGAAAAGTAGTTAATCAGTTTTTAGGCTCTCCTCAAAAGTTGCCAAATTCGAGTTAGGTTGTTTTGTCAAAAGTCCACAGATTTATAAAAATAATTAAATTCCAAGCGCGAAACATTTAAAAAATATTAATATTTTTATAAAAACTATGAGCGACGATAGCAAGAAGTTAGCATATAAGCTATCGTCTAAAAACAATTGTCAAGACGATATAATTTGACTGCTGCTTGCTTACAAAAAGCAAGCAAGACGATATCGTTCAGACGATACTTAAAATCAATGGTTACGTGATGTTAAAGTATCGTCAAAACGATATCGTCAAACGATTATCGTCATACGTGATGAGAGCCCAGATTAAACTACCAAATCCAGCAGACAAAATTGTTCAAAAATCTGTAACTACAAGTAGTAAAGGTGTTACATTGCGCCTGCACAAAAATTTGATACTTCACACCGCAGACTTTTGAAAATTTTGCTTGTACAGCAGGTGTCACCCCCTCTTTTCCGAATGAACTTAGTTTTTGCTCAGGTCTGACGCTTACTTTTCCAACCTGGTGAAATTGTAAAACTGTCAAAGTTCGTATAGATTTTAGCAAACATTACGAGTTTACTAGGTTTTTGAGGCATTTACATGTTTTACGGAATACCCTCATTAAGGCGATTACTGAACACGTGTAAAAGCCTCGAAAACCTCGTAGACTCGTAAAACTGTCAAAGTTCGTATAGATTTTAGCAACTATTACGAGTTAACGAGGTTTTTGAGGCATTAACATGTTTTACGGAATACCCTCATTGTATTTACTATCCTTTGTGATGAATGAAATTTGTTTGGATTTTCTCAAAAATCGCTTTCAGTATGGCATTTGGAAAATTTTTTTATATGAGAGGTACCACGCCGCGGCGCACCGTCTTGTTTTTCATATTTTTGAGGAACAAGGAAATCCTGATAATTCAGCTTGAAGCCACAATTTTTTACTTCAAAACAGTTTTACAGTTTAAATATCGATATCTTTTTATACCCTACACCCAGGATATATTCATTTTGTCCTTCAGTTTGTAGCGCAGAGAAGGAGGCGTGGCAGATGTAGAAAAGTATATTTTATATTCTTGATCAGCGTAATTATAAATGCAAGATCTCTCATACAGTTTGTGAGTTGAAACAAAAACTATTGCACTTTTCCTAGACTTTAAAAGAGCGTTCGAGATAATCGATCGGAAAATACTCCTAAAGAAGCTGCAAAAATACGGAATAACTAATTGCGAATACAAGTGGTTTGAATCATACCTCACACAAAGAAAGCAACGAACAAAATGTAATGATTGCGTATCTGAGCGTTTGGAAGTAGATATTGGCGTACCGCAGGGATTTATCTTGGTGCTCTTCTATTTATAATTTATATCAATGACATGAAGAATACTCTAAAAAAATGCAAAATCACGCTATACGCGGATGATACACTTATTTACGCACAAAATGAAGATATTCAGGTATGTTCTCAATTCCGATTTAGATCGCAATAAAATTTCGATTCCATTTTATTTTCCGAAACGCAGAGCACTTTAAGATTGATTCCATTCCGATTCCGATCGAACTCGGAGTTGAGAACATATCTGATTGAAAAATGTAAACAAAATCAAGGACTTTAGAATACAAAGGCAAAGAACAACGGCGGCACAAAACTAGTCATTCTACAAGGGCTTAAAATTGTTCAATGACCTACCTAATGAAGTCAAACAAGAGAGATATATTTACGTATTTAAAAATACTAGAGTTCACCTTGCGGCCGAAATTCGACCACTTCAATTTGACTTTAAAGAGACTATGGAACTATAATTACTAACAATAACTGCATATTTTCTTTTGAGAAGCCTAGAACTGCTCACTATGAAACAAATACTTTTAATATCCTTTCTATCCTTAGCGTTACTCCTACCGTTATTCTTTTTGTGGGCATGGCACCCCACTCTTAAAATGATCAACTTTTAATAAGCCTTCCTAAGTATTAAGCCTATTTCAGTACCGAATTCCATAGCACTAATAGCATACTTATTATCCCATTAGAGGAGTGGCTCCACGCAGAAAAAAAAATTGTATTTCCAACAACTTTATGTTTTAATTCAAGAATTTTTGTTGGTTGAAATCTTCCCAACAACTTTTGCTCTTGTTTTAAATACGAAATTGTTATGTTTTTAATAAAACGAAAAATTCTTGAATCAAGTAAAAAGTTGTTGAAAGTTTAAAGGGAACGGTCCATTCAGTACGTCGAGTACGTCACGTCGTTTTTTTCGACTGACAGCTAAGTTAAAAATATGAGTTTATATCAGGTGCGACCCAATCAGAACGTCTACGTTAACGCAACGTACAAAAGTTGCCCAACTCCCAACTTTCGACGTACGTCGTTTGATTTGACAATCATAAAATACATTTATTTTCAATTTCATTTGTTGTTTTTTTTTCCTTTGTCGTTTCTCATTTATTTTTTTAAAAAAGTGTGAATAAAAAATTATTGGAGCTGTGCAAGTGCAAAATTAAAATTTCAAATTAATGAAATAAAAACAATTTTGATGTTTTAATCCGTTTTCAAAGTATTCATTGGGCCAGGCTTCTCCGTCAAATGCGTCGCAGTCAGTTGAAAAAAACAACGTGACGTATTCGACGTATTCTATGGACCGTTCGCTTAAGAACGACAATTGTTGTTTTAAAAGCAAAACTGTTGACAATATTTAGAAACGAAATAGTTGCACGAAGAATAAATGATTGAAATGTTTGTAGTTATATTCATAAGTATTTATTTGCCATTTATCTTACAGCAATAGAAATGATACAAAATCTAGGACATTGGGTGCTGTATGAGATGAAACCGTGTGCGTGTAGACTGTTGCTTCAACGGCAGAAAAGCAAATGTTCTTTGCACCTTATTGTGAGTGGCAATAGAAAATGGATACAGTACGATAATCCCAAGCGTAAAAAGTCTTGAGATAAGTCAGGTCCATGCATCGACATCGTCCGCACATCCGAATATCCATGTGAAGCTTCTCTGCATATAGTGGAATCAACGGGGTGTAATTGATTATGAAATTCATATGCTGCCAGAGAGATAAGAGAAAGTAATGCTGAAAAAAGGGTCAATTGTTTCTTACCCTCATTTGTTAAATACAGCTATTTAAAAAAAAAACATCTAGAACTTATTCAGGAATATAAATTGCTTATTTTTTGTTTTGTTCACAAAACTGGTGTTTGACGCTTTGTATTTAAAAATATTTTTCATATTTTTTATGACGAATGCGTAAAAATATTAAATATCAAGAATAAAATTGTTGGTTTAAGAATAAAATACTTATTCCAACAATTTAGAAATAGCAATTTTTTGAGAGTGAAAAATTGTTGTTTTAAGAATCTTTTTTTTTCTGAGTGTTCGCACACTAAAAAACATAATGGTCATTTTATCGTTCCTTGATGCTTACCCTATCTCTATATCAAATTTCGTAAAAATCGATGTAGTGGCTTAGCCGTGAAAACGTTTTTTCCATTTAGGGACGTGGCACCGCCCACTTTTCAAATGAATATACTTCTATGCACTGCTCTTCCTCACAACCTTTCCAACAAAAAAATCATAGAAATCGGTTGAGATTTAGATAAAGAAACAGGGTCTGAATCGATTTTGTTTGCCTATTTAGTATATATAGATTTGCAAAACACATCTTTTAAATGGAATCATATAAATTATAATTAAATTTATTGAAACAATTTTAAATGATGAAATTATTTATGTAATGCACAACATTATTAATGCTAATAAAGATTTATTAAAAAAAAAACAAACCAAAAATTAGGTGAAATCGAACAAGGGGGCGTGGCACCTCCTTTGTAAGCAAAAGTTTCAAAATGCTATAGGTACTGAAAGAGTTTTTTGAGATAATCCAACCAAATTTCACTCAAATATTGTACAAATGACTATAAATGCACTCTCTGAGCTAAAACAAGACGAACTCAGACAAGTGGGCGGAGCACATCCTATATAAGCAAAATTTTCAAAGTACTGCAGTGTAGGGTACTTATTTTTTGGCCAGGCCAAAAGTTACACCCTTACTAGTTTCGTTTCCAAAATATCGTAAGCTGAAATATCGAAAAAATTATGCTATTTTCACCTTTCCTGGTTAAAATAATTCGAAGAAGAAAAAAGATATCTATGTTTGTATACTCATCAGAAAATTGATGGAAAGTTCATCTTTAGGTTAGGATCGAAAACCATACAAGATATAGCAATGCTGAGGCCGGATTTGAATTCAGCATCAAAATTTACATTGAAAATTAATGTTCTAAGAAAACCCAAAACTTTTTTTTTTTTTTTATTAACTAAAACAGTTAAGAAAAATTCTTAAAATGCAATATCTGGCTCACGCGATCAGCTAATATTTTCAAAAATACTATTTTTGAATCTTCAAATAAACGGGAAACTGACTGCATACTCAGTTTCTAATGTTATTTTTGCCAAATCTTTTTTTTTATACAGAAACAATGTTAAGACCATTTGGTAACTGAAATTCGACCCTGAAAATCGATTAGCTCGTTGGCCGATTTTTAAAAATAACTTTTTCTGTGAATATCTTTGCGTAAAAAATCCTGAAGTGGGATAACATCGAGGTGAAACCGAGTTAAAACGAGCCTTTTGAATTGCTTAATTCAGATCTTCAAAATTGAATTGTGATATACTTTTGTTATTTAATATTAATGTTTAATATAAATCACTTGAATAAGCCCTTAAAAAAATTTTGTTAAAAAAAAAATGTCTGCAGTAATCATTTTTTTTTTATTTCAACCCCTGCTTTAAGCGATACTTTACTGATCTTAAAATATGTTTTGATACGAGTACACTTAAAATACTTTTTATATAATTTTGTTATAACGTTTGGTTATGATTCTTTTTCAGAGCTTCAGATAATTGAACATGAGAAAGCGCGTCTTAAGGCTGCTTTAAAAATACAAAGAGCTTGGAGGAATTTTAAAAGAAGAAAAGAAGTAAAGAAAAAACTAATTTACAAGCAGACTTTGTATAATATGAGGATAAAAAGGAAACCAGTTAAACCAAACCAATACTCCGATACAATTGTGGAGGCGTATAAAAAGGAAATGCTTAAAGTACGTTTAGAACAAGATTTTGAAAAGTTAATTAGCGATGAGCGAGTTAGATTACTACAACAAAGAAGTCCTTGGATAATGGAAGATATATCAGATCATATTCGAGCATGGTTTCAAGAATTGTACGTTTTTGTTTCTGATCTGATTATTAGATATTTATCTTTAATTTTTATCTATTGTAGTTACGAAAAAACGGAAAATTTCCATCCATACCCGGAAGAAATTAAGGAGGGCACGGTATTGGTATTACTTGATGAAACTATGTCACCGCTAGAGTTTCAAGATAAATTAAAGGAGAAAAATTTGTCCAAAGATGAAAAGAAAAAAAGGGCTGAAAAAGAAAAGCTTGCAAAAAAAAAAGCAAAGGAAAAAGCGAAGAAAGAAAAACTTAAACTAATAAAGCGAAAGAAAAAAATGAAAGCTGCAGGAATATTTGATATTGGGGACATGCTTAAAACGAGTAAAAATGTTGGTAAGAATAAAATGAAAGAGTCCACTTGAGTTATAGCAAAAAATATCACCTTCATAAGGCAAAATTTTCATGGTAGAGCAATGAGTCCAAAAACAAAAATTAAGAAAAACAACCATTTTATAAGATTTGGACTGAATTACTATCAATAGTTTCGTGGTTTTAAAGATAAGTTTGGAAACCATCTAAAAATACTGATTTTTATCGTTAAGACCTTCATTCAAGTCCCGAGCAAGCCATATTTTCGTTAGCTTTGACTAGGGTTGAAACAGAGCTTCGCTATCTTGGATTTTAATTATTTTCAAACTGTTTTTACACCTCCACGTCCGAATCCGTTATTTTCCGAAATTCGCAAAACCAACGGAGTTACTGCAGTAAGTACATAAAGAGACAAAAGTAATGCCATTATAGAAATTGGCTGAAATTTTGTCAGATTTATGAAATTAAGTTGAAAAATTGATATCCGACAATAATGGCGCAAAATGTTTATGGCGTTACTTTTGCTGCTTACGCGCTTGAAAATCGACTGAATTGTTTTTTAAGTGCAATAAGTCCATTAAAGGACAAAAGTAATGACATACACATTTTGTGCCATAACAATCGGATATTTGACCGATATCATATTTAAAAAAAAAATGCTCTGAGCAAAAATTAGGCAAATTCGAACAAGAGAGCGTGGCACCTCCTCTATAAGCAAAAGTTTAAAAATGCCATACTGAAAACATTTTTTGAAATAGTCCAACTAAATTTCACTCAAACACTCTGGGCAAAAACTGGGTGAAATCGAACAAGAGGGCTTGGCACCTCCCTTATAAGTAAAAGCTTCAAAATGTTTCACTGAAAATGTTTTTTTAAGACAATCCAACTAAATTTCCACTAAGAACTATATATGCAAGCTCTGAGCAAAAACTAGACGAAATCGGACAAGAGGGCGTGGTAACTCCCATATAAGCAAATGCTTCAAAGTGCTATCCTGAAACGTTTTTTGAGACAATCCTTCTGAATTTCACACTAACACTAAGAACTATAAATGCAAGCTCTAATCAAAAACTGGGTGAACACAGGGCATGGTACCTCCAATATAAGCAAAATTTTCAAATTACTGCACTGTAGGGTATTTAATGTTTGGCCAAGCCAAAGGTAACACCTTTATTAGTTTTCTTTCAGATCTGTGATTAGAATAATCCTTAATTTAAAGTTCAAAAAACGTTATTTTCAGACATTTGGTGCATATTCTCAATAAACCTTACCTTTTAACTTTTCAAATTCGATCATTACTTTCCATTAGTAAGGTATCTGAATTCCATACAAATTTAATTTAATCATTATCATTGAGTTGCGAAAAGTATATTTAAATGGAAGATATAGTAGAGTAGAGAATTTTTAGGAGGAATTCAAAATATTGAAATTTTTTAAATAAACCACTTAGCATTTCCGGGTGTACGTTGCTACACCCTGTCTTGTACAAGCATCTCCAATTTTTTCAAAGGATGTAAAATGTCAAGATGAAATTCTCTCCTATGTGCGTTAAATAGTTTCAGCGATATGACTTCATATTTTTAAGGGCGTGGTACCGCCCATTTTTCCAATGGAAATTATATGTCACGGTTAGGGTGACCAGATTCGCAATAGGAGCAAACAGTACATAATGTAAAAAAAACAGTACATTTCGAAAAAAACAGTACACTTTTCTAATTCAATTCATAACTTTAATACAGTAGATTTTGATGAAAAATATGTCAAAAAAATGTGAAAAGAGTTTATAACAACACTGACCTCGGTGTCCAATAAGAAGTATCTTACAAGTTTTTAAACCTTTTTTGTAAAACTTCACAATTCCATGTCTCTTCACTATATTGACGGTGGATGTCCGTACTAACAAATATCGTGAAAGCTCGAACTTTATATATATGTCATTTTGAAGGTACATTTGACAGCTGTCAAAATCAGTCAACAAAACAATTTTATCTTGTGTGCATCATTATTATTTTTCACGATGAATAACTTCGAAAATTCGAGAAAAAGACAGCATTTGCGGGAGGTTCTGTTGGGTCATTTTTTTGCAAAGAAAACTGCTGCCGAAAGTCATTTCTGCATCGGATCGTGACTGGGGATGAAAGTTATTTATTTCTTTACATCGTGTGTTCAAATACTTGTGTATGTACATTTTGGTGGAGCGCGGCTCTATAGAAATTTTATATTTTTACACATTCTAAATGGGTCCGTCCGTACAAGGTGCTCCATCTATCACTTTTTATAGGTATATAAATATGTTTTCAAAATTTTGAGTTTTAGTACTGCCGCAAGTTAATCAAACATTACATACATCCTGGGAATATGGGGATAAACTCGAACTTGGATCACTGCAGTTTTTTTGATGAAGTTGTGTTCGTTCACTTCTTCTGAGTTCAAAAATATGAAAATTAAAATCCTGACTCCTCCTTGCGTTTAAGTCCTTTTTTTCTGGACATATTTGAATAACCTAGATTAGAGTTGCCTCGAAGTCTTGGAAATTAATTTGTTTTGATCAGGCCTGTTCGTTAATTTGTCCAGAGTTGGAAAATAAGAAAATTTAATCGGAATAATTCAAAACAACTCCTTTTTGCCTTCAAATGTTTGAATAATTCACACTACTTATAACTTGCTACAACTAAGCTCACAGTCGTTTATTTTCGAGTAAGTATATGGGTGATTCTCAGATAACTGTACTTTTTATGTCCTCTGTTAGTTAGAATCTATGTTTTTCTAATAGAGCGGATCAATTTTACCACCAAATAATTATTGGTCTACTGTGAAAGTTTGCAAATATACCCCAAATGTCACAAACGTGGCATGTCCTACCCCTACTTTTTATAAACAAAACGATGAAAAACGGAAATAGAACAGAAAACAAGTTACTACACATATTAAGTAAATACTTAAGGCTAAAATATTCTGAGCTCATCTGCAGTTTTAAACAATTTTTAGAGGGCACAATTTCGAATTGAAAATTGTCCCCTAGTTTTGGGAAAAAAAATTCCTTGAAAGCATTATGCTACTACTGCATGGTACTAGTGTTTCAGTCAATAGATTGCAATTAATTCTGATCACTATCCATCACCCAAAGGTTATCATGTCCAGACATGTCCAAAAAAAATCTGTTTGCGTTTTATAGGGCAGTTTATAAACAAAAACTGTTTTTTTTTTTTTAAATTATGGTCTCAAACGTGGCACTCGGCACTCCCAGGTAGTGAAACAATTTTTTTGTAGGATTTGCATGCATGACCCCAAATTCTTTCGGAAAAATCTTGAACTCAAAAGCGTGCTTTACAATGAGCGATAAACTACAAAAATGTCACAAACGTGGCACTTTTTATCAGTCTGTTTGAGTATACAGATGTTTAGTTGAAGGCTATTAATTATGTTTTTAATACAAAAATTTTTCTACACCATCAGTATCTTTAGTTATCCTTGCTCAAAAGTGAAAAAATCACTGTTTTGACATCTACTTAAAGCTATGGAACAAAAACAACAATAAGTAAAATTAATTTTTGTTAATGGATTCAGACAGCCAAATTTATTGTCAATAAGACATAATCTACCGTTTTTCAATTGCATTCCCAGCTTCCGAGTTATAAGCGTTTAAATAAGGATATCTTTCGATAACATACAAAGGATTTTTCGAGACCGAAAGGTTACAAAAAATCATGTTTTATTATTTTTATCAATAACATATTTAATTACAAAAATTTCGAGAACTTGCAGACCATAATCGCATGAGAAATGACAGCTCTATTCTAGATTTAGTGAATAAGCCTACTAAACTACTGCTTTGCAAATTAACAGAATCAAAATTTCATCTGTTCATTCACTAAATCTACAATAGAGCCTTATTTTTTCATCCGATTTTAGTCTGTAAGGGCTTAAAATTTTCGTGATAAAATATATTTTTGATAAAAATATAAAAAGGATAACTAAGGATACTGATGTAATAGAAAAAAATCAAGATCAGATTCGTAATTAGGAGATGGTGGATTAGCATAAACGGCTATAAAAACAGAGGACAGGAAACCATAGTTGATCTTTAGGGCGGTAGGGTATAAAAAAAATGGACCACCGGAGACTTGACACTATTGCAATATTAGTCTTGAAGTGCAAATTTGTCATTATATGCAATATATCTCTCATCAAAACGCTTCAAAACCATAATTTTTCCATACTGTGGCTAAAATGTCACAAACGTGGCAGCAAAATTTCTTAATTTCGACCTCAAAGCCGTAAATTCACACTTGTAGTTGATAAAAGGTGAGTATTAAGAGTGTGTTTACACAGATAGCATGAAGAAACTTGCAAAAATCCAAAAAAAATTATCTGCCAATTTTACAACCCAAAAAAGCACAGTTATCTAAGAATCACCCATATAGAGAAGTGTTCATGAAATATGCATATGTATAACTATTTTCATAAAACATTTTAGAAAACCATTGCATATTGATTGATAAATCAGTGCAAATATTATGTTCTACCAGAATAATTTTTATGTTTTTCATATTAAATTAATAAATATGCTTTCTATTGTACACAATGTGGAGAACCGCGGCTCTATGGATATTTTTTATTTTTATCTTTTTTTTTAAATGGGCCAGTGCGTTAAAGGTCATACTAAAATTTTTTAAGCGTTAATCTGATTCGTACCTATGCTGCGCAACACTCATACTTATTAGACCTATCATATGTTATACGGCAAAAATTATAAATTGGAAAAACCTTGCTCCCAGGGGCTAAAAAACTTCCTATGGGTTAGGGTGGAGCGTTGCTCTATAGAGATTTTTTATTTTTACATATACTAAACGGCTCAGTGCGGAAAAGGTGCTCCGTCAATCACCTTTTAGAGGTGTATAAATATTTTTTCAAAATTTTGAGTTTTAGTACTGCCACAAGTCAATCAAACCTTAAAAACTCAAAGTTGGAACGCTGAAGTTTTTTGATGAGGTTTTATTCGTCCACTTCTCCTGAGTTAGAAAATATTAAAATTAAAATCCATAATCTTCCTTCTTGCGAATAAACTGGGCTTAAGCCCCTTTTTTCGAGGCATGTTTAAATTACCTATATTATAGTTACCTCGAAGTCTTGGAAATTAAAATGTTTTGATCAGGCCTGTTCGTTAATTTGTCCAGAGTTGGAAAATAAGAAAATTTAATCGGAACAATTCCTTATTGCGAATAAACCGAGCTTAAGCGTCTTTTTCTTGGTATTTGTAAATTATGAATATTAAATCGACCTCCAAATGTTGGCACTGAAAATTTTTGATGAGGTTTTGTTTGTTATTTTCTTGTGAGTGGGAGAAGGTGAAGAAGTGGATCAAAACAACTCCTTCTTGCGAATAAACCGGCTTAAAGCCCCTTTTTTGCCTCTAAAAGTTTGAATAAAACATAGAACTTTCAACTCGCAATAACCAAGCTCACAGTTGTTTATTTTCGGGTTAGTATATAAAGAAGTGTTCATGGAACATACATATATGTATTTTGACTAAACATTTTAGAAAACCATTTCTTTGTTGATTGATAAATCAGCGCAACTATTATTTTCTGTCAGAATAATTTTTATGTTTTTCATATGAAATTCATAAATATACTTGCAATACACAATGTGGAGGAGCGCGGCTCTATGGCGATTTTTAATTTTTACATATTCTAAATGGGCCAGGGAATAAAAGGTCATACTCAAATCAAATTGTTAGTGAAGCTGCTGCTGCTGTATGTGGTTCAGAAAGAAGATATGGTCTCATCAAAACAATGCCTGTTTTTAATACTTAAGAGGAGTTAAAATTTGTTTAAAATATGTTAATATTATAATAAAATCACAATTTGGATACGTTTAAGCTCTTTTATTGACGTTATTTCATACAAATAAACTCAACGCAATATGTTTTTTTTTTAAAAAACTTCAATGTCTTTGTGGCAGTACAAAACATTAAAATATCAAAAAGTACCATATAACATTTTTTATTAAGAACATGTGAGCCATTTCGAAAATCGCAAAAAACAAATTTCGCTCCACCCTACTATGGGTGTTTGTATCATGCATAAAACTTTTGGTCTTGATCGGAAAATATTTGACCGTGCCCCCAGGCCGTTGTAGGTCGAAAAAACTCTATTTAAAAGAAAATATGTGGCGTTAATCGAAATCGAATTAGTTGATTATAATAAAAATCACAATTTGGACACGCTTAAGCTCTTTTATTGACTTTATCCCATACAAACAAATACTGCGAATGTGAAATTTTTGTTACTCAAAAGCTGGAGCTAGCCTCTGCTGTATATGGCATTAACTCTGTGCTCAGATGGCAAAACCTGCTATCAATCATTTTTTGGAAATTTGAGTCCAGAGTGTTGTTCTCGGTGAGATCTACAAGCTGGCAAAACTAGATTTGCTCAAGGACTTGCAGTGCATTAGAAAAGCAACTTGACCAAATCGGGTATTGTGATTTTTTCATAGGACCTTGAACTTTAAATTTGCTCTTCTGAATAATTATACAAAACACGATAGCAGGTGTTGCCATTATAGCACAGCACCAAGGGTCAATACTAAAAATTTGTAATAATGTATATTATTTCAGAAAGCATTGAATCAACTATGAAACAATTTTCCATTGATTGGAGGCATATTGACGAGTATTTAAATAAAAATCACGATCCGATTAAAGATTGGGTGACAGAAGGTGAACTCGCAATTATTCATAAAGAGCTAAGACTAATTGTTGATGAACTTATGCGGTAAGGTTTTATGATCAAAAACATAAATATCACTGTCACAAATGTTTTTTTTTTTTACTTTAGTACAGAGGTTCTCATCTGGTGGGGCGCGCTCCCCTAGTGGGACGTGAAGACAATTTTAGGGGGGCGCGACACATTTCAAAAAATTAAAAAAAATATACATAAAGTAGAACCTTTTTTTCTTAATCTAGGCAAAATTTTTCTTATCTATTTTATCCCGATCTTCTATATATTGATGGTTTTGATGTTTTGAATTGTCCTTAAAACATTAAATACAGCGTCGTTTTGTAATCCAATTCTCTTCGATGTCGGAATTAAATAAAACTTAAGTTGTTCCGCATTTCGATAAATAAGATGAAATCAGATTTTTATTCCAAAAAAACCAAATTAGTCATCAACACCAATCTGTTTTACTGAAAAGTAATTTCGATTTGATGTTATTTATGCAACAAATTGAAAGAAAAAAATTTGATTGAAATCTCGACAACTTTTTTTTTTGTTGCGGTAGCTAGTTCCAAATCTGGCAACCGTTTTATTCTCTCAGGTCTGCGATCCGAATAATCCTTAATTTACGATCCGCCCTAGGGAAAATTTATTCAATAGAAGACAAAAATTTCGAAAAAATTTAATAAAAAAGGAGTTCTGAGCTGTTTGACAACCTATCTAAAAAGTTATAAAAAAAAAGATTTGATAGTTTGCAATTGACTCAACGATATCTCGGAAAGTTATGATTCAATTGGAACAGTTAACAAGTACACTACACTATTGCCTGGATGAGCGCCATAAGCCTGAAAAAAGTGTGTTCTGGTGGCCATATTCGGATTCAGCAACCGCAAATTAAGAAAACAAAAAAGTCATCGAGATCTAATTCAAAATTCCGTGTTTTTGGATTCTAAAATTTCAAATCATGGTTGGCAACTTGATTTTATAAAATCCAAATAACATAATTTTTTAATATTATAGGCGAGGAGCCGGCAATACTAAAATTGCCGTCATAGCGGATTCTGAAATTTTTTATAAAAAATGTTAGTTTACACTTAGACGAATAAGAAAAGCTTTGGTCGTAGCTTGCCGAAAATATTTTTAAATAATTTTTGAATTATTAAATTTTCGGAATGTTTTACCGTCATCACGGATTTTGATCAATCTTATATTCATCGATGCTAAATTTCATAACCATTCTGGCCGACCAAATTTTTTTGCCGAAAATGACCGGCGGATCTATTTTAATGGTGCGACAGTGGGTACAATTTCTCTGTTCTCACAGAAATTTGTTTTTTTTTTTTAATTTACGTGTTTTATTGTCAAATTTAAAAACATCTTAGTATACGGGCTTAGAAACTGCCCGATGTATTGTAATACAGAGAAGAAGGCGTGGCAGGTATAGAAAAAAAAATTAAGTAAGTGAAAAGTGTCGTTATTCTTAATAGTTTTCTACGGGTCAGCATTATGCAGACATAATACATAAAAATTGTGTATATATATTTTATGAACCAACTTAATGTGTTTTTGCTCAGAACTTCCACATATTTATTTAAATTAAGCTTTTAGTTATCTATTTGTATGGGCGGTGGACGTGTCCGTCTACCGATTTTGGTCTTTTCAATCCCATGAGCTTACTTTTACCACGAATCCAATGTACAAAATTTAATCAAATAATCTTGCTTAGCCTGACGGACAATCAGACAGACAGAAGAACATGGCTAAATCGAATCAGGAGGTATCGCTGATCAATATTATATACACATATCTATACCTGCCACGCCTTCTTCTCTGCATCCCTTGGCTAATCGATTGTCGATTGATGAATTGATCCAAGCGAATTTCGGGCAGTTTGAATAGCCAATTGCAAAAGGAACGTCCCATATATAATATATTACATATTTCTTAATTACACATATAAATTTAAGGATAAACAATAATTGAAGTTTAACACAAAGAAGAAAGCAGACTTGGTCGTTTTGAATTAAATTTTATTTTCACTAAATTTAGTGAAAAAAGGTTCCCTATCAAGAAATTTATTTAGTGCTAGTGCAAAATCTTTCACTATCAAAAAATGCACTAAATTTAGTGATAGCGACATTTCTTCACTATCAAAAATTGTTTTGGTGGTAATGAAAGAATTACCTTTATCACTAAATTTAATGAAAGGAAAAATTTGCTCTATTGAATTTAATGAAACTTTAATGAACATTTTCACTAGAGTTTCATTAAATTTAAACACATGTGTACCCTTATACAGGGTGGTTGGTAATCGGTAGAACACCGGAAAGTGCAAGATTCCTGGAACTATTCTGAAGAACTTCCGTTTTTCGAAATTCGCAAAACTGATGGAGATGTAGCCATCGGAAGATCGAGACATATCTTTTTGAAATCCGAACTGAAAAATCGGAACCCTTTGATAGATTTAATAATATTGGCGCCATATGAAAGGTACTTTAATTGGCTACAATATTGCTGTTCAAAAGTTTTAAATTTGAGTCATGGTTTTCGAGATATGACAAATTTTCAAAAATTTTGACCTGTTTTTTTTTTTTTTAAAGCACTATTTTCCAAAAACTGTACTATTAACACATAGTTTTAGTCGCAAATTATGAAAGAACAATTTCTTTCCTTTCATTTAATATATAATAGCAAGGAAAATTCACCATATCTGGAAAATCATGACTCGAATTTTAAACTTTCGTGCATCAATGCTGTAGCCAATCAAAGTATCTTTTATCTGACTTCAATATAATTAAAATCCATCAAGGGATTCCGAACCTTTACCGGTTTTCATAAAGCTATATCCCGATCTTCCGATGGCTATATCTCTGTCAGTTTTGCGATTTTCGAAAAATGAAACAAACAAAAGTTGTTCAGAATAATCCCAGGAATATTACATATTCCGGTGTTCTACCGAATCCCAACTACCCTGTATACATACCTCCATATTATAAAATCTATATGAAGCACTGCATGCCAAGTGCACCAGCTCAAAATTTTTTTTCTCCGATTTTTCTCAAATTTGGCAATATGGTAGATCCGGTGTGCAAGAACAAAAATCCGGGAGGATTTGGTCCTAGTACCATTTGTTGTTAAAATACAGGGTGTTGAAGTTGGCGTTTTTAGTCATTTTCATGAAAAAATTTATAGCTTACACTAAAGCTTGTAAATTGATAAATCTAAGTTACTGGTCCTATTCATTTTGAAGTGTTCTTTTTATACAAAAATATTTACTTTTGAATTTTTTTTAAAAAAACTAAACACCCCTTCGAAATTTTTTTTTCACCGAGAAATATTTTTTTATAAAAAGAACACTTCAAAATGATTGGGATCAGTAACTTAGATATATCAATTTACAAACTTTAGTGTAAGCTATTGTATAAATTTTTGAAAAAACACCCTTTTCATGAAAATGACTAAAAAGGCCAACTTCAGCACCCTGTATTTTAACAACAAATGTTACTAGGACCAAATCCTCCCGGATTGTTATTCTTGCACACCGGATCTACCATATTGCCAAATTTGAGCGAAATCGGAGAAAATTTTTAGCTGGTACACTTGGCATGGAGTGCTTCATATACTTATAATGATTAAGCGAAATCCCTCATCAAAAAATGTGTCAATATGAATTTGTAGCGTTTTATAGACATTTTTTGGCCTAGGAACATATATTTATTGGTTTCAGAGCTATATATTTATTAATACTGATTTATTCATTTTTTTAGAATTGAATATGAATTACTGCAAAAGGCTCTTTGTGCCGATCTCAAGAAAAAATATAAGCCACCTAAAAAGAAAAAGGAGAAGAAGAAAAAGAGTAAAAAGAAGAAGAAAACACCCGTTGATATAACTGCGGATCGAACAACCATATCACTTTACGAGGAACTCAAGGAAGTCGGAATTATAGAGAAATATTCCAATAAGCCGTTTGATGACTTCATCGCTGAGTTTAATTTTATTGCCGATGATAAACGGGATGAAGACAATTTAACGTAAGGCACATACGCATGTATGTATAGGAAATTAAATTTTAGCAACCTTCAAAGACTTATTTTATATTGTACTTAAATTTTCTTAAGTTTAATTTATAGGAGTTAGTCTGTTTTGTAATTTGCGGAGGAGTAAACTGCACTAAAAATGTATGCTTTCTTCGTCAAAGTCTGTCCAAATTATCTGAACTTTACTATTTTCATTGATCCATATAGGTACAACTTCCTACCCATCTTAATGTGCATATTCACATTTGTAGCTAGTTCACTTGGTTGTTTTGCACCTATTATTTGCTGCCTATTGAGATGCTTTAATGTACTATAGTTACGGTGACCATATTTGTGCGACCGAAATCGGGAACAAAACGAGCGAGCATAACTCAGATATGGCTTAAGTTTTCCCAACTCTGCCACTAATAACCAAGGGTCGATATATTTTTGTTTTGATGATTTTTTAATAGCTTTGTTATAAAGAAATAATTCTGCAAATATTGTTTATGATAATTAATTTTTTCAATACACCGAGAAAACAATGTGATTATCCATATACCCCGAAATTTGTTAACAATTAACAAATGGTATATTTGATATAGGTGAATTGAATATTTGATATTATTTAATGAACGGCATATTTGAGCAATACTATTGGTTCAACCGTATATCCGTTAATAATAACCATATATATGTTTGAATCTAAAGACCTTTATTATTATTATTCATTTTATTAATTAGCAATATTTACTAGGATCACGGACATTATAAAATAAAATATTAGTTATAAATTAAAAAAAAAAACTCTTCTCTATCAAAAAAATTAAAAAATAAAAAAAAAATCTTGTCTGTGTGGGGATCGAACTCATTCCTCCAGGGCGTTTTGTTCTTTGTTAGATGCTAACATATATTTACCAGTTACATTTGTAACCTTAGTTCATTACAATCGTAAGAGGGAATCCATATATCTGTTTTAAATTCTTTAAACGTCTGAACGCAATGACCGGATGTAAATTACTGAAACTTACAGCTTAACAATTAGAACGATGTTATATGAAAAGATGTTCTATATTTATTGTATATCAATTGTTATTTTTTTCGAAATGGACAGCGAAATAAAAGTACGTGAAAAAATAATTAAAACTTTTCAAAAAATCCATTGTGGACTTTCAAAAAAATAGCAACAGATCTCAAGGTTCATCGTCACACTGTTTTAAAAGCCATTAAACAGTATTAGGAAGACTTAAACATTGCACGAAAACCTGGATCAGGATGAAAAAAAGATCCAACAAATATTGTTAAGGCAAAAGATGTCGAACAACTCTTTCGAAGAGCTCCGAGCACTTCTGTCAGAAAAGCAGCTCGTATAGTTAAATGCTCTGATTCTTTTATGTGCAGAACCAAACCTAATGCTGGGCTGAAGTCGAATAAAGTTCAGAAAGTTCCAGATCGCAATGCTGTAAAGAATTTAGAAGCAAAAAAACGAGCTAAAAAATTTAGGTCCAATTTTATAAAAAAATGTGCGTGCTGTGTGATGGATGATGAAACCTATGTTCTGGTAGACTTATCACAGCTTCCAAGTCAAGGTTCACGGCGTGCTTTAACCCGTTTTAAATCGAACGGCGTAGCACATCAAATTTTTTTTCCAGATTCTGTTTACTTTACATACAAATGATGTACAAAAAAAATTTCGCTCGTGACTCCTCTACTAAATTTTGAGACAACCCCTTTTCTAGTTAGGCCATTTTCCAAAATAAAAAAAAAAAAATTTTTACTACAATAAATAAAAATCAAAATAATCACATTCGATGTGTTTTGCGATGCTGAACGCGAATCTGATCTCAGAATTACTCTTTCGCGTATAGTTATATATAGAATTTAGAAGTAGTCGGTACGTTGATCAATGATCATGTTTAAAATGTGAAAGAAATTTTTTTATACATCATTTGAATAATAAGTAAACAGAATCTGAAAAAAAAAATTTGATGCGCTACGACGTTTAATTTAAAACGGGTTAAGGCACGCCGTGGGTTTTATGTGGCTGATGGACAAAGTAATATTTAGGAATACCGGACAAAAAAGCAAACCACATTTCCTAAGAAGTTTCTTGTGTGGCAAGCCATTTGCAGTTGTGGCAAAAGAAGCCAAGCATTTGTGACATAAGGAGTGTCTTCAAAAACGGCTTTTGCCTTTCCTAAAACAGCACAGAGTGCCTTCATATTTCTGGCCCGATTAAGCATCATGCCACTATGGAAAAAAGCCTCTTGAGTGGTATGCAAATAATAATGTAAATTTTGTACCACGGGTGGCATACCCACCCAACTGTCAAGAACTCCGGCCTTTGGGGAGATATTAGGCGCTCGTGAAAAAGGAATTGAAGAAAACAGGAAAGTTATCCCATGACATGTCTGACTTTAAGCGTAAATGGACCGGCTCCTCCAAAAAGTTAAACGAAACAACTACAATATAAAATCGTTAATGACAGGATTCCCGGAAAAGGTGGATAGATTTATAAATTCCGATTAATATTTTAATGTTTAATGAATTTGTGTAATATATTTGTTAATAAATTCACATATTTTTAAGAATTTTTAAATTAACGGCTTAAGTTTTATTTAGCTTTAAGCGTGTATAAGTTTTTTCGACACACTTTTTATATGAATTCAAATCTAAAAAAGTTGAATCAAAGTAAATCTAATAAAATAAAATTACTAATTTAGAAAAAAACATCTACATTTGATTGTTTTTTATTTACTTTTCGAAACTGTATCCTCAAATGTCAATATACTTGCAGGATTTTGAGATATCCTTGCTTGAAGTTGGAGAAAAGGGTTTTTTCAGGCTTAAGTTGTGGAAAAGTTCAAATACTTTTTTTTTATGGCATCGAATAGGTACACTCCTCCTTATCAAAATATACTACCAAACTTTTCCAATGGGACTCTTAATTTCCGAGTTATGATCTTTTGAAGAGAATGTATATCAGTTCCCATACAAAAGACGGAATTGCATTAGTATCGAAAATGCGATTTATTGCCAAAAAACCCCTAAAATGAGTTGAAATCTACTGCAGACTATGAAAAGTATTAGTGCAATAAGAGATGGGCTCTAAGAAAAAAAAAAAAAAAAAAAAAAAAATGGACGAAGCCACGCTCCACAAATATAACATAATTCGTCATTTCGAAAATATTTGAGCAGATAAATGAAATTTAGTACATATTTATGCTAAAAGGACTGGAAAAAATAATATCTGGGGGCCGCACACTGCGTTGGCTAGTGGGCAAAACTCAAAATTTTTTGTGACTCGAAACCTAATAATATTGATATTAATCGACAGGTAATTGTATCAATAAAATAAAAACAAAATATTTAGGGGAAAAACTCAGTTTTGGCTACGCTGTGACACTTCAAAGTTGAGATATTTTTCAAAAAAAATCATGTTTTATTCACTTCGTTTTGGGTTCTCTTAAACAAATAATTATCAAAAATTTGTCTTTTGATTAAACTAAGCGAGGTAAAGTTTTTTATTATGAATAATATTTGAGTTAATAAATAAAATTAAAAAATTTTGGAACATATATAATTTGATGTATATTGTAGTGGTTTTAATACACGATATTATCAAATGAAAAACTTCAGAAATTGACAAATCTTATGAAAATAAGTGCCGTTTTTTTTCTTAATCTACTAGTTCAAATTCTATATAATCAAGAACTGCAAATAACTTTTCGTACTTCGTCCTACAAATATTTTTTTTCTTTTTTTAAAAAATGCTTAAAATGAAAAATTTGTATGAAATATAAAATTTATGTTGAAAATTTTTTTTTTGTTTTTATTAACACAAATGGTCTCACAAGCACAAAAAACATTATTCCTACTACGTACATTTCATTTGTTAGCATTAAACATTACTTTTTCATCATCGTTATATATGGACCTTAAGAAAATCGTCCCAAATACCTGGTTTTTAGCAAAACTATAAAGTTTACAACAAATCTGAGATCATTTTTGAGCTCAGCGACCCCAAATTACTATAGTACCAAATTTCATCGATATCCGACCACTCCTTCTATTTTTGACCATTGCTTGTATGGGCTCAACGCACTGTGGGCCGTGCCATCGCTTATTTTTCTTTTCGCGATAATTCAATTCAATGGCTTTGGTATAACTGCTTGTATATAAATTTTTCTCTCAAAAGGACTCAAGTTTGTTATGTCGTCACTCCTTAGGCCAGATTCACGAAAGTGAAAATTTTTCAGTTTTGCACTAATGTGGTTTTCTTGTACAAAATGATTCAATAAAGTTATGCCAGAAGTATGAAAGCTATATCTGAAGTGATTTAACAGCAAATGCAAAGTTTATTACACGAAAAACCAAGATTTACATATAATTTTCTAGCTACCAAAAAATCACGTGTCAAGTGTTTTGTGGTGTGAGCTTACTGTTCTGTGTTTTTGAGTAAAAACAACAACATTACAAAAACAAGGCAAAATGCATAGGTAAAAAAACCAAAAAATGTTTGTTGGTAGGTTGGTTTTCGATACGCGTTTCACCCATAACCATATGGGATCTTCAGTCGAATTCACCTACGAACCAAGAACTCGACCAAGCATGCTTTATTCATTTTTTGCATAGATTAAACGAGAATCACAGCAAAAATTCAATGCAGCATATGCAAAAAAAAATCCTTTTTAAATATAGTAAGCAACTATTATTCATGAAATAAATTTGCCAAAAATGTAAGAAGTACGTTTTTTTTTTGCTTAATAAGTTGAAAATATGAATTTATTTTCAATATAAAACTGTATATTGTGTATTTTGCGAATAAATTAAAAGGACAATTATTGAGTTTGTTCTCGAAAACTGTTTTTATTCTGCCACTGCCACTGCCGACACGCTATTGTGGATACATCGGCAGTGTCAGCAAATACTGGCAGTAAAATACTGCTTCGAAAACTTCCACTGCCGACGCGCTATTGGGCTTCATGGTTTGAACTGATAAACTTTTGTCGTTGTCGCTGTCATTGGATTGACAATTGACAGCTGAAAACGTCATTATCAGAGTTTAATTTTTTACGAATCTAATAACAATTTTACAAATATTTAAAAAAACGTTTTAAATGCAACAATAAAAGACCAAACTCCAATAGCGCGTCGGTAGTGGCAGTTTTCAAAGCAGTATTTTACTGCCAGTATTTGCTGACACTGTCGATGTATCCACAATAGCGTGTAGGCGGTGGCAGTGGCAGAATAAAAACAGTTTTCGCAAAAAAACTCAATAATTTTTCTTTTAATTTATTCGCAAAATACACAATAGACAAGTTTTTCTTTAAAATTTTTGAAGTTCGAAAGATTCGAAAATGTTCCAATGACAAGTTGAAAAGTTGCACAGCGCAGTGCACTGCCGCTGCTGTATTGCAGTTACTTTCATATAAAGTAGTGTGTTCTAAAATGATAACTGTTTTCGAACACTGCCACTGTTGACGCGATATTGGAGTTTGGGCTTAACCCTTTCGGTCTACATTTTCTGTTTCTCATCCTAAAAATCCAATTTTTTGTTTTTTTTGTTACTTATGGCCATATAATTCCCAATCAATCAAAAGTTTTAAACATTTTTTTTTTTTTCTAAGTACGACTTTTAGAATGTAGCCATATTACAACAAATGATCGAAATGTTTCGAAAAAATTGAAGAAAAATAAATAATTTCATAAATATTTAGTTTTCGTTTTATTTTGGCCTAAAATGCATATAGATAACGAAATATATATAAATTTATTTTAAAATAAACCTAAAATAAATTCAATACTAAATGTAAGCATAAATACACATTTTTGTACCCTACACCCGGGGTATATTCACTTTGTACTTCTGTTTGTATGAGTTACGAAGGAGACGTGGCAGATGTGGAAAAGTACAGAACGATACCTTAGAGCGCTATAATCCTATCTCCATTTTTTCAATTGTTGGGAAATGCAAAATGAAGATTTCAAACAGTGGTTATTTAGAATTGGCTGCTATTTTGATATAACGATAAATGCAATAATTTTACCCATGGTATATTTTAACTTAATTTAATGATTTTAACCAATTTTATTAATTTCTAACAAAATCCCAGCCAATTTATAGCAGAGTTGGGCAAATTGCATTACTTTTTCAATGCATTATAGCAGCATTATTGCATTATTGCTAATGCAAAAAATCATTGCATTGATTTTTGGAATTTAATGCTATTGAAAAAATCAATTGCAATGATTTTTGAAATTTATTGCTATTTAAAAATCTATTGCAATGAATTTTGAAATTTATTGCTATTTACAAATCTATTGAAATAATTTTTGAAATTTATTGCTATTTAAAAATCTATTGCAATGATTTTTGAAATTTATTGCTATTTAAAAATCTATTGCAATGATTTTTTAAAATTTATTGCTATTGGAAAATCTATTACATTGATTTCTTAAATTTTTCAATTTGCATTAAATTTACAATAAATTGGTATGTTTTAGGAAAAAGGAATTTTCTTTTCAACCAGGAACTTTTGAAC
The DNA here is from genome assembly GCA_951812925.1 of Calliopum simillimum. NCBI lineage: Eukaryota > Metazoa > Arthropoda > Insecta > Diptera > Lauxaniidae > Calliopum > Calliopum simillimum. The sequence continues at coordinate 42,124,053 of OX638371.1, read as the reverse complement.
CATACCCTCTTTTTTTCCCCACCAACCAACCAACCAACTCAACCCAACCACCCCCAACACACAACACCATTTTTATTTTCCTTCTTGTTCCTCGGAGGCTTCCTTCAATTATCCTGATTGGTTTCCATTTCACTTCATCATTTCATAATTTATATTTTAATTTTTTTCCGTGTTCGCCCTTGACTTGAACCTGGATCCAAACATGTTCCGTGATCGCACCTTAACGAGCTCAGTCAAAGCAGCCATTATTGAGTAGCTGGCTGTAAATTTATTATATCATAATTATTCTGTCATATTAAAAAAAAAAAATTATTTTTGCCATCGTTGGGATTCGAACCCGAGCTACTTTCAACATTCTGAATCACGCATCTCAACGTTCTCTTCCAAATTCGAATATTTGTTTGTATGAATAAATACATTTATACATTTTTTTCAAAAATTTATTTAAATTGTTATTTCCCCCGAGTTCCCAGATTTTTATTTTTTTTTATTTTTTAGAGATTTTTTTCGGTTAATGCAAATGCATGAAAGGTTATAAGAAAATTTATTTTCCATATGAATTAAATGTTACTCATGCTTGTTGTTCCAGAAATGATACACAGCCCAGGAAAATTAAAATTTTTCTGTGAAAAAATTCCAAGTGGATATTTTTCACCGGAATTGTCTTTATTTATGCGTGATAAACAAAGTGTGAAAAGGTTATTGCGAAGTAGTTTTCGCATAAAATGTTATTCGGGATCTAAGGCTACGAAAATCAGTTTTTTGCAAATATTTCGTTAACGCTTACTTCTACAGAAAAACCTTATGACACAAATTTGTAGCTCAAGAAATTTCCTAAAAAACGGTACTAAGAGTTAAAGAGTGTTAAAATTTTGTGGCAAGTGTATATCGTTAAGGAGATATTCACGAAAATTCGGTTTTTGCGATTTTAAGGTTTTTTTTTTTAAATATGTTAAATATACGGTACCTTTTATGCTTATACATATATGCCACAAAACTTAAGTCGTATCTTTAGCTGTATATAATAACAAATCCAGTGCATTCTCGATCTTGGCTATGCCCATTTTTCAAGTTATGAAAGACCAATATAAAACAAACGATAATCTCTTTAAAAGAAATTTGTAACTCCGTCGATTGGGTAGATTTATCAATAACTTCATATGTGAACATATAACAAGGCCATTCGACGGACACCTACATATGTTAAAACGAAACCACACAAATTTTTTTTTGAAAGATTTCGAATTATTCCAGTCGCCTATTTCACCATATACTATAGGTTGATTGACGAACTAATGGTAGCAAGACTACCAAGTCCACGACTTTTGATCACAACTAGAGTTCTATCGTTGTAGGCTAAGATTTGGTAGACCCTTTGGAGACAAAATCTTCTGTTTTCAGTTAACTCTTCTGTTATGATGTAGTGTTGTCTTCACGGCAAATGCTGTTAATGGAATCCCTGGAAATAATCCCATATCATATACAGATGAATCAATTAGACAGTACACTGATATGAGTCCCAATTAGCAAAATTTGGGTTCAGGTGAACACTGCTTCCTAGAGGTCTTGCATCGGGCCTGAAAATATTTGATGCAAAACCATAGTTTTTGAACGTAAATTTTTAACTCACACTGATAAGGGAGAGCGACTATCCTGAATACACATCTATTACATTACATATTACATCTGATTACACATTTCTGAAACAATAAGCATGAGTAACATTTAATTCATATGGAAAATAAATTTTCTTATTAACCTTTCATGCATTTGCATTAACCGAAAAAAATCTCTAAAAAATAAAAAAAAATCCAAATCTGGGAACTCGGGGAAATAACAATTTAAATAAATTTTTGAACAAAATTTATAAATGTATTTATTCATACAAAAAAATATTCGAATTTGGAAGAGAACGTTGAGATGCGCGATTCAGAATGTTGAAAGTGGCTCGGGTTCGAATCCCAACGATGGCAAAAAGAAATTTTTTTTTTTAATATGACAGAATAATTATGATATAATAAATTTACAGCCAGCTACTCAATAAGGGTAGCTTTGGCTGAGCTCGTTAAGGTGCGATCACGGAACATGTTTGGATCCAGGTTCAAGTCAAGGGCGAACACGGAAAAAAATTAAAATATAAATTATGAAATGATGAAGTGAAATGGAAACCAATCAGGATAATTGAAGGAAGCCTCCGAGGAACAAGAAGGAAAATAAAAATGGTGTTGTGTGTTGGGGGTGGTTGGGTTGAGTTGGTTGGTTGGTGGGGAAAAAAAGAGGGTATGGTTCAAAAGTTCCTGGTTGAAAAGAAAATTCCTTTTTCCTAAAACCTACCAATGTATTGTAAATTTAATGCAAATTAAAAAATTTAAGAAATCAATGCAATAGATTTTTCAATAGCATTAAATTTCAAAAATCAATGCAATGGATTTTTTCAATAGCATTAAATTCCAAAAATCAATGCAATGATTTTTTGCATTAGCATTACTAATTCAATGCATTAAAAAAGTAATGCAATTTGCCCAACTCTGATTTATAGTATGCCACTACTTTTGCCTTTATAAAGAATTGCACTATTCTTAAAATAAATGACACATTTCGTAAATTTTTTTGAATTTTTCCCACTAAAATGTCGTAGAATGTCATGAAACGCGTAGAAAACACGAAAAAACGAATTTTTTGTTTTTTTTTTTTAATTTTTGGTTCCGACATATAAGAGAGGACCCTTGGGTGTAACAAAATTTGTTCACTAAAATGTCAAGGTTAGGTTAGGTTAGGGTGGCGGTAATCGCGTAAGCAAAAACCTCACATAGACCAACTAGGTCCATAGCGTTACCACATAACTCCCTTCAGTTAGGAGAATAGCAGTGTTCTGGCTTCATGATTTTCATCTATATCGAAGGTTCCAGTTTTTAAGGCGAAATTCATTAGTTTCGATAATGCTATTCCAGCTATCTCATTTATGGAGCCGAACATAGCCTGCCCAAGAGTTGCCATTCTGCGTCTGGTTAGCGCCGGGCAAAAGCACAAGACGTGCTCTACCGTTTCTTCCTCATCGGGTTCGGAACAGTTTCTGCACCAGTTATTTGATATTAATCCCATCCTGTATGCATGGTGTCCAATCAGGCAGTGTCCAGTTGTAACACCAATCAACAGTCTGCAATTAATTTTGCTAAGAGAGAGTACATATCTAGTTTTGTTATTATTGTAAGAGGGCCAGAATATTTTGGCCGTTTTGTTTTTAGTGTTGTTTAGCCATCTATTTTCCGCTAAAATTTCTAGTTGCTTAGTCTTTTGCGTATAGTAGAACTTAAGTGGTACTTCTTCAAACAAGGGATCATTGAGTAACTGCACACCTTGTTTAGCTAGCTCGTCAGCCCTTTCATTTCCCACAATGTTGCAGTGACCAGGAACCCACAGTAATCGTACTGAGTTCTAAAATGTCAAGAAAAGTCATGAAAATTTTAAAATTTGACTTATTTGAATATTTAGTGGAGACAAGACAGTAGCGCTCTTCAAAAAATTACAGTTTGGAGATAGGATTTTTCTTAATTATCAAATATTTTGGTATTTTAGTGGTATTTTGGCATCACACAGTTTTGCACTCGGTAAAGAAGCCCACAAGGATACCATAACTGCAAAAATCTCAAAATCGCAAAAAGTGGAGGTAGGACTATAGAGCTCTATGGTATCGATATGTTCATTATTGATCAGAGTCACCTCATGAGTCGGTATAGCTATGTATGTTGGTCTGTCTATTTACCCACCCGTCTGTCCATCTGTCCATCTATCGTAAGTCTGACCACCTTCACATCTGAACAAATCACGATTACGGGAAAACGCAACAAGTTAACTCGAAGGACTTGTCCGACGTTGTCACAAAACGTGCAGGGGGTTGTCCTTGAGCAAAATTAGTTAATTGCTACGCCTACCACCCATTCAAAGCTTTTATTTAAAATGCAATATTAAGACCATTATTTGAGAAAGTGCAAATGGTCAAAGTTCTTCAAAAGCAACTTGATTCAAATTTTTTGAAGAGGCTTTCCATAAATTAAGTACGTAAAACTTCTTTCATATATCTTATATAAGTATGTAAGAAATCCTTCATAATTTTTGTATACTTTAATCAGAAAGCGTAAGAAAATGATTAGCTTTCTTTCCCTGAAGGTCTTACGCAATTTTAGGACGACGGAATAACCTAACGGTATTTGAGATTTTTTCTATTAATTTTAAGATTTGTGACCAAAAATTAAATTTATGTAAAAGGAATTTAGTTACTTAAGAAAACGCTTTAATTTGTAAGATCTTCTCTATACCCAGAGTGAAGAAACTTGCTTGAAGATAACTTGCTTTTCTAAATGAGTTTCTATCACGTTTATGAGTGTTTTAACTACGTTTCGTTGCTGATTTGGAATTAACAACGCCCTAAGATCATATTTGTATGGTGCGTTGCTAAATGACTCAAGAACGTGGTTGGAACTTATTTAGCAAAGCTGGGCAACCAAATCAGCAACGAAAAGTGGTCAAAATACCACGAAACGTAGTAAAATCCAAATAAGTTACGAAACGTAGTCAAAACACTCAAGAACATGATATAAGCTAGTTTCAAAACAAATAGACTTTGAGTCAACCTCACAATAATGATGGCAGTGGCTAAGTTCGTTAACGTCCGCAATTATCACACGACAGCACGGTGCTCTTAAACAGTCGATAGGTTTGATGAAATTGTGGAGAAAATCTGTGAATGGGGTTTCATTTGTATTAATTTAGTATAATATGGCTTCAGCATATAGCAAAAACGGTATTTTTTGCATGCTTAGGCTAAGATATCTCAAAAACCATATGAGATACAGCAGTTTTAAGGCCGGATTCGGATTCAGCATTGCAAAATACATTACAAATAATTATTTTTATATTTGCTTGTTGCGTTTTTTTTCTTAATTTTTTTTGGAAGCTAATGCTTCCTTATCGGACGTTTTGAGAGGCAGAGTCTGAACAGCGAAAACATGCAACGAAAAAGTGTAACGGATGTTTGCAACGAAAATGCGTCACACATATAAAAATAGAGACGTACTGTATACAAAGTACAGTATACAGTATATATGTATGTATACATATATATATGTTTATAAACATTGCGCGCACCAGCTCATGCTCTCTCTCTCTCTCTCTCTCTCTCACTTATTTTTCGAACGTAAGAGGGGCGCTCATATATATAGATATATACATTTCACATATGGATAAGCATTAGCTTCCAATATCATCGGCCACTCCCCGAGTGCCACCTGCCGTTTTTTGTTTTATATGGGATATGTATTTTTGCGATATTTCGCGGGGATGATCAGCTACGATTTCGGGGTTTGAGTTTTTCAGACCACTAAACTAATGCAAATGAAACCCCATTCACAGATTTTATATGGGATATGTATTTTTGCGATATTTCGCGGGGATGATCAGCTACGATTTCGGGGTTTGAGTTTTTCAGACCACTAAACTAATGCAAATGAAATCCCATTCACAGATTTTCTCCACATTTTCATCATACCTATAGACTGTTCAAGAGCACCGTGACAGGTTCCAGGTTCGAATCTCTCCAATGCCAAACAAAAAAATATTTATATAAAGCAAAAATTAAAAAATTAAAAAAGAAAATAATATCAGTTTCATGAGCCATGCTCAAAACTTGGGTCGCAGCTACAGCTGGGCACGGGCCTCAAAAATTAGGCCCTGTTCGGCACGAATACGAAACAAGCCCTTGACAAAACTTTAAAAAAATTTTAACTTATTGATGAAGCTAAATCAATGATTTTCATATGAGAAAAAACAAACATTCTAGTCTAATAAGATGATTTGTTTGACTTGACTTATTCCATTGTCATTCTCAGCGTCATATTTATACAAAATTTCACATATTTTTATGCAAGAACAAAATTTTTTCCAAGTTTATCCTTCCAATCGGGTTTTTACAGGCCTCTAATTTTCGGGCTTTTGGGGTTAAGCCCGGGCCCGCACTAAACTCAATTTCAAGGCCTGAGCCCGTAGCTGAAGAGTAAAGGCTCGGGGGCCACGAAAAAAAAAAAACACGGCCCGTCCCCAGCTCCAGTCGCAACGTTGTTAAAATAACCACGTTTCTGGCACTTTTGATAATGCTGTTTTCTCTGTGTATCTATACATGCAGCACAAAATTCTAAATCGACATATTAATACAGACCATTTACAAAGCACAATTTTTACTTATCATTTCAACCAATCACCATAAAAAAAATTTACTTTTAAAGTTTGTAAATTAAACTATCTTTATCTCAACTCTATAGAACACTTGGTCCAGCTAAAGGAGATATTAAAATGCTTATTCAAGAATCCATGCTTGGTATGGGGGAGTTCACAGTTGACAAACCTAAGTCTATACTTCTCGTTGGTCCACTCAGAAATGGAAAAAAATTACTTTGTAACATCATAGCTTCCGAACTCGGTAAGAATAGTAAAAATTTGTTATAGTTTTAATATCATCAAATTATATACATTTTAGATGCTGTTTTTATAAATCTTAGTCCCGAGAAAACCACTCAGTATGCAGATAGACTCAGCTACTTAATCAATATCGTTATGAAAGTTGCAAGAGCTTTCCAACCTACTATTCTTTTTATACAAGACGCTCACAGGGTTTTTTGGAAAAAAATTCCAAAAGGTCAGGAAGAACTAAATCCGCGACTACTTTTCAAATCTCTACAAAAAAAAATTTTAAAACCAATTAAGAAGGAAGACAAAATTATGTTACTTGGCACATCTGATGTACCCTGGACAGCAAAAGTGAAGATAAAGAAAGCATTTACCAAAATAATTCTTGTACCGAAAAATGATTATGGCACAAATTTTCTCATATGGCTTGAAATGCTTGAAAAACATTTAGGCGATAATAATGTAGAGGACTATGCTATATCGGCTTTAGCTAAAGTTCTTCAGGATTACAGTTCTGGAGATATGACAGAAAATATGGAACAAGTATTGAATATAAAAAGAAAAATGTATGTAAGAACAGAACCAATAGAACCCAAAGAATTTTTGGAACACTTCTACAAAGATGAAGATCAGCCAGTATTTCCACCTGACGTTAAGGTTTGGACTATATTTGCAATATTTACAAGCGGTATTGGCCAAATTTTCCTAAATTGAAATACCATAGTTTGGTATGTAATTAGGAAAATTTGGAGTATTGGGCCTTCTGAACCATCTATGTCACCCAGTTAATTTTTTTGTTAAACTCATTAACAAGTTCAACCATTCAATTAAAATAATAGTAACAAAGAAAAAAAAAAAAAATTAAAAAGCTATTCAGTAGTCTTTAAATGATTAATTAATTAAAATTTTTCTACGATAAAACCCCTCTCATAGGAACAAATATTAGTGGCGTCAACTTTTTCTACAAAACAATATCATTAGATTTTTGAAATTTATTTTTATTACTAAGCCCAATGTGGCGTAACGAATTCGGAAAGACGCGGCTCACAGTGCTTTATACAATCTAGACGTGATAAATTCAAAGTGCAATTTAAGATGCGAAACTGCTAACGAAATGAAGTGAATCTACATAGTGGCGGTGTGGGGACACTCGCCATACGAAAGCAAAAAAAATTAAGAAAACGATATATCTTAGCAATTATTTATATACAACTTGGTACACAGGAGTATACTGCGTCAACCAAACACTGCAAAAATAAGGGGCAGGGCGTTGCACCTCCTATTAGACTGGATTTAATTTGTGTGGAAAAAATGAGTTGCTTCAAGTTTCGTTCCCAGGGCAACAAAAGTTTCCTTTTGGTGTAAATATGTGCCGTGTAAAATTTGGTCTGGAGAACATTTGATTGATCACATTTTAAAAACTGAAAAGTGCTCCTAAATATGGAAAAATGTGATTCAAAAATAAACTGTTCAGCTTTATGTATGGACTTACAGCCACTTAATTTGAATCCGCAATTTATTTCTCCAGTTCTGTAATTTTGGAGATATTGATTATTCTTCAAAACCACAGAACTTACGGAAAAAAAAATTGCGAATTCGAATATGAGGAGTGATTTTTCAAAAGGGCGTAAAACCACTTCCAACCTCGAACAAACCTAAGAATGCCATCGCCTTTACCATGCTAAACTGCATCCTCAAGTTCAAAATTCATCACAAAAAATGCATTTTTCCAAGATAGAATCGTGATCAAAAGTCGCATTTCAGAACAAAAGGCCTTATTTCCATATAATTTCATAGAAATTTTTAGAGTTTGATACAAAAAGACGTATTTCGAATAGCCAAAAAAACTTTTAATATTTTGTATATGTCCCAGCCCAACGGGAAACGGAAGCGCATTAAAACGACTTCAGTTGCGCTTCTAGGGAAGCAAGAAGCTACTTCCAGTGCTATTCTCACTGCTTATCTTTTTTAACACAGGATGTCCTAGCGGAGATGCACATCTTTAAAAGCACATGAAATACGCTTCCGTGGAAGTTTTTCAAAAGATGTAACTTTTGGTAGATTATTAACTTTTATAAGCAATAAAAAAATAGAATTTAAAAAAACTTTGTATGCTACGAGAGATGTGCTTCCATTGCGCTCTTTTTGGAAGCAGCTTAATTTCTTCCCGTTGGGATGCTACCAGAGATGTGCTTCTATTGCGCTATTTTTGGAAGCAGCTTCATTTCTTTCCGTTGGGAGGCTATATAGGAGCTTACATACCATGCCTATAGACATCAGCATAAACTTCCAAATGATGAAATAAGAGTGATTTCGAAACAAAAGGGCTTATTTCCAAATGTTTTTTACAACAAAAATGTTAAGTGGATTAGAATCTTTAGTCAACTCACTATAACACTGGAGACATTAAAAAAAAATAAGTTATTGTAAACAGCCCATAAAAGTTTTTTCTCATTACTGAAAATTTGTTTAACATGGTTTTACGCCCTTTTGAAAAATCACTCCTCATATAATGGCTTAAAATCCATACAAGAAGTTGAACAGTTTAAATTTTAAAAGAAAAATTTTAAAGGAGCACCAGTCTGATGGGAGATGCAACACCGCCTTCTCCAATTTCCCCTATAGCTTCTATCGTTATAAAATTTGATACGACGACGCACAGTGGTCCCAAAGTATGTTTTTTATATCAAAATTTTTTGGCCGCTTAGGGACGCACTGTAGAAAGATTTCAATGATGAGGGTTTATAGGTAATTGAACAAGGAAAAAATTAAGCCACCGCTTTTTGGAAAAGAAATAGGTTCGACCTCTTTTCTGTGGGCTCAGACTCGAAAAATCGAAAACGTGAAGTTTTCAAAATTCTACTATTCGAAAACCAATCATTTGATTTTTATGATTTTTTTTTTTAAATGGGTAGATACGTTGCCCGTTAAGGTTTTTGAAAACTTATTTTTTTCAAAATTCCTTTGGCTTCGTTCGGAATATTAAAAACCTTACTAACTCGAGAAGTGTTGTTCCGATTTGAGTGATTTTTTTTTGTGGATAGGTATGTTGCCTAGTAAAGTCCTGTTATAAAATTTTTTTAAAAGTCTTTCGGCAACGTCCGGGATATTAAAAATCTTAATAACTCAAAAAACATTGAACCGATTTAGATGATTTTTTTTATGTGTAGATACGTTGTCCGGTAAGGTTTTATAAAATTAATTTTTGAAAAATTTCCTTCGGCTTCGTCCATTAAATTGAAAATTTTTTTAATAAATTGGGAACAATTATCCAATTTGAATATATATTTATACTAGAGTTCGCCTTGTGGCCGAAATTCGACCATTTCGATTTGACCACAAAACAAAGGAAAAAGTTTTTATACCCTTCCTTGGTCAATAAAACACAAAAAGCTTTTAATATTCTTCCTTAGGGTTCAGGTTATCTGCATCGGTGCAGCAGTTAAGTTGCAATATCGTACACGGCGCTGTCCTGAGAATTTAAATAACGATAACAACACCCCTCTGGGGTTATTTCATATTATGAAAGCCTATTAAATTCTGCATATTTTGGTGAATTTTTAAAAAAATCGTTAGAGCGCTTTTTGAAAAAAAGCCAAGAAACCGTTAAAATTGAAATGAAAAAAAAGTTTTGAGTTGACACACAAAAATTAATTTTTTATCAATATTTTAATAAACAATGATTATAATGTGTATATATTATAAAAGTATATTATATTCTAAAAATATAAGACTAAGTAGAAAAAAATCGATGGACCGGTTTTCGAAAAACTGGCAAAACACCGTTAAAATTTCAATGAAAATCAATATTTTTAGTCGACATATGAAAATTAGTTTTGCTGATTATTGTAACATATAATGAAAATTATAAATATACACACATATTACATATATATCATGTATGTTTTCTATAGAATAAAATGTTTACGTTCCTTAACGAAAAAACACTGAAAAAAATTATTACAAAAATTATTTAGTTAAAAAAATATCGTTAAAATTGTAGTTAGCCCGACAAAATTCGGATTTTGCTGCAAAATAGTTCGAAGTGAAATTTTGTCACAAGAATACTCTTTATTTATGCATGAAAGATAAAGTGTGAAAAAATCATAGTGAAATCTTCTACGCATAAAAAGTTATTCAAGGTCAAAGGTCGAAAAAATCAGTTTTTTGCAAATATCACACTAACGGTTACTTTTTCAGAAAAATAGGTCTAAACAATTTTGTAGTCCTTAAAATTTTCTATGGAAAAGAGCTCAGAGTGGTTTTCGTGCGACTTACAGTTTAGGAGATATTCTAATTAAAAAAGTGTCAAAGCTTAGAAATGCATGCATGCGGTATATAAGTGTGCATAGCCACATGTTGATTTTTAATGTGCCATAACTTATGAACGATGAGTTGCACGAAAAAAACAAAACCATCAGGTTATAGGGAATTGTATGCTCTATAAATAATAAGCAATGTATGTTCACATACAATTTACCGTTTAGGAGTAATTCAATAAAAACATATTTTTTTAATGTTGTCCTTAATTTTTATGGTTTTCATTGAATAACTCCTAAACGGTAAATTGTATGTGTACATACATTGCTTATCATTTATAGAGCATACAATTCCCTATAACCTGATGGTTTTGTTTTTTTCGTGCAACTCATTGTTCATAAGTTATGGCAATTTAAAAATCAACATGTGGCTATGCACACTTATATACCGCATGCATGCATTTATAAGCTTTGACACTTTTTTAATTAGAATATCTCCTAAACTGTAAGTCGCACGAAAACCACTCTGAGGTCTTTCCATAGAAAATTTTAAGGACTATAAAATTGTTTAGACCTATTTTTCTGAAAAAGTAACCGTAAGTGTGATATTTTCAAAAAACTGATTTTTTCGACCTTTGACCTTGAATAACTTTTTATGCGTAGAAGATTTCACTATGATTTTTTCACACTTTATCTTTCATGCATAAATAAAGAGTATTCTTGTGACAAAATTCCACTTCGAACTATTTGGCAGCAAAATCCGAATTTTGTCGGGCTAACTCCAATTTTAACGATATTTTTTTAACTAAATAATTTTTGTAATAATTTTTTTCAGTGTTTTTTTGTTAAGGATCGTAAACATTTTATTCTATAGAAAACATACATGATATATATGTAATATGTGTGTATATTTATAATTTTCATTATATGTTACAATAATCAGCAAAACTAATTTTCATATGTCGACTAAAAATATTGATTTTCTTTGAAATTTTAACGGTGTTTTGCCAGTTTTTCGAAAACCGGTCCATCGATTTTTTTCTACTTAGTCTTATATTTTTTAGAATGTAATATACTTTTATAATATATACACATTATAATCATTATTTAATAAAATATTGATAAAAAATTAATTTTTGTGTGTCAACTCAAAACTTTTTTTTCATTTCAATTTTAACGGTTTTTTGGCTTTTTTTCAAAAAGCGCTCTAACGATTTTTTTAAAAATTCACCAAAATATGCAGAATTTAATAGGCTTTCACAATATGAAATAACCCCAGAGGGGTGTTGTTATCGTTATTTAAATTCTCAGGACAGCGCCGTGCGTACTTTCCATTTAGATGCGTGTAACTCCTACTAAAGAGCAAACAAGTTTTGATATCTTTCTATACCAAAATTCATATATATCTATACCAAATATCATAAAAATCGTATGCAGTATTTTCGCCGTGAGAGCGTTTTTTCTATTTAGGGGCGTGGCACTGTCCACTGAAAATATAATGGTCATGTTATCGTTCCTTAGTGCCAATCCTACCTCCATACCAAATTTCGTTGAAACCGATGCTGCGGTTTAGTTGTGAGACCGTTTTTCCATTTAGGGGCGTAGCACCGCCCACTGAAAAACATAGTGGTCATATTATCGATCCTTAGTGTTAACCCTATCTCCACACCAAATTTCGTTAAAATCGATGCAGCGGTTTAGCTGTGAGAGCGTTTGTTCCATTTAAGGGCGTGGCACCGCCCACTGAAAAACATAATGGTCATATTATCGTTTCTTAGTGCTAACTCTACCTTCGTACCAAATTTCGTTAAAATCTATGCAGCGGTTTAGCCGTGAGACCATTTTTTTCATTTAAGGGCGTGGCACCGCCCACTGGAAAATATAATGGTCATATTATCATTCCTTAATGCTAACCCTACCTCCGTATCAAATTTCGTTAAAATCGATGCAGCGGTTTAGCTGTGAGAGCGTTTTTTTATTTAGGGGCGTGGCACCGCCCACTTTAAAAAAATATATAGTCCTATGCACTGCTCCTCCTCACAACCTTTCCAACAAAAAAAAAATCAAGTCGGTTGAGATTTAGGTATAGAAACAGGGACCTAACCGATTTCGTTTGCCTATTTATATATAGATGCTCAAATAAACAAAAATCTTTCATATTGTTTTATGTAATTTTAAGTTAAATTCCTTTAAGGTGTAACATAGATATTTTAAAATTCAGCAACAAGTATATCATTTCGAATTTTTTCTCATACGGGAGTTGCCACGCCCTCCGCATTCAGTTAGTTTTACTTACTATTGCTAGTATTTATGTGTATTTTGGTTCCATTATTGCGAATAATGCTATTAATATTGCGTTCTGAATACATTTTTTGTTGGGGCAATAGGCGTGTCGGTCGATTGATTTCGCCATTTCTGAATCCCACTATCTAACTTTGACGACGGAGGAAGTGTACATACCAAATTTCATCGAATTATCTTTCTTATATTCCCACAGACGGACAGACAGATGGATATGGCTATATAGAGTCAGGAGATGCCGCTGATCAAGAATATTTATACTGTTCTATACCTGTCACGCCTCCTTCTCTGTGTTACAAACGGAAGGAAAAAGTGAATATGCCCTGGGTGTAGGGTATAAAAATTAAAAAAAAATTAAACTACAAGACACAATTTTTATTTTATGGTGAAAGGCTTTTGCGAGAAAGTACGAGGATTTAAAGTTTAAACCTTACGTGTTGTCAAGAAAGAACTATATATAATCTTGAAATGCCTATTTCTGATCGGTAAGAAGCTGCAAACATAGCTGTAAATCAAGGGTGGGGTGACTTTAACCGAAAAATTTCATTCTTTGATTTTACACGCTATACCTTTAACAATGCAATATCAGAGTATCAGATTTTGTTAATTTAAGTTCTCTCAACATTTTTGTATATTTGTATAGGCAATCGGCCTAAGTTATGGGATGTTTTCAAGGACGAGATTAGAAAAAAAACTAAAATTTTTGATAAATTCGGTTTCAGCCTTTGGTATGTTTACTTATTTGTTGTATATATGTTACGTCAGATAACAATACAGATATTAGAGCTAAGCAAAAATTAATAAATTCACAAAAACAAGATAAAAATCTATTTAAAATTAGAAAACAAAAAATATTTGAATCAATAAATTTTAAAAACCAAAGAAATTCCTGAGTCTTTTGTTAAAAGACTTCGGTGGCTTAATTTTTTGCAAAAATAATGCTAAATAAATTATAGCGAATATCCTTTTTGAGTGGCCATTCCCAGTATTGACCTGAGCTGGTCTTACAGTCCACATTTGCTCCTTCATTGACGATATTTCCAATCACACAGTTCACCATACCCAATGTTTTGGGCGTCAATCTGGCCCGAGTTTTGGCTACTACATCCTAACAGCAAATAGTTTTTTGGGGTGACTAAAGATCGGTTCAAAGTCACCCGAAAAAACTTGTTTTCTACCATACTTCCATATAAAAATGAATTAAAAATACTTAGAAGCAAATATATCCATCAAAATCGACTGATTAGGGAAGAAAATTAAATAACAGTTCTAGTGATATCACTCACATAACGCCAGCAATTTTCCTTCTAGTCAATAAGTAGTAATATTCTGAGCGTAAAAAAATGCGACATAAGACAACTTTTAGAAAATGCAACAATATATTTGAAAGTTCGCGATCAAATCAAATATTGAAAACAAACGCTAAAAGCCAATACTTCAAGGATACTGATTGACTTAATACAAACCGATTACTAGTCTTTGAGATGATAATATTACGATTTTAGTCATTTTTTCATTGCCGGTTAAAGTCACCCGTAAGCAGTATTTAATTTTTGGTCAGGCCAAATTTATCTCATACTGAATGATTTTCACAAATTTAAATGATTTTAATTTGGTTTAACAGTCTTATTTTTGAATATTCAATTAATACGAACTTTTACAGACAAATTTGCAATGAACAACAACGATTGGTGACATGTTTCGACTATTACCACATACACATACATATGAAGCACCCCATGCCAAGTGTACCAGCTCAAAATTTTTTTTCCCCCGATTTCGCCCAAATTTGGCAATATGGTAGATCCGGTGTGCAAGAACAACAATTTTTCGATTTTCCAAATTTTCGATACCACTTTTATATTACGATTTTTCTTTTTCGTCAAAATAGGCCTCAGCTGACTGTCTTTTGGACTCTGGTGTGTAAAAGTGAAGCCATGTTTCATCGAATGTCACATATCGACGATAGAATTCGAGTTTATTGCGGTTTAACAGCGGTTTAACACTCGTCTGAAGCATCAATTCGTTTTTGTTTTGGTCGACTGTGAGCTCATGCGGCAGCCACTTTGCAAAGAGCTTTTGCATACCCAAATGTTCGTGTAAAATGGTATAAACACTGCCATTTGATATCTTTACAATGTCAGCTATTTATTTTATTTATTTACAATGTCAGCTAGCTCGAGCTTCTTCAATTTGCAATCGTTCATAACGAACTTGTTGATTTTTTTATTGTTTTCTGGAATAACAGCCTAATTTGGGAGTCCACAGCGCTCTGCATCATTTGTGCTGGTACGACCATGTTCAAATTTAGCAATCCATTTATATCGATGGAGTAGAGTTCGGATAATGTTTATCAAGACATTGTTTGGTTTCCACTGTATTTTTTTCATCAAAAAGCAATGCTTTATCAAAACTCGAAGTTCACTTTTTTTTTTTTTTACTAACAAAAGTTGCTTCACACTAATAAATGCTATAACTCACGAATCAATAGTTCGATTGCTGTCAAATTTATACACGTATCGTTTGAAGGTTAGTACTAAATAAAAATCATATGGAAAAAATTCTAGTAATGTCATCCTACGGACTTATTGAATGACCTGTTATATATATGAAAATATATACATATATGTGCATGTGGTAATAGCCGAAACATGTGTCACCAATTTCCAAGTTAATATTTGTAGCGTCAGTTATTGTTCATTGCAAATGTGACTGTATAAGTTCGTATTAATTGAAGAGCTTTCCGGAACTAAAAACAAGTTTCCCCTGAATGTTCGATTTTTGATTACTTTAAGTATACTGTATCTGAGGCACATTTGGAATTCACTAAAAGCAAAAATACTGTATCAGCCATTAGTGAAGATATCAGTTGTTTCGCAAGCACGTTTATAGTTGTGCTTCCATATGGAAATTAAAAACTAGTAAGGGTGTAAATTTTGGCCTGGCCAAAAAATAAATACCCTACACTGCAGTATTTTGAAAATTTTGCTTATATGGGAGGTGCCACGCCCTCTTGTCCGAGTACACCCAGTTTTTGTTCAGAGCTTGCATTTATAGTTTTTAGTGTCAGAGTGAAATTTAGTTGGATTATCTCAAAAAACTCTTTCAGTATAGCATTTTGAATCTTTTGCTTATATGGGAGGTGCCACGCCCCCTTGTCTGATTTCACCCAATTTTTTCTGAGAGCTTTCATTTATAATTCTTAGTGTCTGAGTCAAATTTGGTTCGAATATCTCAAAAAACGCTTTCAGTATAGCGTTTTGAAGCTTTTGCTTATATAGGAGGTGCCACGCCCTCTCGTCCGAGTTCTTCTAGTTTTAGCTTAGAGCACGCATTTTTAGTCTTTAGTATTTGAAAGTTTGGTTGGATTATCTCAAAAAACTCTTTCAGTATAGCATTTTGAAACTTTTGCTCATATGGGAGGTGCCACGCCCCTTGGTCCGATTTCACCCAATTTTTGTTGAGAGCTTTCATTTATGATTCTTAGTGTCTGAGTCAAATTTGGTTCGAATATCTCAAAAAAAGCTTTCAGTATAGCGTTTTGAAGCTTTTGCTTATATAGGAGGTGCCACGCCCTCTCGTCCGAATTCGCTCAAATTTTTATCAGAGCTTGCGCTTACAATTCGTAGTACTTATATGTATTGTGGTTGCATTGTCGTGAAAAATACTCCTAAAATTGCATTTTGAATATAATTTTTGTATGGGCGGTAGGCGTGTCCGTTGACCGATTTTGCTCATTTTCAATCCCCCGAGCTAACTTTGACGACGGAGGAAGTGTACCAAATTTCATTGAATTATCTTGCTCAGTTTTCCCAAAAAGTGTATTTCAACACACAGCCAGCCAGCCAGCCACCCAGCCAGCCAGCCAGCCAGCCAGCCAGACAGACGGACATGGCTATATCGACTCAGGAGGTGACGCTGATCAAGAATATATATACTTTTCTATACCTGCCACGCCTCCTTCTCTGCGTTACAAACGGAAGGACAAAGTGAATATACCCTGGGTGTAGGGTATAAAATTTTTTAATTTTAAAAATACCAATTTTAAAGTATATATCTGTATGTAATTAATATAAGCCAGAGCACATAAAAATAAATTTTTCAAAGTGAGTGGACATATTTTAACAGTTATGCATTCAAGAAATTTAAAATTGAGATTTTGAATTTATTGCGTCTAGTCCATTGAAACGATTCACTGTGAGTCATTACACATGCTAGTTGTTAAGAAATTGTGTCAACCAAAAAAATTGTAAAGATTTCAATACCGGAATCGGAATGTTTGGTTTACTGAAACAAGTTATTTTCGATATTTTATGCTATGTACGAGTATTTTTGCTTGACTATAATTTATATTTAAAAATGAATTCTGATATTTTTTGTTTTTGTTTTTAGCTGTTAGAAAAGTACAATAAATGGTGGACCAAGTCGAATAAATTTGCGAAAGCAAGAACCAAATTTACAAATGCAAAAAATAAAAAAGCCCAAAAAGGAAAGAAGAAATGAGTTTTGAGCTTATATGATACACACAAATATTTTGTATTTTATTATATGTTATATTTTAATATACATAATATAATGATTTATTCGAAAATTATAAAGCACAACTTAATAATGCTTTACCCATTATAGTCCAGTGAAATAAGACTTGATGAAAAAAAAATTAGAGCAATTTATTAATTGTACTCGCATTATTTTGGTGTTTAAAAAGAAATGTCAAAAATCAACATTGTGATCACTGCAACATTATAAGTTATTCAGGCTCATAGATTGAGAAGATCAGTTTTTTTTGCATATGTCTCGTTAAGGGTTATTGTTGGTTGTTTTCTTAAGACCTACAGTTCAAGACTTATAGTAGGAAATTTAAAATAGGATACGTTCTAAGTTTTAAGTCGTACGAAAACAATTTACGCTTTTCTATGAGAAATTTTCTGAGCTACAATATTGGGGACGATCTTTTCAGCCTTTTCAAAAACTCCGTATTATCAAACTGTAATACACACATGAAGCACACAGTGCTACCACCTTATGCAAAAAAAAAAAAAAATCCAGGTGTGTCCACCTTAGGGGGATGTCCACCTTGGGGGACTCTACCCTACATATACTCGTTCAGTTAAAGCGATTCCAATTAAAAAATGACTGATCTTGGGGCTAACAGCGATTGATCCCGTTATGTATGTATGTATTCTCCTTTAACTCCTAGGAGGAGCATAGGGCCAATCCCGTTATAAAGGGTACAAAATATATAGTGGGATCACGGAATGACATGCCTGCTTTCTACCAAATTTAATGAAACAAATATTTTAATGCGTTATATGATTGAAATATTTTTCCGATTTTATTTAGCGCTTCTTAACGTGTTTTTGTTTTTTTTAAATATACATTACTTTACCAAATGTTGCTGTTTTTAAGAATAAAATATGTAGCCTACGTTGGGAGTTTTGGAGAATTACATTAGTCCTTTTGCATCAAGTATTTTGCTTGATAAGCTGATATTAAGCCAATAAGTGTAAAATTTGAACTCCCCCACATTAAATATTATAATACGCATTATCTACTTTAAACATTTGACTACTTAGTAACACACAAAAAGTTTAAAATTTATTACACTACAGTTTATAAAATAAAATATTAATTGTACATAAACAGATTTAAATTTTATATCTAATATGTTACATTATTCTTATATAATATATAAGTTAATAATATAATTTGCGTTTTCGAGTGTATTTTTTTTTTTTTTTTTTTTGAAATAAGGAGGTTAACAATATATTTAATATGGAATTTTAAAAAGACGTTTTAAACGTTTAATTAACCATAATTATAAAATGCAAACTTATCAAATTATCATTTTTTATCATTGTCAAGTTTATTTTTATCAAGCGACGATGATACCATACCACCTCCATTTGACGGATATAGCTTATCTAAATAATTTAATGATTCGTTTAAGAATGTCTGTAAAGAATAAAGAAACGAAATATGAAATTAGATTTGATTTATCAAGAGAATTTAAAATAAATTGCATTTAATTTCAAATAACAATTTTTATGAAATCTGTAGGTGTTTTGTACAATTTGCTAAAAATTTATTTTGAAATCGTGTGTTTCTTCGAAAATTTCAATTTGTATGATTTTAGTTAGAAAAAAAAACTTTGATTCATTTCAGTCCCCTCACCAATATAATATTAGGTATATCACGGTGTTCAAACAAGCTATCTTAATTGGACGACGTAGGGTACCCTTTTTTTTTTTGCTGAAATCAATAAATCTTCTGAGTAAAATGACGTGATTCTTAAAATCAAAACCTTGGCTCTTCTTTTTTTTGGACAAAATGGGTTAATAGATTTTTTTTGGAAAAATGGGTTAATATATAGTTTTCAAAGGTCTCCAAAGGAAAGTCAAAAAATAAGTAAATCAAACAAAAACTAAAATAAAAAAACAAAATATCAGTTCCCGATGTTTCAGAGATATCGACATAACTACAATTGAGTTTTGAAGAAAAATATAAAGACGATCTACAACCGTATCACGTTTTGTATCTAAAAGTAGCCTAGTTTTGTTATATCGTTTCGAAAATAGCGAAAAACGGTGTTTTTAGCACTTTTAAGTTAGGATATCTCAATAATAGATACAGCAATTTTGACACCGGATTCGGAATGAGCATCGACAAATACATCGAAAATGACTATAACAGTTTTAGTTTAATTTATTTAGTTTTTTACTTTCCTTAGAAGATCTATGAAAACTATCTACTAACCCATTTTGCCAAAAAAAAAAGAAGTGCCGAGGTTGCCATTTTAAAAAGCAAGTCAATTTACTCAGCAGATTGATGACTATTGATTTCAGCAAAAAACAAGTGTACCCTGAGTGGTCCTATTAAGATACCTTGTTTGAGCACCGTGATGTATAGATTGGGAACCCTTGCTTTATTTGCACGATATGCTGAAACATTTTTTTTTTCGTTTAAATTACCTGAAAGGCGTGTAAAACTGCTATAATCGCAGGCGATCCAAATCCATGGGTAATAAGTGAAAAATGTGTAAGATGACGTTGCATGGATGGTTCAAGCAAATGTTGTGATCTAGTACCATACTGCGTTGTTCGATCTTGGCTAAGGACTTGCATTAGCTCCTTTGTAATCTGAAAAGAAAATGATTTAAATAATTAAGTAAATGTGTTAATGTTAATGATAAAAAAATCAAAATTTTAACAACTTTATTAAGCAATCCTATGATAATTAAAAATGGATTTTATTTTTAAACATTGCAGTCATTCGTTTAAGATCTTTTAACTTTTTAATTTTTATTTTTTGACCAATTTTTGAAAAATTATAAAATGTTTCAAAAAATTCATTGGACGATTCTTAACATTTTTGCCTTACACACTTTTTTCGTAAGATGTTTTGCATTTGAGTAAGAACCGTTTTTCCGACCGCGTAAAAAAAGTTAAGTAACACAGATTTCTAATGCATAAAAATTAAAGTTTCTTTGTGTGTTCGTTTGCTATGGACTCTTAAACCAACCACTCGACCGATTTCAATAAAACTTTTCAGAGTATGTTAGATCAGGGGAAGGTTATAGGCTAGAAAAATGGGCGGTGCCACATCCCTAAAAAACAAAATTCGACAGATCTTAGAAACTGATTGACGCATAGGAATGAAATTTAGAGCATATATAAAGGGACTTTGCCAAATAACACTTATAGGAAAAATGAGCAGTGCCACGCCCCTAAAACAAAATTTGACATATCTCAAAACTGACTGGAGCATCGGGATGAAATTTGGCACATACATATCGTCGGCTGAGTATTATTTTGCCGTAAACGCCACTTCTCAACAAAATAATACTCAGAGACGAGCACAAGTTATCATTTATCATTCGAAAAAAATCACTAATGAAGTCATTAAAGGATTTCATAAAAATTTAAGCACTTATTTATTGCAAAAATTTCCTGCTCCAAAATCGTTGGACTTCAATATATAAAAATCATTAAATGAAGCACAAAAACTTTAACTATATGTTAAACTATGTAAATCATAAAACTAAAGCTAAGACTTCTGAGATACGAGGGGCGTGACAAAAGTTCGTTTAGTAGAATTGAAATTACTTCTTCATCTGTCTGTATTTTTTCAACGTAATCGCCATTTATTTTGATCCATTTTTTAAGTCGATAAATCCATCTTGAAAAACAGTCTTCAAAATCGGCTTTTTGCAGTTTTACAATTTCAATATTAACCGCATTTATTATCCCCTCATTGCTGTTGAAGACTCTCCCTATTTAACTTTTTTTTATTTTTGGAAACAAGGTGCTGGAAGGATTTCTTCAATGCCTGAAAGCGCAATAAAGTCGGTCGTCATTTCAGCAGTGTGCGCTGGCGCATTATCGTAATGTAGAAAGAACCGTCGTAGCTCCTATTTTTGGCGTTTTCCCAATAATTTTTGGAAAATTTTTGGTAAGCAGGGATCAGAATACTACTTAGCAGTAAACGTCTGACCTTTTTCCAAAGGAATAGCAGCTACAACTTTCTCTCTGGTGCAGTAAACTGACATCATTACTTTTGTTGCTGACTTTTGTTACTTTGCTTTAACAGGTGGATTTGCACCTTCTGGGCTCCGTACCATGGATTGTTGTTTGGTTTCAGGGTCGTACTTGTAAAACCATGCTTCATCACCTGTTACAATTTTCTTGAAAGTGGTTGACTCTCCGTTTTTGAGTTTTTCAAGAAAATACTTAGCAAAACCCACACGTGCCTCTTTTTGAGCATCACCTAAAATTCTAGGAACCCATCGTGCAGATTTCTTCGCGTATCCAAGATCATTTTTTAATATTCGCTATACAGCCATGGCATTCAAGCCCAATTTTAGACTTCACCAGCGCTACACTTGCATAATCAGTCCAAGATTTTGGGCGGATTTCTCGAGGTTCGTGCTCCACAGAAAAATTACCTGTCAGAAATATTCTGAACCACTTTGAAATAGTCACGAGGGATGGTGCATTAACTTCAAATGCTATTTGGCATTCACTAAATATTTCCACAGGCTTGAGCTTACGTCGAAATCCAAAAAGAATAGCAAACCGAATTTATTACTGCGTTGGCACTGGAATATTTGCTGATATTGTTTGACTAATTTTACGTTTTCTTCTTTCCATTCTGACCGATATTTCTAAAAAATTAAAATGATATTAGTACAGTCATTTGGTAGTTTTACCTGGAAAGTTTTGCGGGATTTTTGCACATGAGTCATTTTATAGATTTCGATGTATTCTTTCAGAATTTCAACTTTGCTACCTCGAATCGTGTTCGCTCGCGCCGCCATATTTTACAAATATCCTTTAACGGTTACATTTAGAGAAAAATATTGTGGCGCAATATTGTAGCTTATGAAATTTTCTATAAAAATGATTTTTCAATTGTTTTCGTACGACTTATAACTCAGGAGATATCCTTATTCAAAATTTGAAAAAATCAGTAAATTGTGCATGCCGCTTATGAATAGGCACAGTGATGTGTTGAGCTTAAAATTATGATAACTCATGAACACTGAGCCACAGGCTTAAAGTAAAAACATCTGTTTACAGGGAACTACTTGCACTATAATCTACATATGATTTTTTTTTTCAGATGACTTATAGTTAAGGAGATATTTTTATAACAAACCTGAAATTTTGAAATAAACCGTTTTTTCAAAATAGCTCCAAAACGGTTCGTCCTAGAAAAAAAAAATGTTCATGCATTTTGTAGAACGTTCAATTCCCTATAAGAGTCTCTCCGAACTGTTTTTTCGTCCGACTTACCGTTCATGATACATCGCGTCTTGAAAATCATTCAAAATTGAACATTGTACTATGCGCAGTACTATGTTCAGTTTTGAATGATTTTCAAGACGCGGTACCTCATAAAGGGTAAGTCTGACGAAAAGACACTACGATGAGATCTTCATAGGAAATTGAACGTTCTATAAAATGCATGAACAATTTGTTTTCTAGGACGAACCGTTTTGGAGATTTTTTGAAAAAACGGTTTTTTTCTAAATTTTAGGGTTGTTCAAAAAATATCTCCCAAATTATGGGTGATCTGAAAAAAAAATCATATGTAGATTGTAGTGCAAGTAATTCCCTATATACAAATATTTTTACTTTAAACGTGTGACTCACCATTCATGAGTTATCATAATTTTAAGCTCAACACATCACTGTGCCTATTCATAAGCGGCATGCACGATTTACTAATTCTTTTCAAGTTTTGAATTAGGATATCTCCTGAGTTATAAGTCGTACGAAAACAATTGAAGGATTATTTTTATAGAACATTTCATAAGCTACAATATTGCGCCACAATATTTTTCTCTAAATGTAACCGTTAAAGAATATTTGTAAAAAACTAATTTTGGGCGCCATTTTTCCAATATGGCAGCGTGAGCGAAAACGATTCGAGGTAGCAAAGTTGAAATTCTGAAAGAGCACATCGAAATCTATAAAATAACTTATTTGCAAAAATCCCGCAAAACTTTCCAGGTAACATCATTTTATTCTCCCAAATGATTGTACTATGTATCGTAAGACTATATCAAATAGAACGCAATTTTTCGGTTTATTCAAAATTTATAACATTACACCTACTAAGCGAACTTTTGTTTGGCCCTCCATATTTCTGTGATACTTCGTTTGGAAAAGTGTGCCGTTAAGCAGGAAAGATATAAATTCCGTGGACTGATCGACAAATAGGCGAAATCAGATAAATGACACGTCTTCTTTTTGTTTTTTGGACAATTTAACCATGGCAAGGACTAAACGTGGGATAGGGAATAGCAAAATGCACCACCGGAGATTCTGACAACATCCAGTTTCTTTTTACTTGGGGCTTCATATACATATGGGCATATCCGAAAATAATCTATTCTTATGTATATGACCCAGGTTTTAAGAACATTTTTTTTTTCATGTTCAATAACCAAATGTGGTGGAATATATTCCTAGACGTATAAAATGAAATTCCTTTAGCCTTTTAACCCATTCTGTCGCCATGACCCATTTAAAATAATCAGGCATGTTCTGAAATCCGATTGACTTTGGAATCGGAATGAAAACAATCTTCAAAAGCTCTGCATTGCGACAAATAAGATGGAATCGGATTTGTATTTCAACAAATTAAATTTACTAATGGTTCGTATTCAATTTACCGAAACATAAATCCGATTTGGTGTAAATCATCGGAATGCGGGCGGAGCTCTTAAAGATTGCTTTTATTCCGATTCCGAAGTGAATCGGATTTCAGAACATGCCAGAATATGTATTTTTAGAGAATTCCAAAAAGGCTTCTTTCGATTCTTCTGGATCCTCTCAAATATTTTTCGCCAGCAAGTACGTTGTCCATTGACAGATTTTACTTGAACACAGATTGCCAGTCTCCTTCGTGTGTTTATCCATGTAACGTCCAGTTACATGGATTTATGCTCGCGATATTATACAATGTACTATCTATTTGTGCCTAGGTCTATGCATTATTTTGCCAAACCGCAATCATTAAATAATTTTTCGTTATCGCAAGCAAAAATTTTTTTTACTTAGTTAACAATATTTTTAACTAACGACGAGTTTTGTTTGTTTGTTTGTTTGGGAATTCCGCTACAGATGTCGGATATCCTTAACATCTAGCTACAAATAAAATTTACTTAAATCATTTATCGCGTTATTAGCATAGACTAATTGCAAATTATAAACAGAACGAAACAACAGATTTTGTGGGTACTAACAACCAGGTTTAAAAATATGCTTTAAATTTCGGGATGTTCCTGACTTGTTGGTTCTTAAATAATAATCTAACAATACACCCCAAATGACAATTCTAATTGAGAATGTAAGCTCATTTCAGAGTTATTTTACGTTCGATTTCTTTCAGTTTTATTTAATTTTTTCACAAGTAGCCCAGGAAAATAAGAATTTCTCTGCGAAATAATTCCAAGTGAATTTTGTTCACCGGAATTATCTTTATTTATGCATGATACACAAACTGTGAAAAGTCCATTGGAAAGTCGTGTGCGCATAAAAAGTTATTAAGGCTCAAAGGTCGCTAAAATCAGTTTTTTGCAAATATCTCGCTAATGCAAACTTTTACAGAAAAATGTTGGTCTCCAATTTTGTAGCACAGGAAATTTCCTACAAAAGTGCGTTAAAAGTATTTGCGTACGACTTCTAGTTTAGAAGATCACCCGATTTAAAAAATTTGTTTACAAATATGATTTGAAATACTACCTATGAGTTCATATTAAAATATCTTACTTTTTGAATTGCAATAACTCTTCAATGAAAAGTCGTACCAACAAAATTGAAACACCATTTAAAAGATAATTTGATTTTCTAACAACCCATGGCCTTAAAGATATTCGTGAAAAACCGTTAAGACTTCAAAAATACTGGTTTTTGAAGGATATTTCCGAAATGAAGGGTCATATGATAAAAAAATAAGCGCCAATTTTGTAAAAAATTGCAAGATCTACAAAAAATAAGCGATGTGTGTTTACATAGAATTAACTGTTTAGAAGATATTCCAAAAAAACCTTTAAAATGCCAAAAAACCGGTTTCTATTGAATATCTTCTATACGGTTACTTCTATGTGTACACAAAGTGCTTATTTTTTTGTAGATCTTGAAATTTTCTACAAAATTGGTCCCATTACTTTTTATCGTAGTACTTACCAATTCGGTAAGCCTTAACGGTTATTCAAGAATATTTTTAAGGTCATGGGCCGTTCGAAAAAAAATTTTTTACGATATATAGAAAATTAAATTATCTTTCAAATGGCATTTGAGTTTTGTTTGTACAACTTCTCATTGAAGAGTTATTGCAATTTAAAAAGTAAGATATTTTAATATGAATTCATAGGTAGTATTTCATATCGTAATTGTAAACAACTTTTTAAATTGGGTGATCTTCTAAACTAGAAGTTGTACGCAAATACTTTTAACGCACTTTTGTAGGAAATTTCCTGTGCTACAGAATTGGAGACCAAAATTTTTCTGTAAAAGTTAGCATTAGCGAGATAATTGCAAAAAACTGATTTTAGCGACCTTTGAGCCTTAATAACTTTTTATGCGCACACGACTTTCCAATGGACTTTTCACACTTTATTTATCATGCATAAATAAAGATAATTCCGGTGAATAAAATTCACTTGGAATTATTTCGCACAGCAGCTCTTTTTTCGTCTTATTTTCCTGGGCTAAAGATCTTATATGTATTCTAGAAATGTATTTGAAATTGGAAAAACATTTTTTCTAAACATGAACTCTTAAATAAACTTTAATTTATTGATAATTGTGTTTTATGCTTTTGGGTTATAAGAATCCAGTATAAATGAATTACGTAGGTAGATCTACATATCTATATGGAAATAGGCCAGAAATATTTATCATAATTTATGGAAAGTTAAATTAATATAATATTATTACCTGTTGCGAATGTAACAAAAGCTCTTTCCTTCGGTACGACTCTTGTGGTTCAGTTTGATGCCTTACGATATATTCGGCCAGCTGTCTTGCTGGAAATTCGGTTTCACATACAAAATGAAAGTCTTTTGCTAAATGTGTCGCCTCTCCTTCCACCAATGACGTAAGCAAAGTCACATTGGCAGCCTTTCGACGCCCCGCCGGCAAATTCAAACCGATTTTTTCCAATTTCTCACGAAGCAATCGTCCGCCATTTTTACTTTTAGCTCTGTATCGAATACAATAATATACAAACGTGAATATACAGAAATTTTGCATTTAAATAAAATACTTTAACAACTCCATACAAAGTACGTGATGTTTCGTCTAAAACTATGTTAATTGTCTTCAAAAGGATAACAACAACAATGCAACTAAAATACAATCATAAACATATACGAACCTTCGAAGGACGCCGCCTAGTAAAGATGCATTCAAACACTCTGGCGGTGACAATCGACGCTGTACTTCCGCAATCGTCACTTTGTATTTTGAAGTGCTCGATAGCAGACTTAGCCGACCAGGTACAGCGCAAAATACTTCACTCGGCGAACCTGAACCGATATTTCCGACATCCTTCCCACTTTTCATGCCTAAAATTCATAAGTAAATAGTAAATCAAATAAATTGGAGGGATAACAAACACCAAACTCAAAACTAAAAAATACAACAATAAAATTTATAACAATCAGCCCTATTGACTGAGTGCAAAACATAAGGGTTCAGAGGCTGGTGTATGGGTTTCATTTTACAGTAATCCCGCCAATTAGAACGCTCCTCGGCTCGCGTTATGTTACAAAATGTTGTAGCATGATGATTTTCACACAACTGCCTTTGTCGTCTGCTGACAATCCAGGTGTGTTGTGCACCACCTTACAAACATTGAAAAATAACACCATAAGAACGATCTGGCTGATCCCAACATTTTTTTTTTTATTTTTGTTTGTGTTTTACCCTATTGAATTGAAATTGGGATAAGAGATCCAACTTATGAAATCATTAAGGAACATCAATAAGTTTTGTAATTTGAATGTTTTAAATTTTATGTTTTTTGTAGGGTTTTGTTCATAGACTTCTCCTGAGTTGGTATATACTCGTATTAAAATGAAATACGAAAAAACTTTTTCTTGCGAATAAGCCGAGAATATTGCATACATACATAGGTAGCGATACGTAAAAAGAGTAAGTTGGTCTAAAATTATTTAAATAATCATAAAAAGCAAAAAGAAATGGCCATTTTTGACGTACTTATTTTTGATAATAAAAAATCTGAATCTGGCCGCAGAAACACTCACGTCGGAGTATAAGACTTCCTTGTCGGCTTATTCACTAGAAAAGTTATTTTGGGAGTTATCAGGGGAAGTCAACGAACAAAACCCCATCGAAAAGACCTAAATGATAAAACGTTGATGCCGCCCAAACTGTACAAAGCAACTAATTTAACACTAAATCTTTGTCACTAACTCCTTTGTCTGACATATTTGTCTTATTGCTTCTTTATTGAATCCAGTACAATAATTCATATTAAAATCACAATTTCGCAAAAACAAAGCAGGAAAATTAATTAAATTTGTTATATTTTCCTATCACTATAATTTCGGCACAAAAAAAAAAAAGAAAAAAGATCGTGAGAGACGTTGTACATACCAGTATTAAACTTACTTTTTATCAGCGGTAAGTCTGACATGAAAGCAACATTATCATCCATTCCAGGGTTTTGTCCATCATCAACTGCATTCTGCAAGGCTTGATGTAAAGCTAAAGGATCATGATCATGAGTAAGTCGGCCTCCGTGGCCTGTTGCACCTGTTATTGCACCGCCATAATCGGCTCTCCTATCTGTATAAGGGAATCCATGCGAAAGTTGTGCCTAAAAAATTTAAAGTAAATATATATATTAGTATGCAGCAAATTGTAAAAAAAAAATAAAAAATTAGTTCAGCAAAAATTATCTTCGGGGAGAGTAATTTTTGCAGTGCATATTTGATTTGTAAAATTTTTTTCTGTGCAGCTTTTATACTAGACTATATTATGTACTTTAAAATTATTTAGAAAAAACATTTCTTTTTCATCAATAATATAAATATTTGAGGCTTTCTTTGCGTTATCGACCAAGATTCGACTTGACATTTCCGATTTCTATGAAAATTGGTGAAGAGTTAGTCTTTGACATACATATTTCCGGAAAAGCAGAGAATTTGTTCTGTATGGCTTACTTTAATTTTCCAGAGAGACGAATCGGCGGGAAGAGTTAGCGATGAAATCTGTTAACGCAGAAATTTCGAGCTACTTTGGAGCTTATTTTGATCTAAAAGCATTTTCCGGAAAGTTCTAATTTTCTTGAAAAATCCCAAAAAACTTTTTAATGGCTAACTTTATTTTTTTCAGCCAGACGAATCCTCGGGAAGAGTAAGAGATGAAATCTTTTGACGCAGAAATTTCGAGCTAGTTGTGAGCTGACCTTGAATGAAGTGTTTTCCGGAAAACCCTAAACTTTCCCAGAAAATCCCAAAAAACCTTTTTTTATTCCAGTGCCATGACTTAATCCCCACGGACATAATCCCCATTTCGTAAATGGGTGTTATGTCCGCAAATTATTGGATATATTATAGACTGTTAAATCATGTTTAAGTACTTGAAAGCGCCAATCTTTTTCTTTAAAACCTACCTTAAATTATGTTTATATCTTCATGCTTCTAAGAGATATCGCAGACCGAAATATTGGCAAAACGGGTTTTTTGCACTTTTGTGTCTTTTTAGGTTAGGATATCTTTGAGGAAAAAAAAAATATCAACATCATTTAAATAAGGTTTTAAGGCAAAGTTTAGGACTTTCAAGTGTGTTACCAGACTTAACGAAATTAAAATTTCTTTCATATTTTAAACATGTTCAACCAACCGACTACTTCTAGTACGAGATCCGGCAGTAAAAAAACGTATCGATCGAGTTTTTATTTAAAATCTAGTTTTTACACATATTTATGAATGGGAGAACATATTTTTGGTGGGTTGCCTATCAAAATGTGGCCGCAAGTATTATCAAATTGCGATAACTTATGAACCGTGAGTCGCACGAGAAAAAGTGCCCCGATCTTTTTTATGGAGAGTCATATGCTCTACAAGTAGTTTTTATTGTATGTAAAAAAAAAAATTTACCGTTTAGGAGTTATTTATTTAAAACCGATTTTTTTTACGTTTATTGTTTATTGCGTTAAAAAAATCGGTTTTTAATAAATAATTCTTAAACGGTAATTTTTTTTTTAACATATAGTGAAAATTACATGTAGAGCATATGACTCTTCATAAAAAAGATTTTGACACTTTTCCCCGTGAGACTCACGGTTCATAAGTTATCGCAGTTTGATAATACTTGCGGCCACATTTCGAGAGGCAACCCATCAAAAATATATTCCCCCATTCCTAAATATATGTAAAAACTAGATTTTAACTAAAAACTCGATCGATACATTTTTTTACTGCCGGATCTTAGACTATTCTAAATTCAGCCGTTTACACCCCGAGCAAAAATTTAAAAAAAAAAAATAGATTTTCAGTTATAAAATTCATGTATATTAGATATTAAAGTATCGTTAAGAAAAAAAAAAAAAACTGTTCAACTGTTCTGTAATTAATGTAGTGAACATTTTTTTGTTACATGTATGGCATACTGCTGAATTTAAAAGTAGTCGGTTCGTTGATCATGTTTCAAATGTGAAAGAAATTTTAATTTCGTTAAATCTGGTAACAAACTTAAAAGTCCTAACCTTTGCCTTTAAAACCTAATTTAAATTGTGTTGATATCTTTTTTTTCCTCAAAGATATTCAAACCTAAAAAGACACAAAAGTGAAAAAAACCCATTTTGCCAATATTTCGGTCTATGATATCTCTTAGAAGCATGAAGATTTAAACATAATTTTACTTAGGTTTTAAAGAAAAAAATTGGAGCTTTCAAGTACTTTAATCAGATTTAGCAAATAAATGATATGTTACATAGTTATATAGCTTCAAAAAATGGCAAAATACAATTTTTTCATGTTTTTATGTTAGAATATCTCAAAAACTATACATGATAGAGCAATTCTGAGGTCGGATTCGCATTTAGGATCGCAAAACAAATCGAATGTGATTATTTTGATTTTTGTTTATTGTAGTTAAAAAAATTTTTTTTTTTTTTTATTATCGGAAAATGGAAAAGGGGTTATCTCAAAATTTAGTCGAGGAGTCACGAGCCAAAATTTTTTTATACATCATTTGATTGATAAGTAAACAGAATCTGGAAAAAAATTTGATGTACTGTGACGTTCGATTTAAAACGGGGTAAGGCACGCCGTGTTCACTTAAGCATCTAAACCCATTATATCCTGTTTTTGTGGGTCTTTTCGACCCCTATTTTTCTTCCAAAAATTTTGTTATAATGGGTTAATGTGTTCTACAAAAACATTCTCCAGAAAATTTCATTGGTATTTTTCAAAGCCAAGAAATGTTTAAAACTTAAGAATAATGCGTAAAACACGTAATAAAATGCAGTAAATAAAAAGTAATCAAATTGTAGCTAGCGTAGCATGTCTCAAAATCACAGTGTTTTACCAACTAACAATTTGGCATTTTTTCACAACAGAAGGCGCTAGTGAGCCTTATGATCTATCCATATAGGCGATCCTGTACAGAGAGTTTATCCGTGTCCAATAGCGCAATCGCTAAAGCACCGCGCTTTCTTTCATTAGAAAACCGGAGTCACGGGTTCCAGTACGGTTTCTGACAAGATTTAACTAAAACTGATCTGATGAGGCTTTTTCCATGTTTATGAATGAAAATATATAAATATGTATGTGGAAATAGCCGAAACATATGTAATCAATTTTCATGTTAACACTTGCTTGCGTCTGTTGTTGAAAAATTACAAAAATAACTGTTTAATTAGTTCAATATAAATTTATCATTATATCGTTTGTTATTCTTAAAATATGCTCCCTTAAAAGTCAAATAATTTCGCAGTTCATGCCTCTAAATCACCACTTTCTATCATTATTTCTCTACGACATGTCCCGTCCATCCCCGTGGAATGGCCGATATATAAAATCAGTCTACTCCTTAAAGCATTTTTCTTCCATTCCATTACTTATGAAACCAACTTTTTCCCAAAAAAGGTCAACGTCCATATCACTTCTGAGTTCACAATGTTAAAGTCTTAAGAGGTTCCATTATGTTATTAACATGTCAACATCACGTTTCATTAAATAAGGAAACTTTTGGATCAAAGGCATTATTGATATTTCAGTTTTAGACAAATCTTTCTTGTATTTGATTTAAAAATTCAATATAAAAATTTCTAATATTCGCTTTAATTTTAGTTCGCTGTGATTCTGATAATTTATTAGTTTTGAAAAAATGTTCTGCTTTGGTTCCTAAAAAATTATTTTTTATGGGTAAATAAATATGAAATTCTTTTCGTCACAAACATTAAAATTTTTGACGTGGTGATATTTATGGCAAACTCGTTTCAATTTTTGATAACTTTTCAAAAAAGACCAAAGGAGAAAAAAAGACGAGCGGAACAACAAAAAAAAAAAACAAAAAAATTTTTTTTTTATTTTTCGTAAATCATAAACTTTAATTTGAAGTGCTATAGGTTGGATCTTTATCTGACGCTATGTATGAAGAACTAGCAATGTATGAAAAATTGATTTTTAGATGAAAAACATTTTTTTTTTCGTAAATTATTTTATAGTTAATATATTTTGCACATTACATAACAGTATAACAGCTGCACAGAAAAATATTAGGAAGGTTCAAAAAACCGAATTTTGCAATCACAACAGCTATTTTATAAGATCATTTTTTTCACAGTGTATTTTTTTTTCCAAATGGATACTTTTAAAGGGGTTACAAGCAATATTCATAAGATAGTGGTTTTTTAGGACAGCTCTAGTATACAATCTCTCAGCCTATCCGTTTTCAGACTTAAATTCGCAAGGAAAACACTTCAAAGTATAATTTTTATATGATATATTTTTGGGAAAAGTGTACAAAATAAGGTGAGCAATATTCCGCGCCTCATAAGTATTATCACTTTTGTACGATATCAATATACTTACAATTTAAGTATTTAGATTAATGATTAATATCTCAATATATTCCATCATTTCATATCAGGGCATAAAGAAAGTATGCAATAGCTTATCATTAAAGTGACGCTTTACTTTCAGATATATTTGGTTCCAATAAATTTACTTTGATTAAATATGTACCCGTTCAGAGGAAAACGGAACTTATCTTCACAAATCAAAAGTGCATATTATTTGACCGGAAAATTAACTTATGTTATATCGTTTACAAATCGAAAAATGAAAAACTCAAGTTTGCAAATATCGAAGTTCAAAGTTTGTCAATCCAAAGGGTTTATAAGACCGCTTTTATCTATATTTGTAATTTGATATTGTAAAATATTTAGAGCGTGTTTAAATACCGAATTTCAGCGGCCTAGTGGCACAGTGGTAGTGTACTGTGCTTACAACCCAGAGATCCCGGGTTCGAATCCCGGTTCGGGCATGGTAATACACTTTCTCTATTTCCTAATTTTTTGTTCGCAAATATTTCCGTATACTCACCTTAATTTACTTAATTATCGCCACATTGAGCTTTCCAGCTGTGGTAAGAAAATACGTCATTTGGGATAAACCATGATCATTGAAGTGCTATGAAGTTCAAAGGCATAATACTTGCTTAACCCTTTCGAAGCGGTTGGGACAATATATCCCAAACATTTTTGAATAAATACATAACTCGCTTATTAACGTCACTAAAATTGAATGAATTAATAATATTAAAGCAATTTTTAGTGACCACTGTTTTTTCTTATAACCACTCCAATGACATTATATCCCAAAAATTCAAAACAAAAATATCTGTTGGGAGTATAGACCAGAAGCGCCTCTGGCGGTGAATATTTGAATTTAGAGACGGTAAAACATTTTACTTAAATTAAGTTTCTAAGATTAACCTATCACAAATATTGTGAATCCAGTTTTTTTTTTTTCAGGTCGAAAGGGTTAAGACCATTAACAATATCATTGTAACGCCAAAATAATTAATTAATTTTCAAGAAATACGGCAAAACTTACCTTATCTCTTAATTTTTAGCTGTACTGTTAAATTTTGTCAGTGAAGATAAGGTTCCCTTTCATCTGAACGGTCACATATGATAAACTGACTAATTGTTGTAGATAATTGACCAACTACTTATTTCGAAAAGCGAGCAAGTAGTCCACCCAAAAAAAATAGTTATGAAGATTTACGTATTTTTTTTATTAATACAACAGAATTTCATGCAAAGAGGAAAAAGCACACAACAAAAGTTGCAATGAAAAATGTTAAAATATGTATAAACATACTTATGTACATACATATACGTAAGTATAAGAAAACCATAATCAAATAGGGGGTGGGGTATATGAATGTATTTTTGTACCGCTACTGAACCCTTAGCTGATGAAACAGGGTAATTAAAATTTGAATTTGATGTTTCATTAGAATGCTTTAAGTCTTGCGAAACTAAAGTGGAAAAAATGCCTCAGCTCATTTGCGATGCAGCAATAATCTGTTGAAAACACCCTGTCCAACATAACTTTCTTGTAAAGGTTGCCTTCATGGGCTTTTCGGTCTTTTTACTAAGATGTTGGCAAGAATGTTCCTTGTATCATAACTTTCGAGCTGAGCTTATCCCAAGAATAATGTGAACAATTTTTGCAAGAATTTTATTTTTTGTTGTTAATATAATTTTGATATGCGTGGAATTTGTAAACATTGCAGTAGATTTAGTTATGCTGCCAAACATTTTGGGACGGTTTCTTTTTTATTTTCTCACAAAGGGTTGGTTGCTACACTTAATGCTGTAGTCACATATTTGGACTTATCATGGCATCATAAATGAGATTGATTTCAAAAATTGACTAAATATGATTTTTTTGCATATGTTTGTGATGGCAAATTAAATATGTAAAAAGTCCATTCGATTTATTGACTCAGAAACAACTTCGTAATATCAGCACTATTTTGGTAAGTCATACACGGTGAGCTCAAATCTATATATAAATACGCAAAACAAAAACTTGTCCATCTTTTTTTTACTATGTTAGATATGGAGTACGACTTTAAATTATACATCATTAGAAAGGCATTTGTATGCAGATGTGCACAAAGTTAAAATTATGTTAATAATTTGACTTTAAGCCAGGCAAAATTAAACACGAATTTTTCAATATTAACCACAACAAAATACACTGTGACACAGAGCTGAAAAAGGATAAAGCACAAAGAGAAAGACAAAAAGCATAGCACTGACTTCATAGTTTTTGTTTTGTTTATATTTTGCGTGAATTATACCAGGGATGATAAATGAGTTTTTCTATTTTGTACCAAATTGCAAAAAAAGTACCAAAAATGTCCAAAAGGTTCCAAAATTATTTAATACATTTGTGGTCGAATTTTGACCACTGGGCGATTCTAGTAATAATAAATAGGCAAATTTATCAACTACCAAAAGTTCATGCAATTTGATTGAAGTTCATATTAGCAAAAGTTCAAATCGGGTAGGTTAGTAAATTAAATGAAAAGATTTTTGAATTATTTTCGGTCAAACTATAATCACGTTTCGAAAAGTGCAATTAGACTTAAAGAATTGGGTTTCTGGAAATCGAAATCTTTTGGTCACAATAGTATCTTACTCCAATTTATGGATTGTGATGTAATTGGTGGTACTGATTACCTCTTACCACACCTTCTCTTCGCAACGAACTTCCAGGTGGTAATACCTGAAAGGGAAAATTGGGCTCCTTTGAACGCATCCTTGGAAATATGCAGGGATGGGTCAAAATTGGATACAGGCACTGGATCAGGCATTTATTCTAAGTCTTAAGACTTTGCAACATCTTATGTTTATGCTGCTTTTAAAGCTTGCGAAATCCTCCATGCTCGTAAGTCAAAATTTCTTGGAATCGTTGTTTTTTACATTAATAGCCAGGCGGCTATTAAAGCAATCTCATCAAATTATATCAAGTCAAAACTTGTGTTAAGCTGTAGGAATATCCTTTGTGATATTAGCGAGGACTATAATTTAACACTTTGGTGGGTTCCAAGTCATAGTAATTTCGAGGGCAACGAAATTACAGATGAACTGGCCAAAATATGGTCAAACCAAAATACCCTTTTGGCTGACCTTTCAATAAAAAAACCCATTAGCGTAATCAAGGGAAAAATCGAAAATAAATGTATTCAGCTTGCTAATTCTAGATGGTCAAACCTTCAAGCTTGCAATCATATTAGACGTAGAAGGAATTTTGGTCATTTCAATTTGGAATCGCTTGACTCACTATCTGAAGTGTGTCTTGAATCCATATGGAAGTATATATGTAAACTTTCTTTGCTAAAGCTCTCAGGCTCTCGAGGCCTAAGTTAATGATGAAAACATGTTCATCTCCCGGATCTAACCTAACCTAATCTATAATCACGTTTCATCTTTTAATGTCTTTTACGATAAAACATTTTTAAGGATATTTTAAGGATTTTCTGACCAAAGGCTTCGGCTTTGGCATAAAAAAGGCACAACCGGCCTATCTTCCTTCGACTTCGGCCTTGAAGTGGCCGAATGTTTTTGTCGAAGTCGATGGTAGTAAAATTACACAGAAAAAACTAAACCCTAAAAATTCATTGAAAATCCCAGTAATTTTTACAGTTTTTTTTCACTAATTGTGAGCCCGTAAAAGAAACCGTGTTGTTTACGTATCACGCATGGTAAAATTTATTAAACGTATACAAATAAAAATTAAAAAAATCTCTTGTTCAGGGCACAATTATCGAATTTAAGATCTTTGTGTTTGTAGGCGACTTTTACTTAATTTTTTTGAAGTAACTATTCAGTGACATGTCCTGTCTAGGAGCCCTTACAGAATTTGCAAAATATATGCGGAGGAGGAGGGCGGAACAGTATTCCATTAATTGCATGGTTCCCAAGTCAAAAATCAACCTGCAATAATGATGGCCAAGGACCAGATCCCATACAGAAACTTGCGTTACGAAATGAGTTTCTACAACTTTCGTGAGTGTTTTAACTAAGTTTCGTTGCTGATTTGGATTTAATAACGCTCCAAGATCATATTTGTTCGGTGCGTTGCTGAATCACTCACGAACGTGGTTAAAACATATATAGCAACGCTGGTTGCCAAGCGTTGTTAAATTCAAATCAGCAACGAAACATGGTCAAAACACCACGTAATGTAGTAAAACCTCACAATAATGACGGCAGTGGCTGAGTTCGTTAATGTCCACATCTGTCACACGACAGGTTCCAGGTTCAAATCTTCCCAATGCCAAACAAAAAAAATATGGAGCCCTAACCGCCAAAAAGACTTAACTGACAAAAAGTAAATTTTACAGGAGAAGGTTTTTTTTTAAATATCTGTGCATTTAGTATAGCTATTACAGTGAAATTTAGTATGTAAGCTATATTTTGTGTTAGACATGCGATGCAAATAGTTTCATTCACCTATTTATAATATAACGGCGATTTTTCAGTGTTTTGTCAGTTAAGTCTTTTTTTCTTTTCCAGATTCCCCATCTGATCTTCAGTTTTTGTACCAAAAAACATTTGTGGTCACATATACTATTAACCCGCATCAAGTCTTTTTAATAAATGTTCCTTTTTATTAAATTATTTGCAAATTATTTTTGCCACAAAAAGAAAAAAAGACTTAACCAACAACTCGCAGCCACAAAAAAAATAAACAAAATACTTTGAATGTCGGTTAAGTCTTAATTGCTTTCGCTATAACTCTGTAACGGTACTTTTCACAGTTATGAAATTTGTGGAGAAGATGCGTATGGACACGAAATATAGGTTTTCATCAAAAAACGAAAATCCGAAATCGTGTCAGTTAAGTCTTTTTTGCGGTTAGGACTCGATATTTATTTAAAGCAAAAATTTAAATTTAAAAAAGAAAATAATATCAGTTTCATTGTTGTTGACAGGAAAAAATTAGAATTAGAAAAATTTATTTTGTTTTTTTTCTATTATATTTAGCAACGCGCTTTGTTATATCACTCAAGAACGTAGTTGAAACTCATTTAGCAACGCGCGTTGTTAAAACTGATTCAAACGAGCCATGCTCAAAATCTGGGTCGCAATGATAACCACGTTTCTGCCACTTTTGACAATATTATTTTCTCTGTGTATACTTTATTGTAGGAACTATGTGCTTTTACCAGTATATTAGAGGTACTTTAAATCGTATTTCAGCCAGAATTAAAGACATCCTCCTTACCAATACATGCAAGATGGGGTCTAGAATTCCTTTTTTCGCTTAATAACATTTTGAGTTTATTGCTGTTTGCATCCGGGTGATGCAAAATAGCTATCAAGTTACGTTATTTCTTAAGAACGCCGCAGCTATCTTTTAATTCTAGCCCTGGAGCGTCTAATTTTACAAAAGCTGTGACTATTGCTTTTTGTATAAAAATTAGACTTGATATAGCTTAGCTCGGTTTCAAGGTTTTCATTCCATTCAACAGTTTTGATGTTCGAAAAATTTGTTCCTAAAAGAGCACTTTCGTAAAACCAAAAAGCAAAAAGGCTCTGAATTGCTTCTCCGTATTTTTAATGTTAAATGACAAGACATGATAGTTTTTTGCAATAAATCCTCTATGATATTTGAAAGGGGATGGTAATAAACCTCGAGACGCTAAAGTTGTTTATAATGGATTCCCTCCGCCCTATGTGACGGACACAAAAAATACACGAAAAGTGAAGCTTACTTCGAACCTCTTCCTACGCGAAGCGGATGATTTTTTCTTCAAAACTCACCTAGAGTTTAATTTTTTTTTCTCTAAAATATCTTAACCTAAAAAGTTTAAAGACTGCACAGAGGTCACTATTCCCAAATTTTTGGTCGCGGGCTTGATGTTTCCATCATGTATAAATTAAATTTAAGCAATACTTTTGGCTTAAACAAAAAAAAAAAACGATTCTCCTAATTTGTTCTTAGTTTTAAAACTATTTTTGTCTAACATAAAACAATATTTTCCTTAATTAGATAAATAAATTTCACTTACCACATGTCCTTGTAATTCTGCTTCTCTATGAGATCTGTGAATGCCAAGTTGATCTTGAGTTGACCTTAGGCCAGCTAACTGATTGTAATGATGCAGCGGGGCATGGTGTAGTGAAGATAAAGGTTGTCCATAGGGATCTGTGCCTAAATATTCAAGAGCCCCGTGATTCTGTAAGTAGGCAGGTATCTAATTAATGTTAGATTATGTTTTGTAACTGCTGAACAAATTTGTGGTATTTATAATATTTTATAGTAAAATACATGTAACTTAATAATATATGTAAGGACTGTTCCAGCAAAATTTGATACTTTGTTTTTCATCAGTAAAAAAATACCTAATCAATTTATTTGTTTTTTTTTTATCAATGAGTAGTGTAACGAATATAAATAACTTTAAAACTATTAACAAATATTTATTTTCTATAAAAATATTTAACTTTTTTAAGTTTTATACAACTGTCTCGTCGACAGTACCGTACGACTTTCTCCACTTATTTCTGAAATCTTGTACTCTTCCGAAGATCTGATTCATTAGACCCATATATCTTTCAATAGAGCGAAGCTTTGGGCAGTTAAGTGGATTCGCATTTTTGGGACCAAAATTTACATTATTGCTATTGTACCATTCTATGGTGGCTCTAGTGTAGTGAGAAGTTGCTAAATCAGGCCAGAAATTCTGTGATTTTCTTCGCTTTAAATTTGCTCTTCTCCCAACAGATATAAAATTCGTGGCCTGGTAGCTGTTTGAAATCAACGC
This sequence comes from Calliopum simillimum, assembly GCA_951812925.1. NCBI lineage: Eukaryota > Metazoa > Arthropoda > Insecta > Diptera > Lauxaniidae > Calliopum > Calliopum simillimum. Next base: position 42,084,692 of record OX638371.1, on the reverse strand, counting down.
ATATTTCATCGTCCATTATGTAGCAGCCAAATTCAGTCAGATAACATTCATATAACTTTAGAACACGCTTTTGAGCCTCCAACTGCTTTTGATCGCAACGCTTTGGTACTTTTTGAGCTCTTTATATCTTTAGTCTTTGTATAGAATATTTTGGCAGTGACTTGGCTTCACTTTTTTCACCATATGTGGGTCTATATCGGCTTTTCTATCTGAACCCGTTTTTCGCACAATAAGTTCACCCTTTCTATAATTCAAAATAACCCTTTGGACAGTGATTTTTGATGCACCTGTTTTTTTTTTTTATTGCTAGACATCGTTATCTATATCTTTATCAAAAAAACCGTAATTTCCACTCGAAAAAACAAGAAAAAAAAAAAATGCAAATAGTTGGAATAGTTTATAGGGGTCTGCACAAGACGTCTTGTTTGCGTTTTAAGACATTTCGTTTCAAGATATGTTATATTTTGTACCCGTTTTTTATTTATCAAATGCTCTAGTTCAGTGTCGTGTGTAAATGTCTTGACAGAACTAGAATTTGAAAGAAAATAAACAAATACTGTGCTAATTTGTCTTGTTTGATTTGTTTCAGTTATTTTAGTTGCATACTGTAGTAGTAGTGTACACTACTAAATGCTAATGGTGTGATAAAAGTAGTTTATCGCTCTCTTTTTGCGCCTCTTTTTTGTTTACGCTCTCTCTCTCTGTCGCAAAAATGTATGAAAGTTACTACAATTCTGCAAGTGTTACCATATCATACATTTTGTTGTGGTTTCTCTACTAGCACGTTTTACAGTGACCTGAAGTATTTGTTTTTATAAAATAGAGTTCACTGATGTATTTTTTAGAACCAAGTTTATTTTTCACACTGATAAAACAAGACAATGTAAATAGTGTCAAAATGAAATCAGTGTACACGATGACTTGAATCTTGAATTTTTTGGATCAAATGCATCAGTTCAGTGTAAAATGTGGGTGTAAAAAAAAGTACACTTTATTTCAAGATGTCTTGTGCAGACCCCTAATAGTTTATAACTGTCATAATAAAAGTAAAAAAAAAATTGAAATGATCTGGAACTTGGTTTCTTGGCATTTTAAATCAAATTTTCTATTTTTTTAATGTTACGGTAAAGCGAAAACAGTGTTTTTTTTTTTGCTTTTAGGTGAAGATATCTCAAAAACCGTACAAGCTATAACAGTTCTGAGACCAAATTCTGCCACCTCCAAGTCATTATACTAAATTTTTCAATTTTAACAGTCGGAATAATGTTGTTATGTTAAAATTGAAAAATTTAGTATAATGACTTGGAGGTGGCAGAGGAGTAGAAACTTATCCTTAAAAGACACAACCATGAACTCGAAGATTATCTAACCATTTCACATTACAAAAACTTGACAATTTGGGTTTATCAGGGACTGAAAACCCCATTTCAAATTCTATCAGCGTAATGATCGAAAGCATAAGCGACTATGGTGCAAATGTGGCATCAGTTTAACTGTGGATGCATTAGTCCAAAGTCTCGGCTATAATCCCATCGAAAATTTGTGGGTCTATTTAAAGAAAAAGTTCGCGTAAAGACAACAAAATACCGAACTTCATTTGAAAATACAATATTGGAAAAGATCGAGTAATTACAATACAACCTGGAAATGTTGGTTCCTTCTATGTAAAAACGTCTACAATGTGTGGTAGATGCTTATGGTGGTCATTCAAAGATGGCTGTAAACAAGAAAGATACTAAAAATTTAATATAAGAACATTTCTTTTTATTTGTAAAAAGACTTTCTTGACACATAAAAAATCGGGTATTATTTGTTTTTATTGATTTTTTCTTTATTTTGCATTGAATTAGCAAATTTTTTTTTCACGAATCCTTTTTAAATATAGCAAGCAACTATTATTCATGAAAAAAGTTTGGCAAACTTGTAAGAAGTACGTTTTTTTTGTTTAATAAGTTAAAAATATAAATTTATTTTCAATGTAAAAAGACATTCTTGACAAACTGTATCATACTGAAAATTAATTTTTTTGGTTCATTTTGATTAATTTATACGGTTTTTTGTAAGTAAAGTGTTGCTCATATATTCGTTGTTGGGATCATTTTAAAGCAGTGAAATCCAAACTCTATAGGGTAAGCTGGGGTACATTTGACACCGGGGCACATTTGACTTTGCCATTTTTGGTGTGAACACGTCTATCGAACCAAAAACCTGAAATGCAGAAACATAACTAATTAGAGTGGAAGCAACGTAATGAACGTTGGCAGTTCTCTTGCGACTCCTCCCGCGCCAATACGTTTTTTTAACTTTTTGTGTATTTTTTTGTAATTTTCGGCATCTTGTTCATAAGTGTTTTGCAAATAAATTTGTATTGTTTTTTGAAAGTAAGTATGGCAATTTGGCAGCAGTAATCTTTATAATTAATAGAATAAAAGTGTTTTTTGTCAAGGTCAAATAGTTTAAATTATAAAATATTTTTAATTCTTCAAGAGATTTTGGGGCACATTTGACTTTTGCCGAAGGGGCACATTTGACGATCGTGTTTGTGTATCTTAAGAGATGGCGATGAAAAAAAGTTAAATACGCTATTTCTAATATCGGAAACCAAAAAGAAAACCCCGACTTCCGAACAGAATCTATTTCATTTGATTTAATATAATTTGTTACCTTTGTTTTATCTACAACACAAGATTTTTGAATAGATGCTTTCCAGGACCTCTGCCATTTATTTTAATTTGAAAATCTGTATGGATGAATTCCCGAAGTAAACATATTGACATCAAAGTTCATCATGAATGCGAAGTTTTTAATAATAATCAAATTGATTTGAAATACGCCCCATCATGTGAAAGCGCTGCAGATATCTTGCCGATGGTGTTACCCAAAATCCAGACCAAAAAAATTTCCACCAAACTGGGTCTTATCATACATTATATGTTGATGTTTTCATTAAGGGTATTGTTGGAAATTGTACTTTATGCTCCAAAAACCCATTTTGTTATGTGGGAGAAATTGAAGAAGTAAGTACTTAATTGGCTATACCTCATACAAAATCAGTTATTTGAGAAGAGTTTCACCATTAAGTTGGGTTTTTATAAAACCGGAAGTGGAAGATTTTTGCCTGACTTTGAGGAGTGCAATTGAGTTTAAACTACCAACTCCAACAAATCCAGCCTCAACTTCACGTTCACGCACTAAATACGTATTTGACATCGACTTCTCACATACATAAAATAAGTCTCCGTTAATTTGTATTTATATGAAAAAAAATATGTATTAATGTTTTGTTTAATATTTCAGTGTTATTTTTGTGAGTGTCAAATGTGCCCCTTGCAATGTCAAATGTGCCCCGTACCTGGGGCACATTTGACAAAATGACTTTTTTTGAAAAAATTTGAAAAGTACTCTTAATGCAGTCTTTTTAAAATTTTTTTTTTCTTAGTTTTAATCTTAAATAATCAATGTTTCAGAAACAGTAAAGAGTATTAAGATCGTGCAATAATTTTCAAAGATACAGGCCTTTGAAAATTTTGTGTCAAATGTGCCCCAGTCTCCCCTACTAGCGCATTTTGTCTATGTGTAAAAGTTATGAAAGCTTTAAATTTAAAAGCTTTTAGTTGAAAATCTCATTGATAGTTTCCACTGAGAAAAAAAGAATGCTGCTTGTGTCTGATTTAAGTTTTCATGCAAGGCTTCAACTTTTTTGCAGTTTTAGTTTTTATTTTCTCTTCTTATACGAGCTAAAATTGTGTGTTTTCTGTATGGGAGCTCCATTAAGGGGTGGAAAAAAGAGAATAGTATGCTCGAGAAAAATGTTGAGGAGTAAAAATTAATGGGGGTTTGTGAAAATTTTTTTCCTCTCCCGGCAATGAGAAATTTGTTTTTGATGTTTTTATCAACATTTTGTATGGGAGCCCCCTTTAGGGGTGGAAAAAAGGGGGTAGTATGTTTGAGAGCTATATTAGAGAGGTAAACTTTTTTTTTTCTCTCCCGGCAACGAAGAGTATTTAAGTGCTCGTTCACTCACTTTTATGTTAATTAAAATGACATTTTTATGCTCCAATATTTTTGTCCGACAATGTGACCACTTGGTTTTGAATATTTTAATTGACCAATTCTGAAAAAATTGGCTATGTGGCAAAAAGTTTTTGATTTCGTAATTTTGGCATGCTCGGCATGACTCGTCAAACACCCCAAGATTTTTGTCCGACGAAACACGTATTTTAATGCAACTTTGGCACCTTAGTATGCTCTTTCTAAAACTTTTATCTATTATTTCTTGTCTCTTTCCAGTCCTGAGTTATCCTATAGTATTTTGCCAAAGTCGTAAACTTAAAAATGCGATTTCCCATAAACTCAAAATTGCCGGTAAAATAATATTCAGCGACAACTTGTAAACTGAACACTAGTCAATAATTTGAAAATTATTAAATCATTGTCTGATTAATATAGAATGTATCAAATTACTCGAAAACTTCTAGCTTCTATATACATTTAAACAAAACGTTTGGACATCAATTCAATTCTAACATTGCACTGTAGGAAATTCAGCTACACAGGTGTCAAAGTTTCTACTTCCGAAAAAATAAAAATTTTGTTGTTCTCGCTCAAAAAATTCGCGTGTATCCAAAAGTGAATATTTCTCTTAACTCAAAGCTAATAAAAAATATTTAAAATAGAAACGGGAACTAATAGAAAGTAGTTACTCTGTATATAAAAAAATTTGTCTTTTCATATAGTGGCTTTAAAGAAATTTACGTTTTCTTCACTGAGCTTAAAATCGTAAAATATTTTTTTAAATTTAAGTTTTGGTAAGCAGGGAAAAACGCAGCCCAGCCTCGGCCTATTTCTAACTGATATAAATATGTACAGCAACCGATTTTGAGCTCTACTGCAAGAAATTTTGTTTTGCACTTTTTTGAGATTTTTTAATAGTCGGCATTTTTTTAGACAACTTCTCAATACGAAATGCAGACTTGTTCGATATCTGGAGCGCCGAAGAAGACAAAGAGTCAGCAGTTTTAAATCATTTGATAAATCTCTTGAATAATCGAACTCGTTTGCGGAATTTTTGGGTGAAAAGTCTAAAACCTTTTGTTAACATTTGAAAGAAAAATGAAGAAAAACCACTCGTTTATCATGTCAATATCTACTAAATTTGCAAAAGTTTGAAAAATTTTGTTTTGAGACTGCTGATATCATAAAAATAAAATATCCCTGTTATCCGATCACAACCACAGTCCACAAAGTCATTATTCATTCTAAGGAAATTATTCAAAGTATGGGACTTCCGGTAGGATACTTTGCAGAAGACGCAGCTGAGTGTTGGAATAAAATTTACAAATCAGATAGATTGCATCACGCTCGTAATTGTGGCAAAACAATAAATCTTACCGAAGTTTTTCATAGAACTTTGAATACTTCAGATCCCGTCATTTCCACCATTTCTTTTAGTAAACGGATAAAAGTACGAAAACGAGCGCCACTTCCACTAGAAGTCATAAATTTATTAAGTTGCGTTGAAAATAATAAGGAAGGCAATTTAAACAAACCAATAGAAAATGAAGATGGAACAGAAAGTAATGATAATTGTATATTGGAAAATTTCGAGCTTGCATCTGAGTATAAATTTTAATATATCTTAATTTGTATTTTACAGATGAATTTACAAAGTTTTCTTATGTTTTTAAATAAGCTCAGTTTATGAAATGTTTGAAAAAATTTGTTGAAAACATTTTCAAATTTCCCATAGTGCATTGTTGAATTATAAGAATTATTTAGGAACAACAATAAAATTGTCTTGCCTCGGCAAATTACTTAATTTCAATATTGTTTATTTAAAATTTGCCATTAAAAAAAACAGGTCAGTTAAATCTCCATTCACATGAAATACTTAAGTAACTGGTTATACGTTTAGTAAAATTATTACCTGTTGTTGTGGCGGGCTTTGTGTAGAATGATGGAACGGCGGCGGGAAATATGGTGGCTGGAAATCGGATTGTAATGATTGATGATGCATTGTAGCTGCAGAACCATGTGAACCACTATGCCCTCCATGTCCTGTACCTGGGCCACCCCTTCCGCTATGACCTCCTGTGTGTGTAGTGTAGGCAGGACTGCTACTTGATAATCCTAAGCTTCCATGACTAGTGAGTCGCTCCTAGAAAAGCAAACAAATTTTATTTAATAAAGCTTTTGACAATAATTTTTGGTTTAATCTTTTTTTTTAAAGCTCAAGGAAAGTGGTTAATACATTTTGAATTTACAATACTTGTCTCTGAAGTTCTTTCAAACGGATTCGGAAACTCTGAGATACTTAACTATCTATTGCCCAAAGTAATATTAATGTGGAGAACTCGTTTTTTTTTTTTAACTACAAAATACAATTTTTATTACTCATAAGGAAATTTTAAGCTAAATATTATCTGAATAAAATTTACATCCCTTATAGATTTCCAATTCCGAATTCAAGCCTGGAAGTAAATTTTTTTTTTTCAACTTTCAATATATTGAAGTTTTCATCGGTTGAAAAAATGTAGAAATGGCAATTTTGCTTTAGTAATGAATTCCTTGAAATAAAATTTTATTTTTCTTTGAGTGATCTCTTTATTCTTTTATTTTAACAACTCAACGGTGGAAATTTTTAATCAACCTCCACTTTCCAACTTACCAACTTTCGGAACCGGAGCCGGAGGTTAAAATCAATTGAAAGTTCCATCCTTTTGAAAGCGGAACCGAAGCTCAGTAACATATAGTGATGAGAAACTAATAGAAGTCTTAGTCTTGGGCCTTGGTGTTGGTTTTGATATTGAGTTTGGGTCTTGTTATTGGACATTAAGTCTTGGTCTCGATCTTGATTTTGAAAAAATTTCTAAAGTTTGTTGAGTATTCAAAATTTGCAAACCTAATTTTTACAAACCAGTTGGGTTTTTAAGATGCCAAATTTCGAATTGAGAGATCCGTTTATGCATGCAAGGGGCGTGACAAAACTATTAACTATAAATTACAAAGACTGAAAAGCAGTCTCGGTCACGAAGACCACAGCAGTCTTGATCTTGAAATTATATCAGCGTTTTTGCCTTGGTCTCTAAAATTACCAAGATCAAGGACGCAAGACCAAGGCTAATTTTGCTCATCACTAGTAACATCCCTAGTAAGGTTATACATACTCTAATACTTATAGTTGTTCCAGTGCGATATATATTCAAAAAGTTTAAAACGAACAGCTTTGGAATTCCCAAGCCCATGCTCGATTTCACTTATGGACTTCCAAAATCTATGAACATTTTTGACTATCATTGGCCTAATCTTGGGTACAATTACGAATGTGATGCGTCCATTTCGAGTTCATTTATTTCTGGGATTTGGTCTCAGTGTTTAGTTTATAGATAGCACGTATTATGCTCAACAAGCTGGGTCGATCACCATGCAAAAAAAAAAAAAAAATCGTTTTTTTCTAACCATCTAAATTTGTTCTTTGGCTTATCGTAAGACTTCACACAAAGTTTACAAAATATTTTGCCTCTGGTGAAAGCACGGTGCTCTTGAACAGTCGATGGGTGTGATGAAAATGTCGACAAAATCTGTGAATGGGGTTTTATTTGTACTAGTTGAGTGGCATAAAAAATGAGAACTCCGAAATCGTAGCTGCTCATCTCCGTGAAATATCGCAAAAATACATATGCCATATAAGTAAAATAAAAAAAAATAAAAAAAGAAACACAACAAACAAATATAAAAGTTTTTATTTTAAATGTATTTTGGAATGCTGAATCTGAATTCGGCCTATCTCATATGGTTATTGAGATAGCCTAGCCTAAGCAATCAAAAAAGACCGCTTTTGCCTTCTTTTGAAGCTATATAACTAGAATATAGAGCATTCATTTCGGGGTTTGCATTTTTTAGGCCACTAAACTAGTACAAATGAAACCCCATTCACAAATTTTGTCGACATTTTCATCACACCCATCGACTGTTCAAGAGCACCGTGAAAGCTTTAATTATTCTGGAATTTTTATTGGACCGAAAACACAATATTTGTATGAAAAACTTTTTTGTTCTGCTACATAAAGCGAAACAAAAATTCTCAAAAATTATACATAAAAATTGGTTAAGTTATGCATTAAAAGTTTTTAAAAAATCGCGCTCCGCCCCAAGATATTGATTTTAGAAATAATGATAAATTTCAAATTTCAAAATTGTTATCAATTACTGTAATGCCTAAACGTATGCTTCAGTTATTGTATAATTTCAAACAGGGTGCCTTTTAAAATACAGTGGACCTCACTTAATTGACGTGATAAATAATTTGAACTTTTCGGTTATATATAGCGGGGAATCAATTCATCTGATAAGCCGTCGGATCAATGAAAAGATTTCTGAATAAGTGATCGATTCAGTCAATTAATCGAAGAAAAAAATGGCATGCGACGATTTTTAGTTTTAATTTAGTGTTTTTTTGTGTGCACAAATATAATACAAAATTCTTAAATTTACAGCTTACAAATAGAAAATCCATTTTACTTTTCAGCAAGTATTGCCTTTATCTAATTTGCGATCATTGTTGCTTTTAATACCGTTGATCTTTGAAAAGGGGTATTTACATTAAGGTGCAGCAAAATTAAAAAAAAAGAGTGCATCAAAAATTATCATAGATTAAGATCTTAAAACAAAAACTGCATACTTAGTTTTGGTCAAAACTCCCGAAAAGATGTCCCGCCCGGGGCTTGAATAAAGGTCTAAACGACAAAAATCATTGTTTTTTCGCAGTTTTTTTATTTTATCTCAAAAACCACGAAACTATTTGTAGTAATTATTCCTAAATCTTTGAAAGGGATTAATTTTCTACATTTCTTGATTTTTTCTCATTGCTCTACAGTGAAGTTTGCCCTATGGAAGTCCCGGAAGAAGTAAAAATTTTTTGATTCAAAAAACGGTTTTTTTCCTATAATTCAAGATACAAGAGACACACAAAAACTTTAGAGCTCAATAAATGTAGAAAATTTGCTTTCCTATAGTTTTGCTTTGAAATCTTGATTCCAAAAGTAAACGGTTTTCCGCTAGAGGCCGAAATTTGTTAAAAATAATTGTGTATCATGAAACAGCGACCTTTTATTGTTTGGTTTTAAGATATCCAAAAAAATTTGATTAGAAACTAATAAAAAAACTAAAAGCTTCTTAACATGGCCTTTAGAATGGAAATCGGATTAAAATTGCGCGAGTTATGATAATTCTTACATACTTGGTATTTTTTGTAAAGTTCTAATTTTGGGTATTTTTGTTTCACAGTGCGTTTTGCATCCACAACTTAAGATTTTTTTATGATTATTTCTTTACGTTAAAGGACGATAAACAGCGCAACTTTCAGGACCAAGAATGTCAAAATCGGTTTGTAGTTTCCTTGCGAATTTCAGCCTGAGAGTTTGGATTTTTTTCCATTTTTGTCAAATACGGCTTTTTTTGAGTATGATCGACTGTATGATCGACTGTATACCCTGTAGGAAATATATTTTGCTATATTTTGGTCCTGATAGTCATCTTTCCACAGCTAACAGTTTGTGCCCTAGAGGCCGATTTTTGTGATAAAAGAAATCGAATTTTTAGAAATTTTTATTTCGAAGTGACCTTTTGATGTTCTTGCTTGCAAATTTTCCAAAAATTTTAAAAGGGCACTTAAGAAAAAGTTAAAGGCTTTCAAACGTTATCTTTAAAAAAGAAATCGGTTGAAATTTACGCAAGATATAAAAGTTATAAGAGAGAGACATAAGAGTATTTTTTTATTGTGCAGATATGATTTTTGGTTATTTTTTTGTATCACAGAGTATATAAAAACTTTCATATCTCGCGTAAATTTCAACCGATTTCTATTCTATGGACTACGTTTGAAAGCTTTTAAACTTATCTGAAATTTTTTACAAAAATTTTGGGAAAATTTCCAAGCAAAAATATCGAAAGGTCGCTTCGAAATAAAAATTTCTAAAAATTCGATTTTTTTTATCACAAAAATCGGCCTCTAGGGCACAAACTGTTAGCTGTGGAAAGATGACTATCAGGACCAAAATATAGCAAAATATATTTCCTACAGTTTTTGGGACATAATAGTACACATTTTTACGGTAATTAGGGTATACAGTCGATCATACTCAAAAAAAGCCGTATTTGACAAAAATGGAAAAAAATCCAAACTCTCAGGCTGAAATTCGCAAGGAAGCTACAAACCGATTTTGACATTCTTGGTCCTGAAAGTTGCGCTGTTTATCGTCCTTTAACGTAAAGTAATACTCATAAAAAAATCTTAAGATGTGGATGCAAAACACACTGTGAAACAAAAATACCCAAAATTAGAACTTCACAAAAAATACCAAGTATGTAAGAATTATCATAACTCGCGCAATTTTAATCCGATTTCCATTCTAAAGGCCATGTTTAGAAGCTTTTAGTTTTTTTATTAGTTTCTAACCAAATTTTTGGGGATATCTTAAAACCAAACAATAAAAGGTTGCTTTTTCATGATACACAATTATTTTTAACAAATTTCGGCCTCTAGCGGAAAACCGTTTACTTTTGGAATCAAGATTTCAAAATTAAACTATAGGAAAGCAGATTTCCTACATTTATTGAGCTCTAAAGTTTTTGTGTGTCTCTTGTATCTTGAATTATAGGAAAAAAACCGTTTTTTGAATTTAAAAATTTTTACTTCTTCCGGGACTTCCATAGGGCAAACTTCACTGTAGAGCAATGAGAAAAAAACAATAAATGTAGAAAATTAATCCCTTTCAAAGATTTAGGAAGAATTACTACAAATAGTTTCGTGGTTTTTGAGATAAAATAAAAAAACTGCGAAAAAACAATGATTTTTGTCGTTTAGACCTTCATTCAAGCCCCGGGCGGGCCATCTTTTCGGGGGTTTTGACCAAAACTAAGTATGCAGTCTTTGTAACAAGGCCTGCTCCTAAGATAATCTTTGATGCAACCTATAATTTCCCATTATTTCGAAAAAGTGCTGCACCCTAATTTACATGTATTTTTCATTTTGTCAATATTTTCTTCTTATTAATTAACTGAGGAAACTAATTACGCGGGAATCAAACACAGGTCATTTATGCAAGAAAATCAATTGAAAGAGGGTTAACTTAGCGGGTTCTACTGTACTAGCATATTGGGCCTTACCGTAATTCTGAAGGTAGTTTCCATTTTCAAGAATATACTCCCCCTCAGAGAGGGAGCACTAGAAGTAGTGAAAATTTTATGAATGGAAACTCCCCTTCCTGCAAGGATGTTTTTTTATTTTAATATCGTTGACATTTTCAGAAATAACCAGTTTGCAACGCTGTGTTTTTCCAAGAGCGTTGACATTTTACACAAAAACAACATCTGGCAACGCTGAGTCTTTCCCATATCTTTGACGTTTTGCGCAAACAACCTGTCTGAACGCTGATTTTGTTCCAACTTCGTAGACATTTTGCACAAAAAAAAAAAAACATGTGGCAACGCTGACTTTTTCCAAAAAAAAAAATATTTGCCAATGCTCTTCCATCCATTTCCCACTAGATTTTGACATCTAAATTAAAAAAACAGATAAAGAAGCAATGCCAATTGCATCTGGATAAAATTTGTGAAAAGTTGATGTTTTGCTTTTTTAATTAAAAAATTATTTTTTTATCATTTTAGTGGATTTATAAATAAAAAGTTTGTACCAACAAGTTCACAAAAAAAAAAATTAAGTAGTTTTAGTAGAATCGGTAGAAGCGTTTCCAACTTATACGCTTGGATGAATATTCTAAATTTTAGTGTCATAAATATGAAAGCTATTTCAATAAGCTATAAAAATGTCGTACTAAAGTTATTAATTTTTCAAACGTTATTTATAATTATTCATTTATACATTAGTATTCCCCAGCAAAAAGTTGTGGAGCAAATAAAAGCAATAAACGTGAAAAATTTCCATCAAAAACTAATGCCGATTGCCTTATTATTACAGTAAATTTTCCCCTACCAGAAAATGTTTTTGCGATCGCATACTAGGGAGTAAGAGCATAAATTCTCGAGAATATTTATTTACGACGAGGCCCATTATTTCAAGTTAAAACTGAAAGTATGCTATGCCTTTATGCAATTTTTACAACAAAACATAACGTATAAATTAAATCCTCATCTGAGACGGAAAGTCATTATAAAAAATAAATTAGAATTTAATTCAAACAAAACCTTACAGACGCACAGTGCTGTCACTCCATACAACGGAACGGCATTTCCACAGTTTTGGTTTGATTTCAATAAGATTTACCATATTGATACATTTTTTTACGCTGTTTTCAGAAATGCAATTAATTTTTAAATGCAATGAATAGAAAAAAAGATATTCAAATAAATAAAACCGCGAAAATTAACTCGAAAAAATGTTTGTGCAAGCTTTTAGGCTGTAAAAAACCATATTAAAAATTTAATAGTTCATAGTGTTTTTGACATATAAAAGTATGCTGTAAAAAAAAATCAAATTTAAAAAAATTCAAAAGCATTTGAAAAAAATTTTGTGGTGTAAATTTTATAAAATCATTGATTTTTACGTAAATACGGGATATTCAGATACATATTTAAAGTAAACGGGGAAAAACGGGGTTGTGAATTTTTCCTATCTTAAAATATGGAATCTGTACTATCTGTAGGTTTAAGGACAATGCCCGCATGTCCCGTCTTTTTTTTTCCTGCTCTAAAGAAAATTGGCATTTTCCGGTTTTTAATATTTGAAATTTTTTTTTTATATTTATTAAAATAACTTTAATTTGGCTAAAAAAATTTGCAAACAAAAAATATTACAAATAAACGGGTATATAGGCTTTTGTATGCGTTTTATTTTATAACAATTGCTTTTGAGGTTTAGGAGCAGCAATTATTTTTAAAAAGTTCTGCGATTAGCAAATTTTCTTAAATGTTTTTTTTTTCGAAAAAAAGTTCGACTTTAACAAGCTGTAACACTTACAAATCACACTAGTTTTCAATAATTTTCAGGGAATTTCTTAATTGGACTATTTGCTGTAGAATGGCATAAAAAAAATTTTAAATTTCAACAAAAATTTTTTACGCAAATGCCTTCTATCGCAGCACTGTGAGACGGCTCCATTTTATTTTGGAAATATATCTAAAAATTAACTAGGAAATAACGCCAAAAAAGTTTTTGGCCTTATTTCCAAAACAAAATGGAAATAACGCCAGAATTTTGCATGTGCGTTTTTCCAAAAAATTTTCTAGCGTTATTTCCTATGCACGTCGTGCTTGAACCAAGTTTAAATAAAAGTTTCTTGCATATGAGTTTTTTGACTGAATTATGTTACGTAATAACTTCACGAATCAAATGATCCCAAAATTAAAAAAATCGAATGGGCACTTTTTGAAATAAGGAGCCTTAAGCAATAACTATAAAAAGTTAATACAACACAAAATTAAAAATATTTGTAACATTTTGCAAACTATTTTTTCTAAACTAATTTGAGGTCGCTGAACTCGAAAAACGCATTTATTTTTTTTTCCTTGGGGTCGTTCCCAAGTTATTCGATAATTTATAATTTCGAGGTTATAGCTTCATATACATCAATATATTTCTATGACGCCAAGTCCGATCAATTTTATTTGTCCACGCTTACAAAGAGTGATTAACGGCGCTTCTAACAAGTATACCAATAATTATGCTCCAAACAAAATTGACTGAGTTAAAGCAGGAAAAAGCTTGATATTTCAAAAATTTTTTAAATTTTTCACATCAACTTCAAATGAAACACTTTGTTTTTGGCACATATTTTTTTTAAATAATTATTTTTAGAAATTTTATTTAATGGCGCATATAATTGCAAATATTTTAAGCCTATGTTGAGCAATATCGAATGAAATTTCCAAAATATATTAAGGTTTTAGAATCTTGCATAGTTTTAGGGGGCAATTTTTTGAAACATCCTGTTTTTCATATTTTGTACTTAGAGTACAACTAGTTTTTTCCTTAAAAATCTTTCAATATTAGCTTTCAAACTGGCGGCGGACATTCGAACTTTTTTTCTTTTGTATGGGGGTCGATACTATATAATGGACACTCTATCTAGCAAGAATGTATGATAATAAGACAGCTGTTGTTTTTTTTCGAATTCAGAATCTTTTTATTATATTTATTATGAAACTTCAAAAAAATTAAACGTAGCAACATTCCATTACGTTATCCTCGACAATATTTGCAAGAAGCTCTAGCCTGTTATACATGACAGAGTTGAGGGATTTCATAGCGGCTGACTAACTTTAAAAATGCATATGATTCATTAGGAAAACTCATTTCGCTTAAATGGAAATTTATGGAAAAACAAGGTCATATGCACACAAGAGCAACTGATCCTCATTAATTTAATTTACACCTTGATATAACTTGGAATAATATATTTTTTAATGGAAAGTTCATTGACGGTACATTAGTTCTTGTCAGAAGATTAGTTACGTAGGTTTAGTATCTGAGGAACGACAGGCCAAATCAAATCCTGTTTGACTATCTTTAGAGCATAATTTGTATCGTATTTGTCTGTATGTACGTATTCTTCTGAATCTACGAGGAGCATATTGCCAAAATATATTTAGGATTTATAAAATAGATACATCATTTTTAGAACGACACCCTCCTCAAAGGTTTTTTTCTGTTAACTATTGTACTTATATACTATAGATAAGGCATGACTTGTCAAAACATATCTGCTTCTCATTTATTCCCTTTACCTACCCAATAACGTTATTTTAAAATTTTTCGAAAGTAAACTCGTCGCCCGAGTTCTCATTTGCCCCATACGCATATTCGTTAAAAAAACAAAAACAAATAACTTGCGTTTGTTTCGACAAAAGATATGTTATTTTGCTTTTTTAACGAATATGCTTATGGGGCAAAAGAGAACTCAGACAACGAACTATAATTTTAAATATTGCGCTGTACTATTACTGTGATTGCTTGATTGTTTCAATAACGGAAACTGGCTACGTATAATCTTATTAAACATATGTATGTTTTCAGAATTTACTGGGGACACGTCAAAAATAATACAATACTTTAGTGCTGCAAAGCTGGAGTTTTGTGGGAAAATAAGAAATTTATCAAGATCACTGCCGCATTATAAGTTATTTAGGCTTAAAGGTGGCTAAAAGAAGTAAAAGTTTTTTTGTACGACTCAAAGTTTTCGAGATATAGTACAGTGAAGTGACATGCAACATTGTGGACCAACCATTTTCTGTTGAAGTAACCGTCGCGACTTTTGAGTTTAAACATCAAATCTTAAAAAAAAATCATGATTTGCTGACCATTGGTGGAGTTGTGAGCATTTCAAGAAATTTATTAATCTAGTTAATGCAGCTTTTTTAGTTTTTTTTAAATTTTATACCTCTTGAATTGCTTGATAAAAAAAAACTTTTAAAAATCATGAATGCTAGTCTCAACTGTTACAACGAGTGTAAGAAAAAACCTTTAAAAAAATTCGGAGATACTTAAGCCGTCCAGGATTTTTGACCCCCATGCCACAAAAGGTCACATATTTCCAGACCCCCCCTCCCCCCTATGTCACGTCACAAAATTGAAATCGAAAATTACATTGTTGCGGCTAATAACATCAATAGCATGTAAATAAATAGCAGTGAAAACAAATAGAATTCATAGCAATTAATAGGACATTTATGATAACATTTAAAAAATTATACCTGTGTTTTAGACGACAGTTTTCAGTGTTTAATTAAGCACTTACTGAGAAAGGCATGGGAGAGCAACAACTAAAGTGCTTAATTTAACACAGCTAAATTTGCGTGTTTAATTACTCAACACAAAGTAGACTGTTGATGTTGCCATACTACACTGAATATTAGTTGTGTTTAATAGGATTTTAACATAGTGGCACCACATTTTTACCGATTTTTCGGCAAGCGGACGGAAGTGGTGCAGAAACAAAAAGCAGAATAAAGTAAAACAAAATAAGAAGAAGGTGATAGCACACAAACTCGTTTTAGAAAATCAGTGATAACTACGTCTTAAACACAGCTAATAACAAAATACAATTCGAAAGGACACTGATTTTCAAAACATATGTTTTCTGCTGAATTTATTGGAATAGTTTCCAATTCTCCGTTGTCCTCCTTTTCCTTCGGAATATCCGCTAAACCAGTAAAATCTAAATAGCCCTTGTCTAGCCAATCCACTTTATCATCGATTATGATGACCATTAGATAGTATCACAAAAAAAAAGTTCGAGTGACCGCCCCCAGTTTGAATGCTAACATTTGAAGAATTTTAAGGAAAAAAAGATTTTTTTTTTCGGCCTCATAATTCGATGCAGTTTTGTTTTTTTCTTATATCTCCGCCATTTGACGTCCGATCAACAAGTATAGTATATAGTTGTAAATGTCTCTACATTCATTCATAGAACATTTTATTCATAGAAGTCATTTATATCAGATTTTTTTTTTTTCACTAGTCGTTCTCATTATCTCAGTTTTTACCACCAAATCATAAAACTCATCTCTACAAAGTTACCTCAAATGGTTTTTTTTTTTTTTTTTAATACTATACTTCATTTATTTATCGAATCTTCTCGTCTTAGGAGACTAACAATTAGTTTAAAAATTTTAATCCTAAATAACATTATTATACATTATTATGTTTAATATATAATTTCATATTAAATGTGTCTCCAGAGTTTATAGGGACTTGTACATCCAATGAGTTCAGAAAGCATACAAATTTGCGCCAGTAGTTCCGGCTGCATATGTAGCAGGAACAACCACAATATAGAGAGTATGCGCCAGTAGCTGCATGTACCAGTTTCAAGTCCCACCGTAGAGAATGCGCCAGTTACCGGCTGCATAGGAAGAGAGTGCGCCAGATACCGCCGGCTGCATAGAAAGAGTGTGCGCCAGATACCGGCTGCATATACAATTTTAGAAGCCAGCCACCTTAACATGACTCATTGCTAACAATATCTATAGCAGGGCGATCCTTTCTTTTTAGTCTGGAGAAATTTTCTAATTTCTTCAAACTCCGTGCCAATGGATTAGGATGATACATCAATCTTTCAGCATAATTTTGCTTGTATTTGTTGATTTCGTCTTTAACCAAGGGGATGCATATGTCCCGATGCATGTGTTCATTCCGTATATACCATGGAGCACGTGTAATAGTTCTTAAAATTTTGGACTGCGTCCGTCGTAATAGTTCAATGTACGAGAAGCTGGCGTTACCCCATAACTGTATACCATATAACCAAATTGGCTTAATGATGGATTTATATAAAAGGATTTTATATTAAAGTTTCAGACGGGACCGACTATTTATGAGCCAATGCAGAATGGAGGCATTTAGTTTAACATGCGTTTTTTCCATTTGTGATTCTATTAACCTGTTCAATTGTTCCGTGGTATTTTCGGAAACCGAATTGACCTATCGGTTGCATGAGGTATTATTTTTGATAAAATTAGTTTTTCAAACAGTTTGGATACGCATGGTAAAAGACTGATGGGTCTATATGAAGAAGGCAATGTGCGATTGTTGAAATTGAAGAAGTTATAGCGAATCTAAAAGCTCAGTATAAAATATGAAAAACAGGATGTTTCAAAAACGAATATCGCCCCTAAGACTATGTAATATTTTTTTTTCTTTTATTTATTCGTATGCGGTTTGAAATGTCTTATTTGTATGCTGTAAGAAAAAACAAGACTGCATCGAATTTAGAGGCAGAAAAAAAAAATGTTTTTTCCTTAAAATTCTTTTAAACTTCACTTCAAAAAGTACAGAGACAAACTGTAAAACATATTGAATAAAAGTTAAAAGTCATCACTGGAAAAAATACTAAGCTTTGCATTATTTGCCTAGAATACCATTCAGTTATAGTGATTGACATTATTAAAAAATAATGTATGTAAATAAAACAACAGGCTTTAGAAATGAAAGTGCTACAGTAGCTCAGAGGCCTACACCCAGGGTATATATATATATATATATATAACGCAGAGAAGGAGGCGTGGCAGGTATGGAAAAGTATATATATTCTAGATCAGCGTCACCTCCTGAGTCGATATAGACATGTCCGTCTTTTTGGCTGGGTGTGCGTGGAAATACATTTTTTTGGGAAAACTGAGCACTTAAATACTAGGGATAGTAAGTACAAGCTCTGAGCAAAAACTAGGCGAATTCGGACTATAGGGCGTGGCACCTCCAATATTAACCAAAGTTTCAAAATGTAATAATGAAAGCGTTTTTTGAGATAACCCATCCAAATTGCACTCGAACACTCAAATCAATAAATGTAAGCTCTGAGAAAAAACTAGGCGAACTCGGACAAGAGGACGTGACACCTCCCATATAAGCAAATATTCAAAATGTTTTACTGAAAGTGGTTTTTGAGATAATCCAACCAAATTTCACTCAAACACTAAAAACATTAATTGCAAACTCTGCGCAAAAAGAAGGCGAAGTAGAATTAGATGGCGTGGCACTTCCCTTATAAGTGAAAGTTTCAAAATGCTATACTGAAAGATTTTTTTAAGAATACCTAACGAATACCACTCAAAACAGGAAATGCAAGCTATACGCTATATCTAGGTCAACTCGGAGAAGAGGGCGTGGCACTTCCCATATAAGCAATTTGTTCTTATACTCTCCTAGGAGTTATGGAAGAATAAAACAATTTATTTTTATAAAAAACTTGTGTGTTTAAGTGTTTAATAATATACTTGAAATGTAGTGTAGAGTATTTAATTTTGGCCAGGCCAAAGATACCACCCTTACTAGTTTTTTGTTATTTTTGTAAATTTAAAAAAATTTTACGCAAAACTTACGATTTTTTATACGGGCGCATAGTTACTAAAAAAACTAAAAAAATTATTGGGATTTTCGAAGAATTTTTACTATCGAGTTTTTTTTTCCTAGTACATTTTTTAAGAAAGTTTTTTGCAACCCTTGTTTTTTAACTTCAAATTAGTTTGACTTGAACCGACCTACATTATTGATGCATGGGGCAGGTCACGCTGAATCCATTTTCACCACCCCAGGACTTTTGTAACGTTGCACTATAACAGAAATGCTATGTTGTATCTAGAAAACGTCCGAAAGTATTGAACTATACCATTTTCGTATAATCCCTTAATCATTTTGTTCGTTCGAACTTAGCCCTCCATGAACGAATCCTAGATTCGTACCTGCTCTTAGTGGTGTTATACTATCAAAGTTAATATTATTTTTAAAACAGAACAGTTTCATTTTGATCGATGTGCTTTTTTAACAGAAATACTATTAAAATGAATCGTTTTATAGTTAGAATTTATATATAACACAAGCATTTTCATTTACCTGTACATCTATGACTGTAGGCATATCCACATAAGCCAAAGTCATAGTCTCATGGTTTTGTGTCTGTCCAGATAATTTAAGGGTTAAGTTGCAGGGATCTCCGATTGTCTGCCGTATTTTAAATTAATATAAATAAAACACAAGAGAGACAAGAAAACTAAGCTATCGGCTTAAGCTGACAGCACTCGATAAACTTAGACAAATGTGCGGATCTACAGTTTCACTTTTTTTTTTTTGATAATATTATTATATTAATGTGTATTGAAAAAAAAAAAAAAAAAAAACTAAGTTAATTAATTAATTTTTTATTCCTTTGCTATGTTGTTTTATCTTAATGCAAATAAGCAATCGAAAAAGACGAAAAAAGTCTTTGAAATTTTCTAACTAATCACAACCCATTTATTTTCGGAAGGTTATAAATTCATCAGAATCACAACTTTTAAACCGACGGTTAAATCACCTCGTACGCACACAAAATGATTAAAATCGAGTTTATAGTCCCAAGTAATGAATTATATTTTGAGACTAAAGATTTTTAAAGTTTTTCTGTTGTTTTTTTTTTTTTGTTTATTTAAATATCACTATTTTAAATACTTTTTTGAAATCATGTTAATTTGACGTAAATTGGGCGCAATTTCCATTAATGATACGCCTTCAGTAGTCACGCGGTAACTAAACATCGCACAAAACGTTTGCTACCTTCCACCACCGTAGCACATCGATGTACTCGCGCAAGAATCAAACATTGTGCGACTGATGATGACGGTGGTACAAAGCGAAGAGCAAGAAGCCAATGCGAAAATCCGCACACCACTACATACAAGTTTACACTCACATCTATGGCCCGCGATGATCTGACAGAGGGTCTTTACGGGATGCCGGCAAATGCTTGCTAGTCGTGCCAACAAAGTGTGTTGCCAGTGCGATTCTGTCAGACAGACGGACGAAAGAAAGAACACAGCATGGCCAGCTACGAGTTACAACAAGGTTTGTTTGTTTCTCTGTAAGAAACAAGCAACAATCAGAAACAACAACAATAGTTGATGTCGCTCTCTTGGTGGCTCTGCAAAATTTAGTTGACACATTCGTCAATGATGACATCCCATTCGAAAGCTAGCGAGAACTTATCAAGCCATCGTTAATCGTTTATTGCTAACAAAATTCAAATTTTAAGTTGAAACACGAGTACCTAATGGAATTTTGCTAAATTTTAGATAAAAATGTTTTAAAAAAAACTACAGAGAATACATAACTAATGAGTTTTAAGATATTGCTCATCGTATCAGCAATTAATTTTGTATTTTGATAGGTGATCTGTACCTTTGCTTAAGCCACAGTTGAATAAAAACAAAAAAACAAAATTGCTTCTACTTAGTAGAGCTGGACAATATCTTTTAGAAGAAAGTGTGTTAATAAAAGAATTTATTTTTGTGTTTTATTGCTTATTGGCTTATCATTACAAGGAAAGAGTGAAATAAACAAAACTATTTTCTGTTTTCAGATCCTTCGATCTGTGATCTTATATCCCTTATTATTAAGGCTAATTAAAATATTTATTTGCATATTTTATATTTTTTTAAATATTTTAAACGCTTTTAAAAAAAATCAATATACTCGCAAATTTTTATATTTTGTTAATATTCAAGCCGAATTCCCACATTTTTTATTCATTTTTTCGCAGATTGAAATGGATTCAAATTTTTACAATCCATACTGATCCAGGATTGTGTACCAGATTTCTCGGATAGATTTGGATTGAAAATTGGATCAATCCATTTAAATCCGGGGAATATGGATTGTTACTAAGGACTGAAATGGATGAAAAAAGACTCAATCTGTTTTTCTATCTGAATCCATATTTTGATCCAGAATTGTATACCTTAAATTCAAGATGGATTTCAATTCAGAATCAGATCAATGCATTTAATTCCAGAGAATATGGATGGTTGATTTGTGATCATTAAGGAGATAATATTTGGGCATGAACAATATCGTGGGTTCCTGGGATTGTGGTATTTCTCACAGGAATTAAAGTCCATTTTAGTACTTTTCAATTCAAATATGCACTTAGAAAAAAAGCGAGATTAATGTCAATTCAGTCTAATCCATTTAAATCCAACTGAAATTTATTAAGTTTATTTAAACCATTTTTTGATACTGCACTTTATAAACATCAAGTAAATGACATTTTTTTGAGTGAAAATATTGCTCCAATAATAAGTTAATTTTTTATTTTTCAAATCATTTCAATCCATTAGATTGAAATAGATTAAAATGAATTGGTATTCAATCCAGAGGTATCATGGTCTGGATTGTATGGATCCAAATAGATTCAAATGTATACTTTTTTATCCATATTAATCCATTAGAATCTAGACGCGGCATAAGGGAACTTATTCACCGAACGGATAATAAGGACAAAAACCTTTATTATATGCATATTTCCCTTATAGAAGTAAAAAACTATCAAGAACCTTGAAGTTAAGAGGGTTAGAGGATTCATTCGAATATTGAAAGCGGTTGAAAACTTGAAATCATTTCGCAAAGAGAATAATATTTTAAAATATATGGGTGATTCTCAGATAACTGTACTTTTTGTGTCCTCTGGAGATTTCACCTATACAGTAGGCTTTTTTTTCACAAAAAATTACGCTATAAGTTAGAAACTATGTTTTTCTAATAGAGCGGATCAATTTTACCACCAAATAATTGTTGGTCTACTGTGAAAGTTTGCAAATGTACCCCAAATGTCACAAACGTGGCATGTCCTACCCCTACTTTTTATACACAAAACGATGAAAAACGACCAAAAAACGGAAATAGAACAGAAAACAAGTTACTACATATATTAAGTAAATACTTAAGGCTACAATATTCTGAGCTCATCTGCAGTTTTAAACAATTTTAAGAGGGCACAATTTCGAATTGAAAACTGTCCCCTAGTTTTGGAAAAAAAAAATTTCTTAAAAGCATTATGCTACTACTGCATGGTACTACTGTTTCAGTCAATAGATTGCAATACACATGCATTAATTCTGATCACTATCCATCACCCAAACGTCATCATGTCCGAACGCGTCCAAAAAGAAATCTGTTTGCGTTTTATAGGGCATTTTATAAACAAAAACCGTTTTTTCTAAAAATTATGGTCACAAATGTGGCACTCGGCACTCCCAGGTAGGACATTTTATTTTATGCATGAAACAATTTTTTTGTAGGATTTGCATGCATGACCCCAAATTCTTTCGGAAAAATCTTGAACTCAAACGCGTGCTTTACAATGTGCGATAAACTACGAAAATGTCACAAACGTGGCGCATCAAAAATGTCACAAACGTGGCACTTTTTATCAGTCTGCAAAAAAACATATTTCATATAAAGTTTGAGTATACAGATGTTTAGTTGAAGGCTATTAATTATGTTTTTAATACAAAAATTTTTCTACACCATCAGAATCCTGAGTTATCCTTGCTCAAAAGTGAAAAAATCACTGTTTTGACATCTACTTAAAGCTATAGAACACAAACAACAACAAGTAAAATTAATTTTTGTCAATGGATTCAGACAGCCAAATTTATTGTCAACAAGACATAATTTATCGTTTTTCAATTGGATTCTTAGCTTCCGAGTTATAAGCGTTTAAATTAAGGACATCTTTCGATAACATACAAAGGATTTTTCGAGACCGAAAAGTTACAAAAAATCAAGTTTTATTATTTTTATCAATAACATATTTAATTATAAAAATTTCGTGACTTTGCAGACCATAATCGCATGAAAAATGACAGCTCTATTCTAGATTTAGTGAATAAGCCTACTAAACTACTACTTTGCAAATTCACAGAATCAAAATTTCATCTGTTCATTCACTAAATCTACAATAGAGCCTTATTTTTTCATCCGATTTTAGTCTGCAAGGGCTTAAAATTTTCGTGATAAAATATATTTCTGGTAAAAATAATAAAACTTACCATTTTTGTTAATTTTTCGGTCCTTTGTGTGTTATTGAGAGGTATCCTTTTTTAAAGGCTTATAACTCGGATACTGGGAATCCAATTGAAAAACGGCAAATTTTGTCTTGTTGATAATAAATTCGGCTGTCTGAATCCATTGACAAAAATTAATTTTACTTGTTGCTGTTTTAGTTAAGTAGATGTCAAAACTGTGATTTTTTCACTTTTGAGCAAGGATAACTAAGGATACTGATGTATTAGAAAAAAATTAAGGTCAGATTCGTAATTAGGAGATCCTAATCCATCATAAACGGCTATTAAAACAGAGGACAGGGAACCATAGTTGATCTTTAGGGCCGTAGGGTATAAAAAAAATGGACCACCGGAGACATGACACTGTTGCAAAATTAGTCTTGAAGTGTAAATTTGTCATTATATGCAATATATCTCTCATCAAAACGCTTCAAAACCATAATTTTTCCATACTGTGGCTAAAATGTCACAAACGTGGCAATTTGGTCACAAACGTGGCAGCAAAATTTCTTAATTTCGACCTCAAAGCCGTAAATTCACACTTGTTGTTGATCTACTTAAAAGGTGAGTTTTAAGAGTGTGTTTACACAAGATAGCATGAAGAAACTTGCAAAAATCCAAAAAAATTATCTGCCAATTTTACAACTCGAAAAAGCACAGTTATCTAAGAATCACCCATATGTATACTTGAGTTTATTGTAAATTAGAATATAAATTTAGGAACTTTAATGGGAGAAAATTTTGAAGC
The DNA here is from genome assembly GCA_951812925.1 of Calliopum simillimum. NCBI lineage: Eukaryota > Metazoa > Arthropoda > Insecta > Diptera > Lauxaniidae > Calliopum > Calliopum simillimum. The sequence goes on along the minus strand of OX638371.1, from coordinate 42,060,613 downwards.
ATTTAGATTTTTGCCTATGACATACTGCGCTGTGGAATAATAATTCCCTAACTACAAAAGAGATCCCCAAGATTCGGTAATCATTTGTATTTCATGGATTTTTAGTTCATATATCGGATTTTTTTGATAATATTTTTTTCAGCTCATGTGAGTAAAATGACCTATACCGGGATTTTTTTTTTTTTTGATTAGTTTTGAAAATATATGGGACGTTCCATGTCAACTGGACAGCTTTGCCTCCAGTAGCAGAAGCAAGATAAAAATGCGTTTAAGGTCTCAAAATTTTCGTCTGTTCAAGATCTTTCGAATGAACAGCGGCAGTTTTTTAGTAAATTTTGAAATTCAAAATGGCGACTACAATTAGAACTTTAACAAAAAATAGTTCGGATTTTTGGGGTAAAAATTAAAGTGAAATTTTTTTACTAAAATAATCTTTATTTATGCATGGTATATAAACTGTGAAAACCCCATTGCGAAGAAACGTTACAGCGATATTTGCAAAAAACTGATTTTTGCAACCTTTGACCTTAAATAACTTTTTATGTGAAAACGATTTCGCAATGGACTTTTCACAGCATAAAGATTTTTTGTTAATTTTCTAATTGTAGTCGCCATTTTCTGGCCGCCATTTTGAATTTCGAAATTTACTAAAAATGTCCGTTGTTCATTCGAAAGATCTCGAGCTTGCGAAAATTTTGGGAACTTAAACGCATTTTAATCTTGCTTTTGCTTCTGAAGACAGTGCTGTCCCGCTTGACATTTGAAGTTTTAACAATGCACCTCAAGCTCTCACATTCAAAACAAGATATCTCCAGTTATACTTATCGGTCAATCTCACTCTCTCAATGTTTTATTAAGTATTGTTTTAGCTTTTGGTCTAAAAAAATCATCATTGCATCATTCAACCTTTAAATCCTTATTAACCCTTTCGGGACCGATTCTGAACCGCTGGAAAACTTGTAATTTTTTTGCAGACTCGTGCTTAGTGATTTCTATTCAAATGTGTTTTGAAAAATAAATTTTGGGCTTAATGTTACTTTACCGACTGTTGTTTTTTTTTTTTTTTGCCCAAATAGTGCTATGAGAATTAATTACAACAACAACAAAAACAACTGCCGCTCAAGCCTACTTTCGGAGATGTAGCCATCGGAAGATGGGAACCCCTGGATGGATATAAAAAATATTGATGTCATATGAAAGGTATTTTACCAGACTATATAATTAATTTTTCAATTAAAGCGATAGTTTTCGAGATATGACAAATTTTCAAAAATTCACCCCATTTTTTTCCCAAAAAACCGTTATTTTTCCCAAAAAATGTGTTATTAACCTATAATTTTTATAACTAAATTAGGAAGCCCAATTTATTTCCTTTAATTTGATATGCAACATGCATCTAAAATTGCATCATTAATACATTTTTATAGAAAAAAACAAAAAAGGACCAAATCAATTTTCTTGAAATTAGGAACTTTAAACAACAACAATGCAGAAACTATTTAGCGTACATGGATGAGATTTGGTACTTATGTAAAAAGCACCAAGACAAATAATGTGTACTGGGAAAAATGGGTGTATTACGCCTCCACAAAAATCACGTCATCATATTTCTGAAAATATTTAACGTGCATGAATAAGATTTGGTACGTGTATACAGATCAACAGGACAAATAATGTTCACTAAGAAAATGAGCGATGCCACGCCCCTTAAGAAAACAAAAAATTCATAATTTATGAGATTTGTTACACATATAAAATGGATGGGGACAAATGACATCCTTTGGAAAAATTGATGATGCCACGCGAACTTAACAAGATAAAGTGAACCAACAAAAAAGTATACATCATTTTTGGACAAAATTAAAAAAATTTTATGAGACATCAATGCGCAACATTCTAAAATTAGCTTCTTTAAAATATTGCCTCAGGTTTCCCTTAAATCGTCGTTTGAATTGTTGGCCACGACAACCACTTCTATTTTTGTCCCCTGCGACCGCCATGGTTTTTTGCAACTATCTTGAAAACGAAAAATTGTCCAAAATCAAACTTAGAACCAATTGTAAGGCTAATTAAGAGCTATAAGTTAAGCCCTTGTCAAAATAAAAATCCATATTATTTTAACTTTTTTTTACTTCAAATGTGTTCGACGGGCATGTGCGACACCATGAAATGCCCGTACATTTACCTAGTTTGAATGGACTTTTTTTATTTTACAAAAAAATATCGGTCAATCCAACGGATTTCAACGATAGAATTGACCGTTGAACTCTCCAAATTTACAGTTTAGTTTACTGTTTAGAAACCATTCAAAGCAGTTACAGTAAAAATAACCTTCTAGAAAGGTCAACTAACAATGTAAACTGTTACAATACAGTTAAAACTGTTTTGCAATGGTTTAATAGTTAGCACCGCAGAAGGGCTGTAACTAGCCGTTTCCAAAAATCAGTAGAAATAGTACGTATACAGTTGAAATCAACTGTAGAAAAGTAAAACGAATTTTGAATTGTTGTTTTTGTATCCTATAGAAAATTAGAAAAACTATACAACACAAAATTTATAGTTAATTTTACCGTCAGTTTTTTTTTTTCTGTGTAACTTCTATTTTTGTCATTTTTCAGGCTATTATTGAAAATTTGGTCACCTTGCTCTTGCGTCAAGTCTACAATATTGAATTGGTGCGAAATATGCCTTGCAAAGAGAGCTGTCCGTCAAAGGATTCGTATACAGTCATTTATCAAAAGGTGAGAAAATGTAACCATATAATGAATAAATCTATTTTTTGCTGAACATTGAAATCAAATTAAACTTGTAACGTGTAACCTTTGACCTGGCCAAACATTAAATGCCCTACACTTTAGTATTTTGAAAATTTTGTTTGTACGGGAGATGCCACGACCACTTCTCCGAATTTTCACAGCTTTTGCTCAGGTCTTGCAATTACTGTTCTCAGTGTCTAAGGAAATTTGGTTGCATTATCTCAAGAAATGCTTTCAGCATTTTGGATCTTTTACTTATATGGGAGGTGCCACGACCTCTTGTCCGAGGTTGTGTAGTTATTGCTCAGAGCTTGCAGGTTAACATTTTGAAACTTTTTCTTATATGGGCGGTTCCATGCCCTATTGTCTGAGTTCTACTTGTTTATGATTAGAGCTTGCAGTTACTGTTCTTAGTTTCTGAGTGAAATTTTGTTTGTCTTGAAAAACGCTTTCAGTAAAATTTTTTGAAACTTTTGCTTATATGGGTGGTACAACGCCCTTTTGTCCGAGTTCGCATAGTTTTGCTCAGAGCTTGAGCTTACTGTCCCTAGTATTTATGTGTATTTTGGTTGCATTGTCGTGAAAAATATTCATAAAGTTGCATTTTGAATATATTTTTTGTATGGGCGGTAGGCGTGTTCGTTGACCGATTTTGCTCATTTTCAATCCCACGAGCTAACTTTTACGACAAAGCAACTGTCCTAAATTTCATCGAATTATCATGGTTAGTTCTCGCGTGAATAATATTTCTACGCACAGACAGACACCCATCCAGCCAGACATGGCTATATCGACTCAGGAGCTGACGTTGATCAAGAATATACATGCCTGCCACGCCTCCTTATCAGCGTTACAAACAGAAGGACAAAGTAAATGTACCCTGGGTGTAGGATATAAAAAAGTTCAGTAAAAATTTGGTAATTTTGGAACTTATTAAGAGAAATAAAATGAACTGTTAAGAAGACTTTAGTCAATTCGCTGTGCATACTCCGACGTGAAATTCAAGAAATGTGTTTGATTTTAATGAAAGCTTATATAGTCTAAGGTCTATTCAAATATGTAGCCTACTTTAATAAACTTTTAAAATATTTTTCAATAAATAAATGGGCTTTAGGTCAGTTTTTTAAATTTATTTAATTTATTCCAATATTTCGAATTCCTCCTGACCTAAAGCACATTTATTTATTGAAAATTATAATCAACGAAATAATACAAAACTTTTAAAATATTTATAACTATTTTTTATTGCTTAATTAGTATGGGTAATATAATTTATGTATATAGAATAGCTAATATCTTTGACTTAGAGTTATTAAGCTTATAGTTTTATCTATTTTTATTATTAGTCAAGTCCATAGCCGCCCATGCGTGCCATCGCAGCGTGCCAGTTAAGAAAATCACTTGATCTCACGTGCCAAAGCAAAATTTAATTATTGAAAATGAAATCGCACACACAAGTAACGGTAAATGCGAAATTTTGAAGAACTGTAGTTGTTTTTATCATATACATATTATCATATACACAGACAGATAAAATTTCCTATCAAAATGATTTAGAATTGTTTTCGTACGACTTATAGCTTGGCAGATATCATAATTAAAAAAGTGGGTAAGCTTGGTAACGTATGCATGAGATTTATGAATTTTCATACAAATATGTTGATTTTTAAATTGCCATAACTCATGAATGGTGAGCTGCACCAAACCAAAACAAAACCACCTGTTTATAGGGAATTGAACACTCATACGGAAAGAGCACATCGAAATCTATAAAAATAACTACTTTTTAAAAATATCGGAAAACTTTACAGGCAGAATTACCAAATGACTGGACTATTATCGCTTCTTTCATTATTTTTTTTAACAACAGTAGTAATAATATTACCTTAAATTCTTTCAAAAAAATATTATGTCGACCGAGAAAAAAGTCTTCTCCTGATGGCGCAAATACTATAGTTGCAAAGCTAAAAGTGAATAAATGTAGCAAAAATGCAAAATCTCCTGGAAATAAGTAATAGCATAAAGTTAAATGAATTTTTCACTTAAAAGAGCGTTTTTTAATGTTAAGTCCAAATCTATTGCAGATTTCATAAAAATCGGTATAGCGGCTGAATATTGACACAGTATTTTCTTGGTAGCGGCGTTCATCGATCCATAAAATTCTGGGTCGAACGCCTCTTCGGCTGTCTTGGGAATTTTAGCCCAGTGCATACAAGTTGGATTGTAGTTACATCTTCTATAAAGCTCTACGTTCGAAATTCCTTTAAATATAAAATTATTCCAAAAGAATTTTTCGTCAAAAAATTTATTTGAAATCCTGTGTTTTTTTTTTTTTTAATTTTCAAGATATTTTAAAAATCGTTGCTAATGAAAAAAATATGATAGTCTTCTATTACTTTTTTTTACTATGTGTACCATATTCATTCTCACCAGCTTTACTTTAAGAACTTTGCTTTGAGCAAGTCCCCTTATTCATCTTTGTTTTATTTCTCACTTGTACCCAATTTACCATCGGAAATAAGCTAAATTTTTTGCACCATTTAGCGCAAGTTAGAAATATATTTTTTTACTTAACCATCAAAAAAACTCACACACTCAAAAAATTTAAAATTCCATTTTGATTTCAATGCGTATCACGCTGTGAGCTATACGACAATTGGCTGAGTCTATAGAAGAAAGCTGCTTTAATTACCGCAGTTAGGGAAATCATTTCACATAACGACAACGGACATCCATCATGCCACAGGAAATTTGCAACATTATAAAAAAAATATATAAAAATAAAAATGCTCATACAAGTATTTACTGCAAACGTATGGGTATTAAGTAGAAAGCCCATGTTCAAAATACTACTCAAGGACAGGCAGGCAAGTATACCGCCTATCTTACTCTTCCGCGGTCCAGGGGTTAACAATGCAGCTTAAGGCGATAAAAATACAAAAAAAAAAGAAAAAATACTACCGGCACCGGTATACCTTCAGCTACTGCTAAATGTTGTCGATGGTAAGTGAATAAGGGTTATTTTTGACACATTTTGTATTGTTATTTGGTTATACAAATTATTTGCTCTGATATGTTATCGAAAAGTCATTTTAGCATCCTGCAAGCAATTCTGTTGCAAAGGCTCAGTTGTGTATAAATATTTGGATCACCTTTAATCGCACGTTAACACTCGTCGTTGCATTGTTACGTGAAAACTACATTATGGTGCTTAGTATTCTTATAATAAAAACCATCTTACAGTACATACAAATAAAAGCAACTTTTGTGGGGGATGTGTGTGAAAAGTGAAAACTTAAACACTTTGGTTTTGGCCGAAAATCCTCAACAAAAGAATGATGTATTACGCTATAAGATAGAGGAAAATACTTACAATATTGAATTTTTATCACTATTAGTGTATAATGCATATAATTTTTTCATTAATTTTAAATAAGAAAAGTCAGCTGTTAAACTTTTTACTTTTTTTTAGTGCCAAAACTTTACCGCAAATCTTGCGTGAATTATGGGACATCATTTAGTCAAGTGATTTATTTAATGCAGTTAAATGAATTAATTTTACAATTTCTATGAAAACTGATACAATTGCTTTCGGAATATAAAATTGATAATTGTGGAATATACATGTCTTTTAAGAAGCTGAATATTTGAGTTAAAAATGAATTTGATAAAAAAATAATCTGTAAGAGAACACACTTATTTTTGCTAAATTACATATTTGTATGTACGCAGTGTGGTGCTTGTCTCTAACGTATTCGTTAATATAAAATGAGAATTTTGCGAGCGTCATTGACGTTAATTTGACATAACTTTTGCATTCACAAATCATATGCTGCATTGTAACATAAACAAGTTTATTTAAGTTGAATTGAAATCCTTTATTGTGAACCATATATGGAACTCTCTAGCCTGCCTGTCCAATAAATGGCGTTTACGCATTGTTATTGCTTTTTTGTCGCTTAGCCGACAACTAAAGTTATCTGTTTAGAAAAATAAACATTTTTGGATCTAGTTTTTTTGTTGTTTGTTTTTGCATGATAATATTACTTATAATTAACGCTATAATTAAGAAAAACTTAATATAGCATTTGATTTAAGTAAAGGAAAAATAAACCAATACCAACAATATTCAATGAGGAAACTTCTCCAACTGTTTGTATGTCTAAAAACTTAAGGACAACACTCTTTCATAAGTTATGGAATGATCAGAGCACACACTGCTCCTGAAGCATCCAAAATGGCAACGTATACTGAATGTCTCCGAGTGTTTGAAATGTTATTCTGATGAAATATCACTTTGAATCAAAATCGTAGCTGATTTCTTTTTGAAAATATCTCGATTTTTCCAATTGGGGCATTTTCCCATACAAAAAGAAAAAAAATTTTTTTTTAACTACATTAAACAAAAATTAAAATAATCACAATCGATATGTTTTGCGATGCTGAACGCGAATCCAACCTCAGAATTGCTCTATCGTGTATAGTTTATGAGATATTGTAACCTAAAAACCAAAAAAGTCGTTTTTTGCCATTTTTTGAAGCTATATAACTGAACTATATAACTATGTAACATATCATTTATTCGTTAAATGTGGCTTAAATACTTGAAATTATGTTGATATCTTTTTTTTCCTCAAAGATATCCTAACCTAAAAAGACACAAAAGTGCAAAAAACCCGTTTTGACAATATTTCGGTCTACGATATCTCATAGAAGCATCAAGATATAAATATAATTTAAATTAGGTTTTAAGGGCAAAAATTAAGGCTTTTTAGTATCTAATCCACATTTGACGAATAAATGATATGTTACATAGTTATATAGCTTCAAAAAATGTCAAAAAACGACTTTTTTGGTCTTTAGGTTACAATATCTCATAAACTATACACGATAGAGCAATTCTGAGGTTGGATTCGCGTTTAGCATCGCAAAACACATCGATTGTGATTATTTTAATTTTTGTTTAATGTAGTTAAAAATTTTTTTTTTTTCTTTTGTATGGGAAAATGATCCAATTGGAAAAATCGAGATATTTTCATAAAGAAATCAGCTAGGATTTTGATTCAAAGTGATATTTCATCAGAATAACATTACAAACACTCGGAGACATTCAGTATACGTTGCCATTTTAGATAAACTTAATGATGCTTCAGGAGCAGTGTGAGCAATGACTTAAATTTGGGTAGACATTTGCTTGCCTAACGACTGCAGTATGAGCTGCATCTATCCCATAAGACGGCTTTTTTTAACTATTTACGAGTAAGAACTTTCATGTAACTTTCGCTCTAATAGAACAAATAAATATTTTTTGTTGAGACAATTTCAGAAAACCACAAACTTTATTGGTTGTAACGCCACAGCTTTTAAATTTCAGTCGCAGTTATTTTCAATTAATCTATGCTTAAGAACGCCAAACAGTCTTTTGGCGATTTATAAAAAGTTTCGAGTACCCCAATTTTTTTTTCGGGATTTGTTCAACATCGTGCTTGGACATGTTTTCAACAAAAAATTTCAAAACACTCAGAGCACTTTGTTTTTGATTCGATTTTTTGTCAATTGTTTTATGTTGGTCTTTCAGTAGCACTCAAGCAAATATAAAAGTTCGGTTCTTTTGACTAAGCCAATGTAATCCAACGAATTTTTTTCGTTGATGCCGAATCTGCTCCGAAAATGCTCTAATGCTTATTGCTTTCGAGATATCATAAAAGTTAAAAAAACACCGTTTTTCGCTATTTTTAAAGTTACGAGGGGCACTATTTATATTTCGGGAACTGGCAACACTAATGAATGTCAATAGCTAAAATCTGGCAACACCATCATAAAGCTTGACATTTTTTAGCATAAACGTACTCACAACGTTTTGATGTACAAGTGCTATTTGTTTTGTTTACAGTGAGTTAAGAAAATCAATTTTTCCATTGATAATTTAAGCAATTGATAAATTATGGGGTATCCAACGAGAACAAACCTTTTTTACGGCCAGGTGTTCATGCAATATTGAATGTACGCTGGTACCACTAATGCCTAAGGTTGTCTCAATCTCACGATAGGTCACATGACGATCTTGCAATATCAGTTGGCGCACAGCATCAATGGTTTCCGGAACAACAACTGATTTTGGACGACCTTCACGAAATTCGTCTTGGAGTGAACAACGACCTCGGTTGAATTCACCATACCATCGATAAACACTGGTTCTTGATGGAGCTTCATCGCCAAAATTTGAATTAAGTTCATCGATGCACTGTTGTTGTGTTATCCACGTCGAAAGTCTTAAAAAATAATCGCACGAAAATTTTCACGATTTAATTCCATTTTTTGGGCGAGATGAATCTTTTAAGTTACTGTAAACAACACAAATAGCGCTCGTATGTCAAAATGTTCTGAGTACGTATAACCTCAAAAATGTCAAACTTTACGATAGAGCTGGCAGTTGCCAGATTGCAACACTAGGGTTGCCCAATCCGGAAAAAATAAATTTTTATAGTAAAATCTAGTATGTCACTTCAAAGTATTAGTCTTTTTCTTTTAATTCCATTCTGAATTATATCTGTAACTTGTTTCGGCTCTGAAATATTCTAACCTAAAAATTATGTTGGTAAAAAAACACTGTTTTTTGCTATGTTTGAGGTTATGTACAGAATGAAAAAAATTCTTCTGCTCTATTTTAAAAACTGCATCATATAGTACTATTCCCTATCTACAGCATTAGTTATTGAGCGGTTATCTACGATTTTTCCTTAAAAAGTTATGACCATTTGGTTTTTTATTATACACACATACTTGCTGGAAAGAAGTAATGTAGTTATTGGGGATGCTTGCCCCTTTCTAGGAAGCGCTTCGAGGTTACTGGTTGCTTGAAATTTTCTTTCAACGTCGTATTCGGCTTCAGAGCACCAAAAAACCTAGAAATTCATATATATTTTTATAAGAAGTGTAATTTTAACCCCGTTGCAGGGGGTGTTAGGGAGTGCCTGTCATACTGGAATTATTTTTTATCGTTGAACTTGATTCCTGCTCACCAAAAAACCCAAATATGCACATACATATTTAATTCTTATAAAAAACCCAATTTCAACCCTTAAGGGAGCTATAAAGGGGTGCTAAGGGGTTACTTGGTCTATGAAATAATTTTTTAACATCATTTTCAGGTTCCGAGCACCAAAAAACCCAAAAAATTTATATACATTTTATATTTTTATGAAACGTGAAATTTTAACACCCTTAGAGGGGGTGTTAGGTTGAACCTGTGCTATTAAAATTATTTTTTTTCGTTATCTTCTGTTCCAGCCCACCAAAAAACCTACAAATATACATTCCTTATAAATTTTGAAAAAAGCGTTATTTCATCTCTCTTGGGGGGGCTATAGGGGACAACTAGGGGGTGACTAGGTGCTTCAAATTATTTTTTGACATTATGTTTGCTTTCAGAGCACATACAAATCTAGAAATATGCACACTTTTGAAATTTTTAGAACAAGTATAATTTTAACCCCTAAGGAGTATTAAGGGGGCACTAGCGGGAAATCCAAAATTTTTTTTTTCTAAAAAATTCGATTTTCGAGCTCAGCGCCAGCCAATACATGGGACCTGTGGGATGGACTTCTGGGTATTGCCTTTTTTTTTGTGTGCCTGTGTTACCCATTCACTGTAAAAAGCTAGGAAAGGGGATATACACTAGGGTTGCCAGATGGTCTGGAATTGTAGGGATTGTCCCGAATTTTAGTCTGATGTCCAGAGTCCAGATAAGTTATCAGAAAGATGAAAAAATTCGGATAAAGAATATGAAATTACTAAGGCAAATAAAGATATTTTTGATACAAAAATCTTCTGCGTTATGTGCCAAATCGATGGTTTTCATTATTTCTTAACATATTTTAGATCAAATAATTTGTAGCCGTCGTTCAGTTAAGAACTATTTATCCTTTTTTTTAAAACAGTGAAATAAATGCATATCTGCTGGCTTTATCGAAATAGTTTCCGATTCTTCGTTGTTCGCCTTTTCCTTCGGAATATCCACTAAACCAGTCAAATCTAAATCGTCCTCGTCCAGCCAATCCACTTGATCGTCGGTTAAGATGGCCATCCATTATCTTTGACGCTTTGCTGCTATTCTGATGGGTCGAGTTTTTGGCAATACATTACTCGGCTTCTTGTGCAATACTCTTCGAAATATTTAGATGTGATCTTGTTGGACTGAAAGGCAAAATTAATCATATGGAATAAGAAAGTTTTCGGCATGAAAATTACTCAACTGGATTTATTATTCCCCCCCCCCCCTCCCGATTACAAATCATCACATTTTGCTAGGCTCCCCCTCAAGCCGTGACGTCCTTTATGGACGGCCCCTTGCCTCCTTTTCTTGATAATTGTCTTCAAACATGTTTTTGCTCCACCAACAAATTTTCGCGATATCTTACAAACACTGGGCTCAGGTCGGTACATAGAAATATAATCCAATGGAGTTTCATAATGATAGCTGATGTCACATTCGGGCTTGGTACTCTAGGCACTGGATTGTTTTCACCATGTGTAAGAGTCTTTATTCCTTATTTTTTTTGTACAAGTTCCGCAAGCGTAGCAATTTGATGAGTTGTGATTCATCGGTTCCGTCCAGATCATTGGCACCAGAAATGGTAAACTAGTAATGCTTGTATGTATCCAACTCATAATCTCTTGGGGGGTTTTTTGGTTCATTTCTGAAAGAATTTCTTATTACACTGTGTTATCTGCAGGGAGCAAAAGGCTAAAATAGATTATTTTTTACAAATAACAAACTTAAATTTAAAGGAAATTTTAGGTGCCCTAAGAACGAAATTCCAAGCAACTTTAATTTTGTAACCACTATGCCAATTGAAATCTTTTCAAAAAAAGTTTATGTGTAATGATATTTGAATTTGTAATCACAACCCAAAAGCCAATGAGTATCATTTAAGCATTTATTTTCAAATTATCTGAATTCATTTTGTTATTTGCATTCTCTCTACTGATTTGATCTATGCTTGTAAAACACAATCTTATGTACCCATAATGTTAATACGAAAACAAAGTAAGCTCAGCAATACAATTTAAGATTAAACAGGATTAATGCGTCCTTCCAAAACAGAACGTTTTTGTTGTGTTAAGATTAGCATTTAAATTGTCATTAAATTATCTCATCCTTAAGATTTTTCGAAAAGCGTGCTAAACACATTGAGCACTTATTAAAATTGTTCTATTTTCGTCTTTTTTTATCATTTATTTTTTATACTCTAAAACACTTGTTTTGTGCTTAGAAAACAGATAAAGATTCAACATTTGTAATACAAAGATAAATCTTTTTGCTTAAAATTTGTTATAATGGGATAATCAAAAAAGTCATTAGACAAGTTTCCCCTGAATGTTCGAATTTTGATTACTTTAAGTATACTGTATCTGAGGCACATTTGGAATTCACTAAAAGCAAAAATACTGTATCAGCCATTAGTGAAGATATCAGTTGTTTCGCAAGCACGTTTATAGTTGTGCTTCCATATGGAAATTAAAAATTATATACGAGTATTGCTCTATAGTTGGGCTTAATATTCTTCAAATTTTTATTTGTGTAGTATTAAAATTGTATCTGGCCTAGAACTTTTTTCGATTGCAAGATTAGCTTCACCTCACCTCACCTTTGCTCATTTTACATCGATTTGTTGGTCATTGTAATTTATTATCTCAAATATTTAACTTTTGCTTGCGGTTTATCAAAATGACTAAATAAAAGCAATCAAAATTTAAATAAATGAACCCTTTCTAAGTAATCAAGCGCTTGTGCCAAAAAAACGTGAAGAATCATTTTGCTCCATCATTCTATTGAATCCAGTAGTGTGGCATGACCAATTAAAAGTTTCAGTTTGTATCTTGCTGAATAATACGGCTTAACTTTATGATCGCGTCTCGCTGATAAGTGATAGATATACGGATATTTAGGTACAATTCTATTGTATCAATAACTAGCATTATTCCTGTAGAAAAAAAAAAAAGTCTTAAAAGTCACTGCTTGTGATTTGGAAATTCAAATATTTTTTCTTTGATAGTTTGCATTTGCCTTATATCCGAAAGATACAAATTTACTTACTGTTTTCATTTCAGCGATGTATTTCGATGTATTCAGAACAAAAAAGCGGTAATAATAATGTAATTTCCACACTACTAGTTAAATTTTAAATCTAAAGCAGCTATCGTTATGAAACTTGCTAAAAAAGCTGGGCGCGGGCCTTATTTTTAGGCCCGGCCCGGTACGAACACGAAATAAGGTCCGGGCCCGCACGAGTATTTTTTGTCGAGGCATGAGCCCGGCCCAGCCCAGCCTGATACTACCATATTAATACATATTCACACATTTTTTATGATTTAAAAAAATTTTAACTTATTGATGAAGCTAAATCAATGATTTTCAAATGAAGAAAAAAAAAAATATTATACATGAATTGCTTATTTGAGTTTTTGGTCGAATCTAGTGAGTCGATTTGTTTGACTTGACTTACTCCATTGTCTTTCTTAGCCTTACATTATTTTACACTTATTTTTATGTAAGAACAGAATTTTTTCCAAGTTTATGCTTCTCAACCTTCGCGTGATTAACGGGCCTCTAATTTTCGGGCTTTTGTTGTTAGGCCCGGCCCTTCACAGAGCCCGCTCAAAACTCGATTTCAAAGCCCCAGCCCGTCGTTGAAGAGTAAAGGCTCGAGGGCCACGAAAAAAAGCACGGCTCTACTTCTGAAAACCCAGCAAACCAACGTTCCGATTTCGTAACGAAATTGTTACGACAAGTCGGCAAACTTTTCCGATTTCGATACCGAATTCGTTACGAAATCTTTACGAATTTTGTATGAGAGGGTTGACACGACTTCGTAACGCTTTTTCTTTATGAATTCGTAACGCCGTGTCTTTGCGAAATCGTTACGACGTGTCGGTACGAATTCGTAACGCCGTTTCTTTACGAATTCATAACGCCGTGTCTTTACGAATTCGTTACGAATTTTCGGAACAAAATCGTAACTTCGTGTCTTGTTCTTCCTATTTTTTTTTTTTATTTCAGTTCAATTTATGTAATATATAAGTGTGCATGTGTGTTTTCTAAAGCATGTACGTATCCTTGTAAATTTCCTATCATACATACATAACATATTTCACGGTATTTAATAACAACAAAATGTTGTTATTTTGTTTGTGAAATATATATTTTATTAACCATATGATTGAATATTGTCGTAAAAATTTTTGCAAACAAAATGGAAAAAAGAAAGAAATTGTTTAAATATTGTTTAGATAAACCTTAACGAAATAGTTACGAATTCGTATCGAAATGTCGGAAGAGTTCCGACTTTGTTCCGACAAGTTGAAAGAAAAATTGATATGAAATATATTTACGAAATAGTTAAGAAATCGTAACGAAATGTCGAAAGAAAAATTTAAAAAATTATTACGACGAAACGTTACGAAATAGTTACGAATGCGTAACGAAATTTCGGAAGAGCTCCGACTTTGTTTCGACTGAGTCGAAATTCCGACAAAGTCGTAAGGTTTGGTTTGCGGGCAATGTACATACCCAGCAAACCAAACGTTCCGATTTCGTAACGAAATTGTTACGATGAGTCGGCAAACTTTTCCGATTTCGATACCGAATTCGTTACGAAATCTTTACGAATTTTGTATGAGAGAGTTGACACGACTTCGTAACGCTTCTTCTTTACGAATTCGTAACGCCGTGTCTTTACGAAATCGTTACGACGTGTCGGTACGAATTCGTATAGCCGTTTCTTTACGAATTCATAACGCCGTGTCTTTACGAATTCGTTACGAATTTTCGGAACAAAATCGTAACTTCGTGTCTTATTCTTCTTATTTTTTTTTATTTCAATTCAATTTATGTAACATATAAGTGTGCATGTGTGTTTTCTAAAGACACGTACGTATTCTTGCAAATTTCCCATCATACATATGTACATAACATATTTCACGGTATTTAATAACATTAAAATGTTTTTACTTTATTTGTGAAATTAATGTTGACGTAAAAATTTTTTCAAACAAAATGGAAAAAAGAAAGAAAATGTTTAAATATTGTTTAGATACATCTTAACGAAATAGTTACGAATTTGTATCGAAATGTCGGAAGAGTTCCGACTTTGTTCCGACAAGTCGAAAGAAAAATTGATATGAAAAATCTTTACAAAATAGTTAAGAAATCGTAACGAAATGTCGAAAAAAAAATTTAAAAAAATTATTACGACGAAACGTTACGAAATAGTTACGAATGCGTAACGAAATTTCGAAAGAGTTCTGAGTTTGTTTCAACTGAGTCGAATTCCGACAAAGTCGTAAGGTTTGGTTTGCGGGGTATTGATAAAAATGTTCCAAGTAAATGTTATAAATAAATATTTTTATAACGTTTTTTTTCGTGTTATTCTCAGGTTTTTAGAATTTCTTCTCTTCTGTGGCACCTAATGAAATTTTTCGTAGAATATTTTTGTAAAACACTTTAATCCATAACTAACCACGTTTTGGGAAAAAATGGTCAAAAAGAAATAAACAAACAACAGATAATGGGTTAAGATGCTTATTTCTTTGACACAATCTTTCATATTTTCGGGGAATTTTCAAAATTCGAGGTACATTTTAGTTCCAACGTAGTGGAAGTGCAAAATAAACCCGTAAGTGCGATTTTGGTTTTTGACGATTTTTTGGCTTTCGCGATGAAATTTCGACTCTTTAGTGTTTCTGTGGTACAAACTGACCTAATACAAAGGCCACTACTTATATTTTGGGAGCTGGCAACAATTGTTTACAGTGAGTTAAGAAAATCAATTTGGCCAAAAAATGGAAATTTCAAGAAAAGGTTTTCGTTGGATTATTTTTCACAACTTTCGACATGGATTATGTCGACAAGAATGTGTTGATAAACTCAGTTTTTTGTATGGCGATAAAGCACCATCAAAAACCACAATATATGGCTGGAATAGTGAATTCAATCTTGGTCGTAATTCGTCGCCGACGAATTCCGTGAAGGTCGTTCAAAATCGGTTGTTGTGCCACAAAACATCGACACAGTGCATGAACTGATAATGCAAGATCGTCGAGTGACATATTGTGAGATAGAGGCATCCTTGCACATTACTTCCACTTCAATACATTCGCTTTTGCATGAACACTTAGTTGTAAAAAACGTTTGTTCTCGTTGGAAACCCCATAATTTATCAATCGCTTTAATTACACAGCCTTGCGTTTTTGAAAAAGTTAAAAAAGTATGAAATGAGAGTATGTGATTTTTATAGATTTTTGATTGCTGAATCCGAATATAACCTCCGATTTGCTCCACCTCGTCTGCGATCCGAGTTATCCTTGATTTAAAGTGCGAGAAACGCTAGTTTCACATAATATATAGATTCACATAAGAATTTTCACTCCTCGGTGTCATTTGACCATCAAAGTTTTTAAGAACAAATCATACAAGACCAATTCATAGCTTATTTTGAAACCGAAGAATAGTACTAAGCTATGCATTTAGTAGAAAAGAGCAAACAACAATTTCGTGCGTCCTCTATATGACCTCAAAAATCGTATTTTTGAGCTTTTTGGTTAGAATATCTCAAAAACTATACGTGATAGTATAATTCTGAGGCTAGATTCGGATTGGAATGGCTATTTTTGTTTTGGTTAGTTGTGTTGTTTTCCAAAAGCCATTTTACGATCTCATTTCAAAAAACGATCACCTAGGTTTTATTCGGAACAGATTTCGAAACTAAGAATAGCTGGAATAAAATGCCGTGAACCGTTTCATGGAACTTGTTTTTGATTGAGGATGGGTGTGTATAGAAGAGCATTCCGCTTCATATCACATGCATCACACTTATTTGAACAACAGACAGAAGTCATTACTTAACTGTTGAAGCGGGAGTTATTTCCCTAACATAGGGAACTTAAATGATTTGTTATTTTTGATAAATTAAATAAATACAAGCGTTGAAGTTCCATATATTCTAGAAACTGTTTAAAATAAACTGTCGGGTGGACTCAATTATACTGTACAGAGGTCAACATATTATAATCTGTTTTTGTTTTTGCAATAGATTGATGATCAAATTTTTGGAGAAGGTAAACTGTCTTATTTAAAATGTTAACACTTTTACATTTACTGTTGTGTGTAACTAAAGTGTTAGTAAAATAAAATTTAGATACAAGCCATCCTCGTGCTTAATTAAGAAAAATAATACCGCACTACTACTCTTACATTTACACACATAAGTGCGAGTATATTGAAAGTAATTCTACACAGCAGCGATGTTACGGTGAACCTTTAAATTGTATGAAAACCGCAAGACTATGACGTGGTAGAAATCGAGAACCTTAAGAATGCTTAAGACAAACACACGGCTCAGAAGCCAACTCTATTCAGTTTGGTTCTAGCTTTTACGAATTAAAAATAATTTTGATTGATTACTTTGGATTATCTTGTCATTTACCAACATCAAATATGAGATTTATCAAAAAAACTTTGGAACCGGTTAGGAAATGATGTGTTTCTTGGTTTTAAAATTTAAAGTTTTGTTTATATTTTGTATAGTATGTTTTATGTGTGTATTCATTCGGTTTGTGCTTTTGGTTATATTTGACGTTTTTATTTTGTTAAGTTGTGCGTTTTAATTTCGCCTTTTTATAAGATTAACAGCTAAACTTAAGAATTAAAGCTAAGATACGTAGATATGCGGTAACAATAACTCAGACGATGTCCAATGATCGATATCAGATTCTTTAAAGCCGCGAAAGTGTGTTTTATTAAATCGAACATCAAATGCTCGCATATATTTGATTTTAATTTTGTAATGAGGAGAGCAAAAATGCTGCTGAAAATAAACTAAATTTCAATCGATAAATCGTTAATGCTGAGCCCAATTACAACAATTTGACCTTTTTTTTTTTTTGAGTTCTATTGTTGTTTTTGATTTTGAGGTGCTTTTTTTCGATTTTTTATTTATTTTTTTCTAATTTTTTTTTTTATTAATTGCTTAAATACATCAGGTTTTTGTAAGCATTGTCTACGATCGTGCGTGTGTTTGTGTGTATTCGAACGGTGGTCAATACTCCCGTAACTCTTTTATACGTGTCCATTTGATGGGCTTCGTTCGCTTGAAGTTTAAAATAAAAACAGTAAAACTGGTTGATTCCTGTGCCGCTAGATTCAATTTAATAAAAGCAAAAATAATAATCAACAAAATATGAAAAATGAAAAAAAAAGAAAAAAAAACTTATCTACACACTTGAGATTCTGGGTACACTCCATTGAAACTTTATCCACTTGCCAATAATCAATTGTCATTAAAAGTACTTTGACTCCGTATTTGGTTATTTTTGCTGAAGCATTTTGAATTGGATTTTTATATTTTTTTCCCTTAAACGCGCGTATCTCATATCTGTCAAATGCGTATGCATACAATTAAAAGTCTTTTTCAATGGAATTCATATTTTTTTAAGAAATACAAGCAAAATATATTGAAAAATAACAATGCTTAGCTATACATAGATAAGTACTTTGGGAGAATAATAGAATTTTTCGGGCTAAGATTTGGCTCCAGTAAAAATGAAAAAAAAAGTATATGAAATTTTTTTGAAATTTGATTACTACGTTTAAAATTTTGATCCGAAAAATTCTAGATGTCAAAATGTATTCTACGGATTTGTTGCCTAAGCAGAAGTTGTACGCATATCTACGTAGGGCACTATTTATATTTCGGGAACTGGCAAACACTAATGTCAATAGCTAAAACCAAGCAACACTACAATAAAGTTTGAAATTTTTTAGCATAAGCGTACTCACAATGTTTTGATGTACAAGTGCTATTTGTTTTGTTTACAGTGAGTTAAGAAAATCAATTTGGCCAAAAAATGGAAATTTCAAGAGAAGATTTCCGTTGGATTATTTTTCACAACTTTCGAAGTGAATTATCTCAACAAGAATGTTGTGCCACAAAACATCGACACAGTGCATGAACTCATAATGCAAGATCGTCAAGTGGCATATAGTGAGGTAGAGGCATCCTTGCACATTAGTTCCATTTCAATACATTCGATTTTGCATGAACACTTAGTTGTAAAAAACGTTTGTTCTCGTTGGATAACCCATAATTTATCAATCGCTTAAATTGTCAATGAAAAAATTGATTTTCTTAACTCACTGTAAGCAAAACAAATAGCACTTGTACATCAAAACGTTGTTTAAGCTAAAAAATGTCAAACTTTATTATGGTGTTACCAGATTTTTTTTATTGACATTAGTGTTGCCAGTTTCCGAAATATAGGGTAGTAACTTGAGTTACCACAGTGTTTTTCAAAATCTGTACATTGTCCCCATTTTGTGGTAAATTTTGGTACCTTTAGTACGATTGAAATTCGAGGGGCTGGAAGCTATTTTTAAGTTACAAATTAGGTATATTTTGGTGATGTCTTCGTGCAAAAAATTTGCAACTTAAGTTGATAGTGATTGAAATTCCTACATGCCACGCATGTTTCTGTGTGAAACTCAGGAGAGGTTATTTTATTTTTAACGCTAAAAACTTATTAGGAAAACTTCAAAACATAGAAATGTGCATTTTGTTTGTCCAAAATATTAAATACCGTTTGACAGAGCTTACTCAGTCATTTTCTTGTAACGTATTTTAAAATTTACTTGCGGGATAAGTTTTGGTAGCAAAGTTTCAAAATTAAAAAAATTTTTTTTTGACAAAATGGCGGAACTTAGAAAAAAAAATTGCATCGATTTTTCGCAAAACTACTCTGAAGTTTCGTGCCCATAACTTATAAAAAAAAAATGTTTTCCGCAAAACTGATAATGAGAGGTCTCCATACTGAGCACTAGGGTGCCCCTTATTTGGGAAAAGTCAAAATTTTATGTCGCGCTCCCCCAGAATCGAAAGACTTTGAGAAAAAAATGAGATCCCCCAAAGGACAGGTTTTTTTAAACGAATTAACCTGTGCCACGAAGACATTCAAATTTATATGAAAATTAACATAGATTTTATATACTTTTTGTTTTAACTTGCTGGGAATCGCGTTGCCTGAAATATTTTTCGCCATCAAATGTGTATCTTATTGTTTTTCGGGTCGCTGAACACGATACAAGTATCAAAATTAAATTTGACAGCTGTCAACGGCTGCAGAGCTGTCAAAACTCACAAAACTTCAAAATTAATGTTAATTTTCATATAAATTTGAATGTCTTCGTGGCACAGGTTAGTTCGTTTAAAAAAACCTGTCCTTTGGGGGGTCTCATTTTTTTCTCAAAGTCTTTCGATTCTGGGGGAGCGCGACATAAAATTTTGACTTTTCCCAAATAAGGGACACCCTACTGAGCACTTAAGTAGAACAGCTCTGTGATTTTTTATAAAAATCTGAGAACCCAACTGAAAAATTTCGAAATGATTTTGATGAAATGTTTAAAGCACATTAGAATCGCTTAGAAGAAAGTCATAGACTAGACAAATAGGCGGTGCCACGCTCACATATAAAGCAATTTGTCAACCCCCGGAAACAATTTGAGCCCTTTGACGCTTGCCTAGATCTCCCCGGAGTACAAGAAAGAAAACTTTTCTTTAACTTAAAATGTTGGGCAGTTAAGGTATGACCCCACTTTAGTGTCGATGAACAAAATGTTTAAATATTTTCCACTTTATGAAAAGATTCGTATTCTCTTTTCTCTGTAATGTATTTAACGATACTGTCAAAGTGTTTCTATGTATATTACTAAAAAGTCTTAAGGGGTCCTTCTGGTTTTTTTCAAAGCATATGTGTTTTTACAAATATTCGTTTTTTTTATTTGATTTAAAAAGAAATACAACTAGTAAGAGTGTAACTTTTGGCCTGGCCAAACATTAAATTCCCTACACTGGAGTATTTTGATAATTTTGCATATATGGGAGGTGCCACGCCCTCTTGTCCGAGTTCGCCCAGTTTTTGATCAGAGCTTGCATTTATAGTTTCTAGTGTCTGAGAGAAATTTCAGTATAGCATTTTGAAACTTTTGCTTATATGGGAGGTGCCACGCCTTCTTACCCGAATTTGCCCAGTTTTTTATCAGAGCTTGCGCTTACAATTCGCATTGTCGTGAAAAATACTCCTAAAATTGCATTTTGAATATATTCGTTGTATGGGCGGTAGGCGTGTCCGTTGACCGATTTTGCTCATTTTCAATCCCCCAAGCTAACTTTAACAAAGGAGGCAGTGTACCAAATTTCATTGAATTATAGTTTTTTAGTTTTTGGAACAGATGATGATTTACATTATTAGCTACCAACAATGAAAATACATTGATGGTCGGAGCTTACTGTTCAGTGTTTTTGAGTAAAACAACAATAAAAACACAAAAAACAAGGCAAAAATACACATAAATAAAAAAAATAAAAAAAGCAAAAAAAATGTATCGGAAGGCTGAATTATCTTGCTCAGTTTTCCCAAAAAGTGTATTTCCACATACAGCCAGCCACCCAGCCAGCCACCCAGCCAGCCAGCCAGCCAGCCAGCCAGCCAGCCAGACAGACGGACATGGCTATATCGACTCAGGAGGTGACGCTGATCAAGAATATATATACTTTTCTATATCTGCCACGCCTCCTTCTCTGCGTTACAAACGGAAGGACCAAGTTAATATACCCTGGGTGTAGGGTATAGAAACAGGTAGGTAGTAGGCATTTTCAGAATAATAACATCAGTAAGGAAATTGAACCTTTTAAATCAATTCGCTGATTTCTCTATAACTTTAAAAAAGAGTAAAAACAAATAACCATTTTTCATATATTTAACCTCAAATATCTCTTAATTCTGAGATGATAGTCCGATTCTGACCTCGAATTTGAATTCTACACAGAATCTTACTTCAGAAATGACCTCTCTGAAGAGTTTCATCGTTTAATTGATTTGCTTAATAAATAAAGTATGTTTTTCGGCTACCGAAAAAAAAAAAAAACATTTTGCAGGGTATCAAAACTTACCGTTTCAAGTACTACGCTTGTATTTAATACATATAATTTGTTTTTACTATATAATCGAGTATGTATATATCTGTGTTCCCAAGACATAACAGCATAAATCGAGTTATATCGAAATTGAGATCTTAACATCAATGTGTTTCTCGTATTCAACTCCTTATTGTGCCCAAATCTAACATAAATCGGTTGCTTGGTTACAAAGATATAAGGGCAAAAGCTAACAATATAAGTCTAGTTTGCAAGAAGTGGAAAAAGGAATAACGACATAAACTGAGTTATGTTGTGTTTCAAATGTATTTCTTCCATTGCTTAACTATTTTTGTTTAGGGGCTGTCCATAAACTCCGTGACGCTCCTAGGCACACCTCTCCTGAACGAGCTTTTAGGTTTCCGAAAATGCCGACGAAATCTACCAATGGGGTACTTTTCTTTCATGCTGATACATCAAAACTAGGTAAGAATGAAAATCGGATCAGCTAGTATTCGTGAAATATCGCAAAAATACATATCCCATATAAAATTAAAAAAATGAAGAAAAAAAAACAGAACAAACAAATAAAAAAGTAGTTACATTTAATGTATTTTGCAATGCTGAATCCGAATCCGGCCTTAAAATTGCTGTATCTCATACGGTTTTTGAGATATGTTAGCCTAAACAAGGAAAAAAACCGTTTTTGCTATATTTTGAAGCTATATAACTAGAATTTAGAACATTCATACATACATATAATCCGATACAGTTTCTAAAAGTTATAATTTTTTTCTTTAAAACCTCAATTAAATTTTGTCGATATCTTTATTTTTCTCGGAGATATCCTACCCTAAAAATTTAAAAAAGTGCAAAAAACATGTTTTTTCATTATTTCAGTCTACGATATTTTGGAGAAAAATAAAGTTATTGACATAATTTAAATGAGGTTTTAAAGAAAAAAATTATAACCGTATGAGATACAGCAATTTTAAGGCCGGATTCTGTTTGTTCTGTTTTTTTTCTTCATTTTTTTAATTTTATATGGGATATGTATTTTTGCGATATTTCACGAATACTAGCTGATCCGATTTTCATTCTTACCTAGTATTGATGTATCAGCATGAAAGAAAAGTACCCCATTGGTAGATTTCGTCGGCATTTTCGGAAACCTAAAAGCTCGTTCAGGAGAGGTGTGTAGGGGAGGGGGGGAGGGGGGGGGGGTTCGAGCAAGCGTCACACTTTGTGTATTTTATTTATTTTTTATATGAAGCTACCGTCACATAGGGTGGGGGGTTCAATATAACGAATTTTACCGCCACGGAGTTTATAGACAGCCCCTTACATGCAAATGAATAGCAAGCAACACATCTGAATTCTGTTATTATTCCAAACTGTAAGCTTCTAAATTGATTACTATTGTTATACCGTATTTTGCTTTTCAATTTTCGGAACCTTAACTAGAGATATGTCTTTCTTTACAAAATATTTCTGTTGCTTAACTCCAGTTGTGTGAGCCTGACAGAAGGTTTGTCAAAATCCAAACACAAAAAGCAGGTTTAAAGTAAAAACCTTTATTTGTAAAAGGAAAATGCTTCTTATTTGTAAAATAAGCATTTCTGCTTCATCTTCAGACAGTTTTTTTCCGATATCAATTTAAAGTTTAAAATTGATCTCCTGAAAAATACAAAAGACACACTTGTGCTTTTATAGTACAGTCATTTGGTAGTTTTACCTGGAAAGTTTAGCAAATGAGTTATTTTATCGATTTCAATGTGCTCTTTCAGAATTTCAACTTTGCTACCTCGAGTCGTGTTCGCTCGCGCCGCCATATTGGAAAAATGGCGTCCAAACAAATATCTCTTTAACGGTTACATTTAGAGAAAAATATTGTGGCGCAATATTGTACATTATACAATTTTCTATAAAAATGGCCTCTTAATTGTTTCCGTACGACATATAACTCAGGAGATATCCTAGTTCAAAATTTGAAAAAATTTAGTTGTGATGTGTTGAGCTTAAAATTACAATAACTCATGAACGGTGAGTTACATGTTTAAAGTAAAAACACCACTATATGCTACAGTTTATTTTTTTTTTCAATTGACCTATAGTTCACGAGATATTTTATCAACAAACCTAAAACTTATAAAAAAACCGTTTTTTTCAAAATAGCTCCAAAAAGGTTCGTTCTAGAAAAAAAATTTCTCCCATTTTGTAGAACGTTCAATTCTCTTTAAGGGTCTCTCCGAACTATTTTTTCGTCCCACTTACTGTTCATGAGATATCGCGTCTTAAAATTATTCAAAATTGAACATTGTACTATGCTCCATACTATGTTCAATTTTGAATCATTTTCAAGTCGCGATATCTCATGAAGGGTAAGTCTGACGAAAAAACAGTTCGGAGAGACTGTCATAGGAAATTGAACTTTCTACAAAATGCATGAACAATTTTTTATTTAAAAAGAGAAAATTTTTTAAATTTTGATAATTTTTGAGTTAAAACTCCAAAAAGACCCCTTAAGACTTTATTGTAATTTCGCCATTATTTGCACAAACCCAATAGAGCTAGCTGATGCAATTAGCGAAGCCGTTAAGATGCCATTCGTTCGATCAACTAATATCGGAACTTTTAAACATAAATTGGCGCCAAAGCATCTATAAGATGCACTATTGGTTTTACTTATTGTGTTGCTGTTGGTGTTTCGGTGGCTCATTGCGCTTATCAATTGACAGCAGCATAGGCCATTAACTACGCGTTGCTGCCGCACTACACAGCAATACAAAAATTGCTGCTGTTTTTTCTTCTTTTTGTTTAGTTATTGGACACAGCTCCATACAACTGATGGCACATGCCAAACTCCAAAACAACACCAACAAAAATGATTCAGTTTTAAACGATCGTCATTCGCATTTATGCGTTGATTTATGCGCAGCACCATGCTCATTCAGCTCAGTTGGCGCATATGTGATGACTGCGCCTGCGCACACGCTTGGTTGATACTCGTATGTACATATGTTTGAGAAGAATTGAGTAGCAGACGTTTGCAGGCATTGAGTTGAATCATCCGTCATTTGGACACACCGCTTTATCGATCTACATGGATTGCAAGAATTCAGATAATATAACAGGCGATGGCATAATGTTTTCAAATAAATTTATTATTTGAAATTGTTGTTAATAGATTTTTCGAACGATATATCGCGATCTTTATAGAAAGCTGTTGCAGTTAAAATTTGTATTTTTATTTAAATTAACACTTGAAATGCGTAATGCGATATAAAAATTTAATTTGGTGGAGGAATTTTGACCAGATGGTACAATACTTCAAAAGGACGATTAATAATTGAACCGTTTTTTTTTTTTCGAGAGTGGAATAAATCCATTCAGGGTACAAAAGTAATGTCATAATATGAATTGGCTGACATTTTGTCAGAAATGAATAAAATTGGGCTTTGCTTTCACAAAAAGTTTGGCAGAAAACATGGAATAAATTGATGGCATTAACTTAAAAAAATTACATCGGTCAAATTATATTTGCCACCTTTATGGATTTATTCCACTTTCAGAAAAACCAGATTCAAGTTTTAAAATTCAGCTATCATAGTTTTAAACAAAAAAAAATATTTAAGACTAAGCCTTTGCAGCGCTACAAACTAGCAGAAGATAGATAAATGTCAAATGAGATACAGAATAAATTTTAAAATTCCATTCCACATAAAAAAGTTCAGTTGTCGAGGATTTTGATATCCTATTATAAATAAGAGCAGTTTAACATTTAAGTTTTTTTTTTAACTTTCCGGCGCCGTCAAATTTTCGAAATTATAGTTTTTTGGATGACGTTCCAATTACGCGCCGCATGCTCAAAGCCTAAGCTTTGGAGGTTTTCTCAATTTTTACACCCTATACTTCGTTTGTGAAGCAATCCACGCCAAGTCTACCTGCTCAAAATTTTTTTATGAAAAGAACACTTCAAAATGAGTGGGACCTTTAGCTTAGATTTATCAATGTACAAACTTTAGTGTAAGCTATAAATTTTTTAAAAAACACCCTTTTCATGAAAATGACTAAAAACGCCAACTTCAACACCCTGAATTTTAACAACAAATGGTACTAGGACCAAATCCTGTTGTTCTTGCACACCGGATCTACCATATGGCCAAATTTGAGCGAAATCGGAGAAATTTTTTAGCTGGTACACTTGGCGTGGATTGCTTCATATATAAATAACAAAAATGGGATTTTTTTCAATCTTGCAAAAATAGGATAACTGTGTTCTTTAATCACCCTAGATTTTTTTTTACCTCCTACTACCTCAAGTATAACACTTAAAAATTGGCAAAAGTCTAAAATTTGCCTTAAAGATATGAATATAATTCTGGAACTACATCTTTGAATGGCAAACTTTAACACCAATCGCAAGCAAGTAACGGACAGAATATATTGAGGTAAAAAAAGAAGTCACCATTATGGAAAAAAATCCAAAACTTTTAGTAAGAAAAGCCGCTCAGCTAGCGAAAGGAGAAGCTGGGATCAAGACCACCAAAGTTTAGAAAGTGACGGTTCGAAATGCTCAAAACAATTGTGAAGCAAAAACACGTGCTAAAAAACTTGATAAAGATTTCGTGAGAAAATTTAAATGCTGCATTATAGATGACTAAATTTACGTCTTTTCCGATTTTTCATGGCTTTCTGGTTAGAAATTTTATGCTACCAATGCTAGGGGAAATGTCTCGGAAAAATTAAGGACACAAAAAAAAAAAGCAAAATTTCCTTGTTTGACAGGCAATTTGTAGCTGTTGTAAAAGAAGCCAAAATTACGTGACCACAGGCATAATCAACAGCGAAATCTACATCAAGGAATGCTTGCAAAAGAGGTTTTGATCATTTTGAGGAAACCATGAGGTATCGTCGTTTTTGCCAGATCTTGCTATATGCCGTTACAGCAAAGCGACTCTTGATTTTTAGCTGCAAAATTACACAGTTTTTGTCCTCAGAAACCAAATCAAACGAAAGAGATTGGGCTATAGTTAAAAGACAACTAAAGGCAACAAACAAAGCATCCAAGGACATTGCATACTTTAGGCGCAAGTGGCTTGCTGCAATCCAATAGATTGAAGAAGATACTATCAAAGCATTAATGAAAGGTGTTCCAGAAAAAATAAAAAAATTTTATGCTACAAAATTAATACAAAATTTGTTTTATAATCTTATTTCTATATTTGGAATAATTTAGTGTTAATTAACTATAAACTTTTTGAAAATTCAAACTCTGGTTACTGAAATATTTATTTTTTTGTTTTTTTTTTTCAAAGTAAGGGAATGTCGTCAAGGTTGGGACGGGTTTTGTTTTTGGTCAGTGGTTTTGAAACGGATCGAAAAATTGTTAATTTAAATAAACCAATAAAAAGGTATATTCATCGGCTACAACTTTTTCATAGAAAGTTATTTGATATCGTGATCAGATCAAAAGTTATAGCCATTTTAATGAAGACAACTTTTTTTGCCGAAAAAAAATTTTCCGTATAAGTTGGGACACTTTCAAAAATCACAAAGTGAGCCAAAAAGTTAAGTTAATCTGCATGATATTATTTTTATTAGAACATTTGTTCAAACGTCATATTTCAAAGAAACAATTTGGGTAAAAATATATAATATTCCGCCTAATATGATTCGCAGTTTTTACAGGTGAAGAAACTGTTCCGCATATTTTATTTTTAAGGTACTTCTTGTGCGAGACACAAGATACTATCAACGGATTGGCGTGCGAAGCAACTCTTTTAACCAGCTTTAACAATGCATCGTCATCAATGGTTGAAATGTCCTTAATTTTATCATTCAATTTTTGGGTATACCCCGCCAAACTGCATTTTGGGATTTTATGGGCTTTTCTGGTGGATCGAATGCCTTAGCCAATTTTATTGCCTTGATTTCTGCGACCAATGCATTGAAATCAATAATTCCACGATCGGTTTTCGGGCGTTAATGAACTTGCCAAACTCATTTCACATAAATGCGTCACAATCTTCAAAAATTCGTTAATAAATGCTTTTTAATTATTATAAATACAATTGCATTCATCAAATATTGTAAAAATATAATTTAAATGGTATCGCATTGCCTTGGAATAAAAAAAGTTCTGTCCCAACTTAAACGACATGAGTGTCCCAACCTTTACAAAGTTGCCGTTTCGTGAAAGCCTAAAAATAATATTTGCCACAACAATACGTTTCAATCACTCTTTAAGGCAATGAAAATACACTGAATACAAGACACATTGAACACACTTACACGAAATAATTGGTTTAAATTCGGCAAAATACGAACACGTAGAAACTATCGAAAAGATCTTTTTGATATGACAATTTACTCTTTGTTTGAAATGGATGTAATCAACAGTAGTTCTTCGATCTTTTGCACATGAAACGTTAGGTTATAAACAGACTTTACTTCGACAGTTGAAACATAGGTGTCGCCAGTATTGAAAATTCAAGAAAAACGGCTGTCCCAACTTATACGGCGTCCCAACCTATACGACATTCCCCTACTTATTTCTAGTAACACACTCCTCTGTTTTGAAGTAAATTAATAACAATAAAGAAAAGAAGGAAAAAAGTATGCAAGATATAAGATACACCAAAATTAAAAATACTTTTAACATTAGGAAAAAATTTACAATGAATTTTCCATGTACAAAATTTCGGCATTTCCTAAAAATGCAGGTTTGACTAAATTGAAATTACATACAAGCCATGGTTATAAACAGTAAGTGTTGAAGACTTGAAATCAAAAGAAAATTATGTCTTATATATGCAAGTAAGTACATACTTACTTCTATTTTCCTTCTGTTTGATACGCAATCAGAAAAACAAAAGACTTAAGGCGCAAACTTCGATTAACTTTTTTCAATTCATCACAGATGCCGCTACTTCACAGCAAAGTCTCAAACCGGTATAGTACAATGTTTCGCCACATTTGGATAAGGTGGCGCATTACCGTAAGACATTACGCTATGGCTACTAACCGGTAGAGGGAGGGCTCGTTATGAAAATCTATTTTCGACATCGAATAAAAGATTATGGTGGTTAGAAGTTTAAATACATAAAATAAATTTTTGTGCTAATTAATTGTAGTAGGTAGTAAGGAAAGGGCATTATATTTAAATAAGGATTTTGGGGGGGGGGGGTGGTAATGGAAATAATTTATAATTAATTGTCTTCTTTCGTGTGAATAAAAAACGCAGCATTGAAAATTTTAGAAGGAAATTTTTAGAGATTCCAATGCGCCATCTAGGTACCTGAACATTGTGAAATCAAAATTTTCTAACTAATCGAGTATTCACAAAAAAACTTTTTTTTATTATTTTTATATGGCACTGCTCAATTGCAAAGACAATATATATTACTCTAAGGTGTTTTCGGAAATGCAACTAACTAAGCTTGGTTGGTTGCACTGCGCATCACATAGTTCATTGCTCAACACAAAACTTTATTACAGCACTTTTTGCTAAAAGTACCTGGAGACCGATCCCTGCTCGGTGTATAGTACAATATAATCTAATCATTTCGAGTCAACATTTTGTACTGACAGCTTTTTTATGTGCGTGGCTAAAAATGGGAATGGGTCGGAAAAAATAAAAATATTTGAAATCAAAAATTTTTAACATCAATTCAAATAATTTTGACTTTGAGCTTAATCGTTGCTGATTTGCTCACCGAACTTTATTAAAATGCCTTATAGGGTTATGGCCACACGAGACGTATTTGCGAGATATATTGTTAAACGTCGTTATTAGTAGTAACACGTTCTTATATTTCATCAAAATCATTTCATCCGTTCCTGAGTAATATTGAATAAAAGTTTTTCAATACAAAAGAGTAGGTGTGGGACTTTCTAGATTCGTCTCTTTTTACATAATAAATTAAAATTTAGTGCGTGATGTCTGAAAAACGTATTTTTGATTTTTTAAAGGCTAAAGAAAGTATGTTATATTATGTTATTTATATGCGAACTTTCAATTATTTATTCCAAAAAAATAAATACAGCCTTGGCCAGAGCTGGGCGATGAGGATAACGGTAAGCAAACGATTACGATTTTACGATTACGATCGTTAAAAACAAAAAAAAAAAACAATTAGGATTACAGTAATCGTTCACCGAACGAGCTAAGATTACGATTACAGTAATCGTAATGAAAGTATATATTGAAAAAATTTGAAAAATCAATATTAACAAAACATTAAGAGTTTTTAACGCAAGTAACAAAGACAAAAGAAACAAAGAAAATTGATTTTCCGGTGATAATAATTCATAATTTACATGTACCTATTTAAAACATGCATATATTTAATTACAAAACTCAATATTAGCTTTTAGCAATACTAATTTTTCAATTGAAAAGTCAGAAAGAGCATGCCGACGGGGACTATTTATCATGCCAGCGAAAGAGAATAATATTTTACTGAAATCGCGTTTTAATTTTGTATATTTTTAGAATTACTTTTTTAACGATTATTTCAAAAATCCTTATTTAATCGTAATTTCGATTTTTTTTAAATTACGATTACTATAATCGTAATCTTAGCTCGTTCGATGAACGATTACTGTAATCCTAATCGTCTTTTTTGTTTTTAAGGATTACTGCAATCGCAATCCTATACGCAATCAATTACGCATGCAATCCTTATCTCCCAGCTCTGATGTTACTCTAAGGTGTTTTCGGAAATGCAACTAAACTTGGTTGCACTGCGCATCACATAGTTCAATGCTCAACACAAAACTTATTACGGCGCTTTTTGCTGAAAGTACCTGGAGACCGATCCCTGATCGGTGTATAGCACAATATAATCTAATCATTTCGAGTCAACATTTTTTGCTGACAGCTTTTTTATGTGATGTAAGTCGTGGCTAAAAATTTTCCAAAATGGGAATGGCGTCGGAAAAAATAAAAATATTTCAAATTAAAAATTTTTAACATCAATTCAAATAATTTTGGCTTTGAGCTAAATCGTTGCTGATTTGCTAACCAAACTTTATTAAAATGCCTTATAGGGTTATGGCCTCACGAGACGTATTGCGAGATATATTGTTAAACGTCGTTATTAGTAGTAACACGTTCTTATATTTCATCAAAATCATTTCATCCGTTCCTGAGTAATATTGAATAAAAGTTTTTCAATACAAAAGAGTAGGTGTGGGACTTTCTAGATTCGTCTCTTTTTACATACCCACATAATAAATTAAAATTTTGTGTGTGATGTCTGAAAAAAATATTTTTGATTTTTTTAAGGCCAAAGAAAGTATGTAATTTTATGTTATTTATATGCGAACTTTTAATTTTTCATTCCAAAAAAATAAATACAGCCTCGGCCAAAAGTATAAGGCACCCCAAACAATACATAATGCATATTTTCTAATTGAGAACTAAATGAATAAATGCTTATCATAAATACGATGACGGGTTCATTAACCATTGTACAAAACAATAAGCGGCATTTTTTTAAGATCATAAAGTAAATGGTGACCTAAAACAAAAGGCTCGGTTTTTTCGCCTTCTTATTGGTCAATGTTATTCATTTTTTTTTTCGGTACTCCAAGGAGAAAAATGCTTTTATTTCTGTTTAAGTCAAAGTATGACAACTTGTTGATTTTACAATGCCAAAAATATGCTATAAAAGTTATAAAATCAATAGTAAATTGGCCAAAAGTGTAAAGCACCCCACAATTTACTACTGATTTTCTAACTTTTACCGCTTATTTTTAGCATTGTAAAATCGCACTTTTATGGATGCCTTATACTTTTGGCCAAGGCTGTATATCACTTAGACCATTTACCATTTTTATAATATGAGCTTGAAGTTAAAATTTAAAAAATTCACTTATTGTGCTGTTCAAAATTTGCTAACGTCGCAAATTGATTTAAAAGAATTTTTCAAAATCCATGCAAAAAAGACATATAACCCTTTAGTGCCCATGGGCTCCGCTTAGAATCATTAGATTCCAATGCATATGTGGCATACCGATAAAGCAGATATTTGTAATAATAAGAACGTGGATAATGTGGCCCATTTTTCCAATGAAAATAATTCCTCCCGATACCATTTATACACGAGTTAGTATGCAAAAAATATCATTCATCTGCGTCTTATAGTTTCGCAGAAAGGTACATATTAAGAATCTGGTTTTAAGAGGGCCAGTCTAGGACCTTTTCTCTTTATAGATACTGTTACACTGTGAAATTTCATTAAAATCAGTAGAATAATTTTAAATTCATAAAACACAGAATAGATTCTTGCCCAATTTCATATTTTAGTGGTCCATGTTTCAGCCCCATAAAACCTTCTTTTTATTATTAACAAAACTTAATTATCTGTGTAAGTTTACCAGCCCCTATCCTGCCTGGTGTGTTTATATGGCAACAAGACATTCTGGGTATCCTGTGGGCAGCATCTAAAAACAAATGATGCAGTATTTCTACTTATGCCTAAAATATGTAGTAAACCTCTAAAAAATCTTTTTGAAATTCGAAAAAAAATTTACGTTGGGTGATCCGGGTAAAAGAAATGCCAATATTCGCATATCATGCACCATTCTGCAAAGGTTTAGTTCCATTTTTAGCCGTCCATTAACCGACTTGAAGTCATAGTTACGATCTTATGTGCCTGCACATTCTGTTTCTGTGATGCGCTCTCTATTTATCTATACTCTTTGTACATAAGTATATGCCATGTATTTATTACAACTCAATCAATTCAAAATTGAAGAGCTGAGTGAAAGAACATGTTAAATAACAAATTCCTCATTTTGAGATATCCAGCTTTAAGGTAAATAGCGTGCTCTATTTTATCAGTTACTTCTTTTACGTTTTTCCGACGATATTATGAAGAAACAATGGTCATAGAATTGAGGTCTAATTTAGTTGGTCGAACGTGTACGATTACAGATGATGTTATTCCGTAACATGTTCTTACACAAAATTACATCCATTTCCTTGATACATTTGTACATATGTAAATGGAAGGATATGTTATGTGCATAAGGCATTTCATAGCATTCTGATTATTTTGTTGATGAATTACAATTTTAAGAACTTAATGTAGACCCATGAGTTATCCAAGTTTTCTTATAGGTACTATAATTATATATTTTATAACAGGGTGCGAAAATTACCTAATGATAAGAATTAGCCGAACTAATGAACGTTGAATACTTATTGCATATCTTAACATATCCGTCCAGCCGAATGTCTCAATTTTTTTTGAAAATGTTACTTAATATGTTTATCCACTCAGCTCTTCAATTATAGGTGAATTTATTTTCAAAATTACTGTTTTTTTAGTTTGCTATTCCCAAGAGGAAAAGAAGTGCTTCAAAAGACTTTGTGAAGTGCTTCTTTTTAAACCATAAGCGCTTCCGCAAAAAAAAAAAAATTGTATTTTAAGTCATAAGTTAACCATTAGTTAAACCCCAAATTTCATTGGTTAACCATTAGTAAACCAACAGCTGATGCTTAAAAAATATAATCCACATAAGTTTTGTGAAAATTTTACAAATGTTTTCAGACGTAGAAAATTTTGAGTCCGATATTGACGAAATTTGGAATACATGTTGTGGTTGATCGTCGCCATCAAGTTTATAGAATTCGCCTGCTGTTTTTCCAAAACTACAACGCCAAGGAATTCGTGTCAGGTTTCGCTTGCACTCTTGCACTTTTGTGCACACAATTATATTTGTGTGCCTTTCCACTCAGAAAATTCACTTCTTCATCATTAAAATTTTCTGTGCGTATCTTTGTTGGAAAGAAACATTCAGAAATTTTGCTGTGCTGCCATATTTTTCTCTTGTTCAGTGCAGTTAACCAAAAAACTGTGAATATGAAGCATTAGTTTAACTCTAGTCACTATTTTAGTTAACTTATAAGTTAACTAATGACTGTAAATCCGGCCTTTACAGGATGTTTAATTTAAAAACATAGTTTTTTGATGCTGACTTAAGAACATTTTGCTCTAAATTGGATGTTCTAATTTTAAAAATCGCTTTCCGAACCTACCTAATTTTTTTCTTTTTAACTTATATGCTAAACTAAATTATCCTAATGAATTCTAAAAGAACATTCTTCTTCATTTCATGTACTTCAGTGAACTTTTTTCTATATTCATTGCTTTTTTGTAACATTTTTAAGCTAGAGTATTTCTTGTCCCAGTGAAATTTTTGGTAGAACATTTTTGTGAAAAAACCCATACAAACGGAAAACAGACAAGTTTTATCCAAAGTGTAGTTTCAGAGTTTTATAGTAAGGAGAAATTTCGAAAATATATGAGGAGTGATTTTTCAAAAGGGCGTAAAACCACTTCCAACCTCGAACCAACCTAAGAATTCCATCGTCATTACCATGCTAAAATGTATCCCCTAGTTCAAAATTCATCACAAAAAATGCAATTTTCCAAGATAAAATCGTGATCAAAAGTCACTTTTCAGAACAAAAGGGTATATTTCCATATAATTTCATAGAATTTTTTAGAGGTTGATACAAAAAAAAGGCGTGTTTCGAATAGTGGCCAAAAAAACTTTTAATATTTTTTATATGCCCCAGGCAGGCTATATACATAGGTGCTTACATACCATGCCTATGGACATCGGCATAAACTTCCAAATGGTGAAATAAGAGCGATTTGCAAATGTTTCTTACTTTTTGCAATTACTACAAATATGTTACAACAAAAATGTTAAGGGGATTAGAATCTTTGGTCAACTTACTATAACACTGGAGACATTAAAAAAAATAAGTTATTGTAAACAGCCCATACAAATTTTTTCTCATTACTGAAAATTTGTTTAACATGGTTTTACGCCCTTTTGAATTTTATAAATGTGACTCAGAACCACTTATTCGGAGCTTTTCGGATCATTAAAAAATAAAAACCGTATCAACCCGAGATTTTGCATAAAACGGTGTTGAGTGACCTATAAATGACCTTCAAATTATTTAGGAGAACTCTAAGCTCACTTTTTGACACACTCTTTTAGTGGTTTTAGTGGAATTTCCAAAAATTTTTATTTTTTTTTTTTTATCACAAGGTAATTGTAGGTTATGTATGTGCTTTTGTTTTTTTCACGAAGGGAGCAGAAAGTTCTTTTGTCAGAAACGAAAAATCGAATACTATAATTACATCTAATTTACTGAAAAACACCAGAAAATTCAAAAACCCGACTCAAATAACAACGTTTTTGAGCGACCGTTAAATTAAATTTTTATGAGATAGTTTTGTCTAAAAATAAACTTTTTTAAGAGTTGAATAAAAATTCAATATCTCTTGAACAATCATACAAAAAACTTTCTGCTTACTAACTTTTTGAATCTATTTTCATAAAAACTAATAAAATCCTACATTTCAAAATTTTTAGGATCTTCAGATATTTTTTCCAATTTTATTTGGCGTGTTTAGGTTCAGTTAATAAATTGTTTTTTCCAAAAGCAATAAATACGCGTCATAACGAAAAGTATCATATTATATATTTGTTAACTAAAAAGATTAAAGTACAGCGGCTGTGCTACTGGTCCAATTACCTATGGAGCAATTACCAGAGAACAACGTTCGCATTAATGACTCATGCGCAGAAGCATTTAAACAGAAGCCGAAAACTCTTCTTTTAATAATTTTTAGTTGTTGCTACCAAATTGTTGTTGTATTTCCCTTAATGGTATTGAACTCCACATTTGCAAACCTACGATTAAACGTAAGAGTACGTGATATCAGTCGTCTTGTCTGCCTTTATGAACGCAGGTAAGATGAAGTGCAAAAATATGTGCCAGGAATGTGCTTTTGACTTCAGCTCAATTAATTGCCTTGGAATCCCATTTTTGTGTTTTCATACGAAATCGCTGCAGTTCAGAACACATCCATGGATGCATCGGTTGGGTAATAATTATCATGCCTGGTGGCGACCAAAAAAAGTAGTAAATAATGAAACAGACAAAATTATTTTGGACGTAACTATTAACAAGCTAAAGTCGAATTTTAAACATTACCTAATCTTAAAATGTATACATACATATCTGTGGACTTTTGACAAAACAACCTAACTCGAAATTGGCAACTTTTCAGGTCAAAAATACTTTGATGCTTCTCAATTCTTTTTGTGTAGGAGTTGGAACAAATGGAAAACTTTTTTATTATAAATACATGAATACTAAACGAATATTTTCCAGTAACTTTTTCTTCTCTAAGGTCAATCTTCTATATATATAAAAATGAAATGGTGTCCGTATGTAGCTTATGGACGCGGAAACTACAAGGTCGATTTATACGAACTTTTTTTAAATTGTTTCTTATGGTCTGTGGAAGGTTCTTAAGGGGGTGAGATGCTGCTGAGGGGGACAGGGGTTGCAATAAGATGTTTTTGTCAAATATTTTTTGATCTAAGAAATTCAGTTCTTTCCATAGGAAAAGTAACTAATTTCGAAGAAGTGCTTTTGTCAAACATTTTTTTTGCCATTTAACCTGTATCTTATCTCGACTTAAGATGTTTTGTGAAGAAAAACGCCCTTTTCTTTTGTCGACTTAAGTTTTTTAGCCTATTTGAGATAAGTTGTTTTGCCAAATACAATTTGGAATAAAACCTCGAGACAGGTTGATTTTCGATTCTATATCTCTGCAAGTAAAAGTCATAGAGATATGACGATTACACCAAAAGAAACGTATTTAAATTTTATATGTATGATCAATATCCTGGAAAATTGTCTTATTTCGAGTAAGGTTGTTTTGTCAAAAGTCCACAGATATTTAATTAGTTTATAATAAGTCAATTTTTTTTATTTACGCAATCAGGAAACGAAATGTTTTGGCATAAAGCTAAAAATATTTTCATTCTGAGGATCCAGATTGTCTAAAAACAACGCAAGCTTGCTTAAAAGTCTTCAGCAATAAACTCAACGAGAAACGAGGAGAAGATGCTTTTAATGAAACTTCGGAAAAATTGCGAAACTGCAAGCAAACAAAAAAGAGACTATAGATAGTGCCCACATATTACTTAATTTTTGTAAACCCATTTTGAAATAGGGATTTTCAATAATAAATGTAAAATTTTGGTCCACAAAAAATAAAAAAAAAAAATAAAATTTTATTTCCTGGTCTGTGCTAAATATATTTATAAGTAATTTTATTTTTACAAAATCTTTAGTAGTTCCTACACGGAGAAAAAAATAGTACTTGCTATTTCATTCCTCATAAATGTTACCAGAATTTCACGTCAGAATAGCGACAACTCCACACCGAAGTAAATTTCACTTTACTGTTTTAATCAATTCAGAATGTATGTAATTTTTTTGAAAAAATTGACGTGATATTTACTTTACTGTAAAGGTCAAACAACAAAAAAAAAAAAAAATGAACTGACCGCACTAGGGTACGAACCCTGGCCCGTCCGTGTGATAGGTTGATACACATCCTCCTGCGCTACTTGCGCATATGATGAAGAGGCATAAAATTTGTATACAAAGTTAATGTCTATCTAAAAATAGAAATTGTTACTAAAATTATAAAAGTCAAAATGATTCTATATTTTTTATAATATTTACTTTAGTCGAGTAGAGTGAAAATTATGATACTCATTTTTGTGCGTGAAAAAAATAAAATAATTTTTACTACAATAGAATTATAAATTCAAAATGGTCACACATTCTTTTTTCGTTTAATTCCTTAACTGGCGCACTTGAGGAACTTTCGCCCTTTGTTGGGATGTTATAGGGTAAAGGCGGGAGATGTGGCACCAGTGGGTGATATGGATCCCCTATAATTTTCAATACTTGCAGCTTTCATAGCATTTAAATATGGACAAAGTTTTATTCAACTGCGCGAGAGACTTCGTGGTATGTTGTTCGTTTAGCTGTATTTGCAATAATAGCTTCTGTGTGGGATTTTTAAAAAAATTTTGGAAATGTAAACGACTTACTTTTGTTTTGCATATACTTTGAGAAGCAGCAGAACGGTGAGTATTTGATATAGCTTTATGGTGCATATATCAAAACAAACAGATATGAATGTGCTTTCGTTTTCGGATGAGTGAACATGTGTGCTAAAGTCGTGGAATTTTTACTCGGTATATACCCAAAGGGAGATATGGCACCCCACTACCGCGGGTGATATGATTCTCATGCCATATCTCCCTTTGCATGTTATAAGATATTTGGGTGTCCAAATATCCTTAGCGCTAAATCTTTGTGTTTCGGTTTTCAATATTTTGTTGAACTTGACTGGACTCTGGATGTGAAGGGCCAACACACAGCATCTATAATAACACGGGCTCATCATTGAGGAAAGTCCAAATAAAATTCCAGATCACGCATTTTTACAGAATTGCATTGAGAAAAATCAAGGACAAAATATGGCTGAAGTGCTTCAATATACAATACCACAGAGCCGCAGAATTTGAGTCAGGTAAGTATTACATTCAATGATTGTGTTTTCATTTTTATTTGATTAATTTGAGGTTTTCATTAGGATATGCTAGAAAAGCCTGAACATGTCTTAAATGAAATAGCGCCTGTACCAACGACATCGAAAAGTTATAAGCCGAGTACGAGAAAACAAAATGTGGTCTCCCGAAAATGAGGTCCAACAGAAAACAAAAAATTTGAAAGGAAAAATACAACCAAAGAAGAAAACTTATAAGCGCAAGTTGGTAAATAACTATGCTTCTTCCGATGAAGCTGATGAAAATGCTGTAATTCCAGATGAATCTGATGGACCTGAAGATTTAGGCGAAAATGAATGGGTTGAATGCGGTGAAGAATATGGGCAAACCACTAAAAAAGACGATTGGATCCAATGCGTAATGTGCTGTATGTGGATACATGAAACATGTACATCATTCGTGCACACATGCAACAATTGTGGCAACAAAAACTTTAAATCCCCTTAGGGTGCCAAATCACCTATGATATGGTGCCATATCACCCGCAGTGTATAACATTTTTTTATAATGAAGAAAAAATATATTTGCAATAATTTTTATTCTTGTTGAAGTAATTTTTATTGTTTTAAATTAATAAAAGAATAAATTTGTATTTAGTTTTTTTAAAAATCTCTTTTGATTCTGGTTTTATAGCAGTTTAACGGGAAGGGTGCATTATCTTCCGCATTTACCCTAAGCTTTTTTTACAATTTCATATTTGGAATAAAATACATAACGTTTTTTTTTTAATGTTAGATACAAACTGCTTTTGGACACGGAAGTATCAATTTTTTTTTTTTATTTTGTTTCCTTATTATCTAATTTACTTTAACTTTTTTTAGGCAGAATTTATAGTAAAAATTTTGCAAATTTCTTTTAACATCCGCTCACGCTATTTTGTATTTGACTTGCTCTCTTAGTTTTCGTGAAAATTATCAAAGTTAAAGGAATTTTTTTTTTTAATGAATGTAAGTTCGACTTTGTGTCTTCTTGATTGCCCTAGTTCTAAGGGCCAAACAATTTTCTTTACTATAATGTCGTAATTTATCACATAAAATTTTGCATTATATATTGGACGTTCATTACTTCTGCTAATTCTTATCATGAGGTACTTTTTTTCAGTGAGTGATCATCTTAAGAATGTTGGGGAATGCAATACCGTTATTACCGACACCAGGATCCCGGTCCAAAAGTCAATATCGAAAATCCGGTATGAAGTTATGCCATATACCGGTATTTTGGTATTAAAATTTTTTTTAGTAAGAAACTAAGTAAATATATTACTTTGTTTTACAAAAAATTTAAGGAAATGTTAAGTACACTATTGTCAAAACAAAAATTTACACGATGAGTCGGATGATCATGATTTAACTGATGTTAAAGGCTTGAAAGTAAATTAAACTACAATCTTAAATTTCCGCTAACTAAATCATCATAATCTTAGTCCTGTTGTTGAAAAAATTTGCCAGATTTCGAAAATATTTTGTAATTTACCAACAAAAAACGATGAAATTTTGCAAATTTGCGGAAAAAAGATCGGAAAGAACTTTGCAAAACTGGAACAGCATGCGGTTTGATAATTTAAAAACTGCTATTCAAAAGGCTATTATAGATTTGAATAACTAAGCATTAACGCAGATTAACGAGAAAACATCTGGGTTTCAACGAAGAGGTATTGCCGCAAAGCCCATAAACTTAGTACGTGCACAATATGAAGGCTTTAAATGCAGTGTGTTATACAATGGGCTGTTGTCACCGACATTCACCACTAATTCAGGCGTACGGTAGGGGTGTTTACTATCACCATCTTTCTTCCTTATCGTTATTGACGATATCCTAGATAAAGCTCTTAATAAGGCCAAAAGGGGTATCCAATGGAACTCTACCGAACATCTGGAAGATCTCGACTACGCTGACGACATCTGCCTCTTATCGTCCAAACATTCAGATATGCAAAGCAAAATTGAAGACCTTGTCTTGGAATCACAAAAGGCCGGCCTAAAAATCAACGTATCCAAGACTAAAAGCATGAAGTTAAACGCAAACAGGGATGACATCACGTTTAGAGCTGGCAGTGATGACATCGAAAACGTCGATAGCTTCACATCCACGTTATATCCACCAAAACGAGAGCGCGCATTTTTGATTCGAATGTGAAATCGGTTTGTTCATATGGGTGCAAAACATGGCTTGTTACTGAACAACTAACGAACAAGCTGCAAGTATTCGTCAACAAATGCTTAAGGCGTATACTAAAGATTTTGTGGCCTCGCGCTGTATCAAATGCCGAGCTACATTAAAAATGCAATCAGAGGGCTATAGCAAACGAGGTCAAGTTGCGAAAATGGGAATGGATTGGTCACACTCTCCGGAAACCACACAGCGAAGTTTGTCGCCAGGCTCTTGAGTGCAATCCACAAGGCAGTAGAGCACGTGGTAGACCCAAAACCAACTGGAAAAGGTCGCTGGAAAAGGAAATCCAAGAATCGGGAAAGTCGTGGCAAGAGATCAAAGTCATTGCAAGGGATCGCGACGAATGGAGATTTTTCGTATTGGCCTCCTAGGAGTTAAAGGAGAATACATACATAAAACGCAGATTATAGTGTCTCCAAAAATGAGTTTTTTTTTTAATAAGTATATAATTTCAGCTTTGCTTCCAAAAAACTAACAGTAGAGCCATGCTGCCGCGAGGATGTTAACCTCTTATACGCTGATGCGGCTTCTGTATTTTTATTTGAGGACATTTTAAAACACGATTGTTCGCTTGAAAATGATTTCAAAAAACAGTTGCAACCTCGTTCATTAGAAAGAATGACCGAGTTATCAAGCGTTTTACAATACCTTCATAATCCAAATAAATATGAAGAGTACAAATGTGTAGTACTGAAAACATGTCTTAAAAAATCATGCTCAGATTTGCTAAGTAGTATTCTAGAACATTTGCATGTACGGAATTATAAGATATGTCCGCCTGTAATATTTTAAACACTGAAAATGAAATAATTGACATGGTTGAACCAGAAACGATTGAAAAACAGCTCCGAATGTCGATTACCAAAAACATAAATGACACGGCCCGCCAAAAACGGAATCGACAAAAAGCTATACTAGAATTGTAACCTAAGTACTAATCTATTTTGAAAATAATAATTTTAGAAGAAAATACTTGAATTTTTTTGTATCGATTTTCAACATTCCGTAAAGTGTTTCGTTTAGAAAAAGTTGTGTAGGAAAAAGATTTTTTGGGTTTTGCATTAATCAGGTCGGGGTAATAAAAAACAAAAATTTCGTAGCCAGGGTACAAAATGTTCAAATAATGCAAATTTAAATAAAGAAATGAAAAGTACATAGGAAATTATCCTTTTATGTCAACTAATGTTAAGAAGGAGAGTTTAAACTGAGATTATTCATTAGCTGACAACTTTTCGTAAGTTAAAGTTGTGAAAGAAAGTTTCTACCAAAGAAAGTCAGCTTCGTTATGGAAGAATCTATTCACATAAAGTTGCTTTATATTTTACTTAGTTTAATCTATTCTGGTATCTAATATAATAAGTTCAAGGATCATGTTTTTGAAGGACTGTCGAATTTTTGCGAAATTTTGTTAAATATCACTACAAAACTAAATTGCAGCAAAATTTTCTTCTTAACAAATCCAGTTTTGTTGTAAGATGTAAAAAAAAAATTTTAAATTAAATCTGCGATAATATGTACATATTTATAAGAAATATCCCAAAATTAACGCACTATTTGAATTTACCGCCATTTCTGCGGTGAAGTGTTGCCAAT
This sequence comes from Calliopum simillimum, assembly GCA_951812925.1. Classification (NCBI taxonomy): domain Eukaryota; kingdom Metazoa; phylum Arthropoda; class Insecta; order Diptera; family Lauxaniidae; genus Calliopum; species Calliopum simillimum. The sequence continues at coordinate 42,018,648 of OX638371.1, read as the reverse complement.
CCAGAACAGATTACAATTTGACAGTTGACAGCTTAGGGTTTTACATCAATGAAAATTAGGTACATTTATGCCAAATGGTCATGAACAATTTTGGCAAAGGAGAGCGAATATGGCAGCTAAACCGTGAAGATTATGTGCCCGATATGATATTCCCTGCATAATCTTATCCTATATACTTTGTGTACAATAAATAAAAATAAACACAATTGAAAAATAGTATCTTCTTATTTAATACATATTTTGCGGCACCTTTTTTTTCAGACTAAATAAGCTACATTGCGGAGAAATATTCGTTATAGCTTTTTTAAGTAAAGTTCTAGGTATGACATGTAAAGGTGATATTTTTTCCATACCTACTGAAAATAGACATGAAGAACCAAAACCATTCTGTTGCAATTAAGTTGTGTAATAAGTAATTTAAAAAAAAAAGAGATACAGAGTATCATTAATTCAAGTTTAATTTTGATTTCGAATTCTCTTGATAATTTCCTTTAGTCGGTGTTTCGTCAATTAAACGATTCGTTTTTTTCCATCGATTCAATTTAAATCAAATGAAATGCATCTGTGCTGCACATGCGCATGTTTCTTTGCATGTGAGTGCGTATTCAGAATGTGTTGATATGCTGAAATGTGAAGATGAAGAAGGTTCAACTTTGAAATTGGAAGCAAGAATGAACAACAAAAACAGAAACTAATCAGCGTTCGAAAAAATTACTTCCGACGGAATTAATTTCAGCACCCACTCGCTTGTTTTGAATGAATGTTGGTAGGTACTCTCGATGAATCCATCTGCAACGTCCACACAGTGCATTTGCGCCACCGTGAACTAACTCTTAGCAACAAAGGAACAACGAAGGATAAAGTCAAACGCACGGTTGCCATATCCGATTTGAATATGCAGATCACTCAGTGCCAGCCAGTTGAAGAAGAAGAAACCATCCATAGATATGGTGAACATGAAGATAAAAATGAAGTTAAGGTTACTGCAGTTGCTGGCTGAAACGAACAAGTCCCAAACTCTTCAAGTGCTTTCGCGGCTATAAATTAAACAATACCAAAACAAGCTGAGGCATCCCAACATCAGGAATCCAAATATAATATTCATAATAAAGAAAATAACACAAGAAACGATAATCGATTTCTGTTTATTATGATCTGTTCTGCCTGTCTACATCTCTGATCGCCATCCTTGTACACATCTCGATGTAAATGCGCGCTTCGCCTCGTCCTCGGTTGGTAGGAATACAGTTTTAATGAAGTAGTAAAAATTCATTCATAAACGCATGCTATTTATTCCCTCTCTACCTTGTATGCCCTTACTAGCTCACACTTGTATCCGCTCTGTGATGGCTGACCATGGAACACGTAGAAGGTGAACGAGATGTACAACCCGTTGCCTGGCATCGCCACGAATTGATGCTAATGCCAGCCCTTTGCGCAGATCCAACTTTCAACTTGCAATCAAAAGAAGAAAAAAAAATCTGTGTTGTAATAAACGTGTCCAGGCTCCTCTTAACTGCATTGTATTGGATTTGTGTCGGGCACGAGCCTAACACACGTCTTCACCCAATTCAGCGAACTCCTCCAGCTTAGCAAGAATGCGTTCTCAATGTTATTAAAATTTAGTTCACAATTAATTTCTGTGCAAAAATTGCATTTTGGTATTCTATTCATACATTTGGTTAAATTGGATGGATCTTTCATTTCTACGTGGACAAAAATTTAAAAGAAAACTGGCCGATTTTAAAATAATTTATAAAGATATATAGTGCACAACTTTCGAAATTGTTTAATTTACAAAATATTAAAATTATTTGCACACCGTAGCAGTTGAAAAACTTTGCTTGCAACGGATGCCAAACGCCCTAACGTCAGAATTTACTTAGCTTGATTCGACTACTTCTAGTGTCTGTACGAAGTTTGCTTGCATTACACGGCGGGCCTTAGCCAAAATAAAGTTTTATTGCAACCGGAAAAATCGGCGTAGGATTATTCTTTACTGTAAAACAAAAATATCGTACCTGATCATCTGAAGGAGATATTGTATTTTTACTAACTTTTTTCTTTGAGTGAATTTCTCTTCAAATTGTTTTAAGTTTGAAAAAAAAAGATAAAGAACGCAGTATGCATACAGTGACCATCCGTCCTGTATTTCCGGGGACAGTTCTGTGTTTCGGCTACTTGACTCCTGAATTTATTTGAGAAATGCGGGACATAAAATTTTCTGTATTTTATTTTGTGTCCAGTGTTTGCACAGTGCATTCTTTTAAAACAATAAATCTGTACCTACCAATTAATTCATCGCGTATGAAGTTATACATGTTTATCAACAGCTTAAAAACCTGAATCGATATTTTCGTCGGGTTAAAACTTCAATTAGACATCTAGATTTTTGTTGTTTTCAGAAAAACGTTTTTTTAATTTTTTTGAAATTAGTTCTTTGTAAGAGATTTTGATGCTTCCCTTTTTTGCTTTTTTGTATAAAATCGACTAGACTGGGGAGTAGACACGTTTTTTCTTCTGTGTAATTAACTAAAAACATCAAAAAATGTAGATGTCTAATTACACTGTACTAGTTGAAAATTTGGTCTGACGGGAAATAGGTCATTCTTACCTAATTCGGGCATGAGGAATTCATTGGTGTTAACCGTTTTGCTGGATTGTCCCATACAAAAAGTTCAAATCAAAATTTTGTCATAGAGAATCTCTTATTAAATTGTGAGTAATCAATGATTTTTCATCAGAAGTATGCTTTCCTGTTCAGGTTGTATTAATTTTATTATCAATTTATCGGATACTTCTTAACTTTATCTTTAATTTTTACCGAATTTTCTTATAGAGTGACTGCTTGACGGACTTGAGTATGCAAAATATGAGTACCGAAAACTTGGCTGAGATTCTCATAAGTCTGACTACAAGTGACTAGAAAGTGAATGCGGTGGTCCATGTTTTTAAGCCCCTACCCCGGTCCAGCCTAAACATGGTTTTCCGTTTTCAGTTTTTATAGCAATTTATGATAAATCGAGACCTTCTTATTACGTATATGATCTACTAAAAATTTTATAACAAAAACAGCAAGTAGTAAAATTAACTTTTGTTAGTGACTACGGATAGCAAAAATTACCCTTAACATGCCGTACTTAAACTATTTTTCACTTGGATCACTACATTCCAAGTTATAAGCCTTTAAAAAAAGGATATCTCTCATAACATACAAATGCTATTTCCGGACCGAAAAACTAGAAACTTAAATTTTTTTAGCCTTACCAATAACAACATTTTATTATAAAAATTTCAAGCCTTTGCAGATCTAGATCATATGACAAATGACAGTTTTATTCTAGATTTTGTGAGTAAACCCACAAATGACTAAGCAAAAAATAATATTTTAAGAAAACTTTGAAGAAATTAACGTTAAATTAAAAAAATATCGAATGAATTGCTTAAGAAGTTAGCAATTCGAATACCCATTAATTAATCGTGAACTGGAAAATATACTTTTGATGAAAAATCATTGGTTTATCAGAGGTAACTAAGAGCTTCTGTATGAAAAACATCTCTTTCTGGACGAAATTTTGATTTGAACTTTTTGTATGGGGTGATGAAATACTCGCTAACTAATTTACTAGTGTGAAGAACCTTGTTTCTAAGGCTTTTTGTTAGTGAAAAAAAAAAGAAAAAAAAAAACCATACATACTGCGATTCGAACCAAAACCTATGTAGATAAATTGCGAAGACTTTAGCTCATAAGGCTATGAAGCTTATTGACGTAGTGTGAAATTCTTATCTACCCAACAAACATCGTCTCTATCGTTAGAGAAATTTCAATTCTACATTAGATATCTAATGTAATGTCGAAAAATAAGGTCAGAGTACTACATTAGAAATCGATTAGAGATTAATTTGGGATTAATGCGAAATTTTACAATTGTGACTTACGAAAATAAATTTTTATTTAAAATTGTTTTACTTGCTTTTCGATTGGAAATTTTCAAATGAAATACATACCATTCTATGTACTATATAAAATGCAACGTCTATCGGTCTATCTGTGTCTCCATAACTCGAGAACCATTCTTCCGATTTGCATGATTTTTTTTTTTTTCCTTAATAGATATTTTGCATGACAAGGTTTTAGCATACATGGCATTCTGGCACCGGCATAAATAACATACGCTGGAAAAATTTTCAACACAGCGATATAAAAAAGACTTCTTGAGACCGTTTGACAGATATGAATGAGATTAGGTGCATACATTTTTAAAGGGTATCGGGAACGGGCGATCGAAGTCGCTTCCTGGCAACTAGTTTGTTATAACTTAAAAAGAAATATAAACAAAAAACTTGGTGACAGTCCTAATCATTCGGACAATCTTTTCGCGCATCATATGATATGTACGAATTTTGTTTTCGCAGTAGTAGCATACTGTTTTAACACCCAGAGGTCAACAATTTAATTCCCGGTTCGTGCGTTTATTTGTTAGTACCTGGAAACAACGCATTTGCCAAAATCGGCCTTGTAGTTTAAAATTCAAAGTTTTCAGTGTTAAAAAGTGGCCTTGGCATTAATTAAATATCGCCAACTTTATGTCTGGTACTTTTGAGCGATGATCAAAGCTCGCTTACCAAATTTTATTAAAATATTGTATCTCGTTTAGTTTGCGAGATGATACATTAAAATTTTTTAGCTTTATAGGGGGTGGAACGCCTACTAGTGATATTTCATCCACTTTTAATTGGAAAGTGTGTAATGGCTACAAATCCACGGAGAATAGAAATTGTTACAAAAATTATAAAAGTCAAAATGATTCTATACTTTTATGATATTTACCTTACTTGAGTGGAGTAAAAATTATGGCAGTTGTTAATTCAAATAAAAATATGAAAATATAAAATTAAATCAATTTGTCAAAAGCAAAAGCCGTGTTGAATATTTGTCAGCAAGAAAAAGAAATACTGTAAAAAAAACGTTCATGTCGGCTGCGGAATTAAACCTACGATCTCTGCGTTGCTAGTTGACGATCCTACTATCTGAGCTAAGCGCTCGGTTGAAATTTAATTTTCTAAATTTTATTATTTAAACGTATACAATTCAAATTTAGCCAACTTGACCGTTTAACTAGTAAGGGTGTTACCTTTGGCCTGGCCAAACATTAGGTAAATACCCTACACAGCAGTGTTTTGAAAATTTTGCTTATTTGGGAGGTGCCACGCCCTCTTGTCCGAATTCACCCAGTTTTTTCTCAGAATTTGCATTTATAGTTCTTATATTTGAGTGAAATTTGGTTGGATTATCTCAAAAATGCGTTTTGAAGCTTTTGCTTACATGGGAGGTGCCACGCCCTCTTGTCCGATTTTATCCAATTTTTACTTAAAGCTTTGTAGTCCTTAGTGTCTGAGTAAAATTTAGTTCGATTATCTCAAAAAACGCTTTCAGTACAGCTTTTTAAAGCTTTTGCTTATATGATAGATGCCACGCCCTTTTGTCCAAATTCGCCCAGTTTTTTGCTCAGAGCCTGCAATTACAATTCTTAGTACTTATGTGTATTTTGGTTGTATTGTCGTGAAAAATACTCCAAAAGTTGCATTTTGAAGGTATTTTTTGTATGGGCGGTAGGCGTGTCCATTGATCGATTTCGCTCATTTTCGATCCCCCGAGCTATCTTTGACGACGAAGGCTGCGTATCAAATTTCATTGAATTATCTTGCTTAGTTTTCCTAAAAAATGTATTTCCACACACAGCCAGCTAGCCAGCCAGTCACCCAGCCAGTCACCCAGCCAGACAGACGGACATGGCTATATCGACTCAGGAGGTGACGCTGATCAAGAATATATATCGGTAGTTCTTTTTCAAAAAGGCCACCCCGTCTGCCCATTTCAGTTTTGCAAAAAAAAATGTTCAAGCATATGAAAAAATCGGAAATTTTCTCAATTTTTTGATGCCGTCTGGTCTTTTTCGAAAAAATAGCTTTCTAACCTCAGGAAACGTGTTTGAAGAGAAAGTGCTACTAAAAAAAAGATAAAAATCGCCGAAAAATGTGTTATGCTGCTAGGAAATCTCACCAACCGATTTTCTGGGCTGGTTTTTGGGATCTCTGAAGAAGAAACTGTTGTCAGACTATAAATTCAAAATGTCGGATCCAAGATGGCGGACAGTGTGACATCAAAAAATCAATTTCTATTGATGGATTATCACAAAATGCGAGATATGGGGTTTTTTGTGGTTGCTAATTACGATTATCGATTTCGATGTTAAATTGAATTGTTAAACGGAATTGGTGCTACCTTCAAAAAAGCAGCATACAAGGCAAGCCTTACAGCAAAACCATCTGAAGCAATATTAACTCCACAAGCATTATTCAATTGGGCAAAAAAACATTTTAACAACATATCTATTATCTACTTTGATAAAGTATTTCATGAAAAAATGAGACGAAAACTAAACCAAAGATTCTTAAATTGCCAAAGTGTACCTGAAATTTCCAAAAATTATGGTTTTGTAGTTCAGAAAGATGGAAGTCTTATAATCAAATAATTTTCTAATGACATAAAAAAAAAATGCAAACCACTGGCCACCAAAATAGAGTGAAAAATAATTTAATAAAAACTTAAAGATTTAAATTGTGAAAATGATTACTGTGATTAACCGTAAACCTTGCCTTCTTACATTCAACATTGAATAGAATAGAATAGAAAGAGGTCGGTTAGTGAGATTTCCTTCAATTATTCCACTTTTTTCAGCGATTTTTGACTTTTTATTAATTTTTTCTTTTAACTTACTCTTTTAACACGTGTTCTGAGGTTAGAAAACCATTGTTTTTTCGAAACGGTGAGACAGTATCGGAAAATTTAACATCGAAATCAATAATCGCAACTAGCAACCAAAAAAAAAACCCCAAATCTCGTATTTTGTGATAATCCATCAATAAAAATTGATTTTTTGATGTCACACTGTCCGCCATCTTGGATTCGCCATTTTGAATTTATAGTCTGACAACAGTTTCTTCTTCAGAGATCCCAAAAACCAGCCCAGAAAATCGGTTGGTGAGATTTCCTAGCAGCATAACACATTTTTCGGCGATTTTTATCTTTTTTTAGTAGCACTTTCTCTTCAAACACGTTTTCTGAGGTTAGAAAGCTATTTTTTCGAAAAAGGCCAGACGGCATCAAAAAATTGAGAAAATTTCTGATTTTTTCATATGCTTGAACATTTTTTTTTTGCAAAACTGAAATGGGCAGAGGGGGTGGCCTTTTTGAAAAAGAACTACCCATATACTTTTCTATATCTGCCGCGCCTCCTTCTCTGCGTTACAAACGGAAGGACAAAGTGAATATACCCTGGGTGTAGGGTATAAAAATCTTGATAAAATTACTTGACAAAAATTTTATCAAGAAATCACAGAATCAGGAAGTAAATCGAAATAAAGTTAAATGTAGGGAATTTGGAGTCAAAATTATTTTATTTGTATATATGTTTGTTTGAAATTTAGTGTTGATTACTTTAATTTGTTGACTACATGAGTGGAGTAAAAATTATAATGCGTATTTTTCACCGTGTATATTTCAGGAACTGTAAATCGTTTTCGACAACCGATTCAGCTCGGCAGACTGATGGACTCGTAATATACATTTCCTATGCTATCGACTCCCATATAAATTACCACTACACTTAGTTTTTCCAAATTTATGTTCTCAGCTCTCCGTCTATTACACTTCATGAATTTTTTAAAATTAAACTTTGTTTGAAGAAAAATAACAGTCACTGCATGAATTGAAATGGAATCAGTCTACTCGTATAATGTCTTCATTTTTTGATTTTGATATCTTCTCCACATAACTTTTTTCACTCTAAAACTTTTTTGCAAATACCTATGTACATAAGTACATATGTATAGTCCAGTAAAATTTGACTCAATATTCGCGTTAAAAGAAAAACCGACTATTATCATCCTGTTCCCGTATTAAGTGAATTTTGAAGCTATTTTTCAGAGTTCTGTGTGAAACTTCTATGAAAGTTATGAGTATATTGAAGACGCCATGAAAGATTTAAGGGTCGCTTGACTGTCCGAGTAGTGCTCCTGTTAAGTAAGATTGCCTGAGAGCCGCACAATGTCACTACATATGACAGTTTTGTAAGTGGTAATTGTCCTCATGTTTTACCAAACAGCCTTTGGCAGGCAGCCATTTGTAATCCTTAAGGCTTTGCTTGTTATGTGTGATAAATTGCTTACACAATTTTAAGTTAAAAGTTTCCAATTGAATTTCAATGGAATATAGTAGGGAAGATTGCTTGCAATGCTTAAATTAAGAGCATTCAATCTCAAAGAAAAAAACTACTTTAATATTTTTGTTTTATTTTTTTTTGAAAATACTAAATGTTTGCTTTCACAACTTTAAGTACAAACTGGATAAATATTAAATTGGATATTTTCGTGTATCTTTACAGAAAGTTATAAAGTTAAGTCGAGTGTTTAGTGCTAATTGCCGGTATCTACAATTTAAGTTCACGATCAATTTTTTTTTCTTATTTTGGTATATGAATATCAAAATGCAGCGTTATTTTTGATAACCTGTTTAAAAAGCCAAATCTGTATCAATCTCCACCCTCATTCAATTAGGCAAATTATACACTTTGGTTCAATTCTTCCCAGAAACACCATCAAAGGTTCTCATAAATCCTTAAACATTTACGTAAGAATTTCAAAATAAAAACAGAAATAGAAATTTCGCAAGGTTTTTTTGTAGAGTTTTGTGTAGTCGCCCACAAAATAATCACGCACACGGTCGCCGACCAAAAAAGGATATAAATATAACAAAAGTCATCGCAACGAATCATTCGCGTGATGCGTTGCCAAAATAATTTATGAGAATTAAGCGCAGAAGTTTTGCGTGTCTGTTCGGTATGAAGGAAAACGACGACAAAAACAGCAACAACAATCAACAAATTGATGATATAAAACAAGTTAGAGACTGTGGGTCTGATCGCAACTTTACATACCCTACATTTTAAATAAACACAACATTGGTTTTGAAGAAGTTTTTGATCTTAAAGCAAGTTGGTGTGGCTTGTCACATTTATCTTTATCCGAAAAACAAAGAAAAAAAAAAAAAAATTTTATCAGAGGCCGCACAGTGTTTTACGTAGAACAAGCTAGGTGGACAAAATTCATTAACAGATACCTAAATATTAGTAATGAGGTAATGTCAACAACACCCCCCGTACATAATATACCTACTTTTTTTTGTGTAAATATTTGATGGTGACAAACAACTAAGTGCAGAAGTCAACTTATGAGTGTAAGTTAAATTTCAAATATTTATTATTTTTATTAAGCAATAAAGCAACTTGATTTTATTGTGGCAAAATCAATATTTTGTGACAATTTTAGTGATGGATTTTATAGCAAAAAGAACGTATTTTATGTTTTAAGTAAAGTTTTTTATTTTTCTCCTTTGGGTAAAGTGTAAGAAAGCTTCGAAAACAGATAAAAAAGTTATTCTTTTTTTTTTTCGTTTTCCAACTTTAATGGAGACGAAATTGCATGTACCCGCTTGTACCCAGTCTAAATTTTTGATATATGTTAGCTGCATCTATTCTCTTGATGAATATATTAGTTTCAACCTGCGCACTGCTGTTCATCTATTTGATTTAAATTTTTTTAGAATACCTTTAAATATATATATATATATTTTTTTTTTAATTTATATTCGAATTTTTTGCTTTGTCTTAAAAAGGTCATAATTTTATGACATTTCCAGTGATGGATTTTATAAATGAAGGTTAGTGTTTTGTGTTTGAATAAGATTTTTGTCATTCCTTTCCTCAGGAAATGTTTCGAAAACACTTAAAAAATAACTCGTAGTTTAATTATTTTTCAACTTTAAAGGAGCTGGAATTGCATGTACCCGCGTGTACCCAGTCTAGATTTTGGATATAAGTTAGCTACATCTATTTCCTTGATGAATTTATTAGTTTTAACTTGCACATTAGAGTTCATCTATTTTATTTTAATTTTTTCAAGAATACCTTTAATCATCTTTTTATTTTAATTTATATTCGAATTTTTTGCTTTATATGTGTATTTAAAAAGTTCGAAATTTTGTGACAATTCTCATAATGGTTTTTTAACAGAAGAAGAAGTTAGTATTTTGTGTTTAAATAAGACATTTGTCATAACTTCCCTCAGGGAAAGTTTCGGAAACACTTAAAAAATAACGTTTATCTCTGTGTATCCAGACAAATTTTTGGATATAAGTTAGTTGTACCTGACCATTGAATTACAACTATTTCATTTTTTTCAGAACATTTTCACTCAATCTCAAGAAGTGAGTTTTTTCAAGAGTGGCTTAAGCATGACAAGGTCAAAAAAAAAAAATGACTGTCTTTACGATTTAATAGTATCAAAATTCAAAGTGTTTTATGTAACTGAAGACTGTGTGGGGGTAATTAAGGAGATAATTGCCAACTGTTCTTCAAAAATCGATCCAAAGTGGGTTTCTGCAGGGAAGTCCAAAGACCGCTTTAAGATAGAGTTTAAAAGCTGGTTGGATGGTGAGGATTTTAAATTTGGTATATTTTCTTCACAACCACTACCACGAATAAGGATTTATTATCTATGCTACTCTTAACTTCTGATCCTTTTATAAACTCCTTAAGAGAAATACCAAAAAAAAAAAAAAGCGAGATAAATTGTGTGCAGAGGTCTTAAAACTAATTATCCCTCCTACAATAGTTCCACAATCACGACCAAATATCTTGCCAGAACCTGAGGAAGATTATATATATATCAGATTCATCGGATAAAATTAACGATGAAACTGAGTAGTAATTGAACATTTGGCTAAAAAGAAACAATAAATGTTGGTTTTTATATTTTTTCCAACATAAAAAAATTCTGTTGTTTTATTTCTTTTTTGGTTTTTTGTTTAATTTTTTTTAGAGAGCTATTCAACGATACCAATTTTTGCGGGATCAAACCCTCTCTATTAAGATCTTTTTCCATATATCTTTTTCCTTTATATTTATATGAATTAAAAATATTGAAATAAAATAAAATTAATCTGCATGAAAACCCCCCAATGAGCAATTCCTGGTTATGATGGTGATCCATGCCGAATAAGAAAAAATGTTTCAGACAAAAGTGTCGTATTTTTGCACGTAAAACCAGAATCCGCAATAAAAATTGGGTGTTTCCATATAAAATTTTGAAGTTTCTTCCGTCAACCGCGGAAGGAGAGGTGTAGAGGGTCAAAATTGGTATCGTTGCACTGCACTCTTAAAAATATTGGACACGTGTTTTTTTTTTTTATTTGACGTGCAGCATTAAAAACACTTGACCGTTCCGGAAATTTTGGAACACCCTGTATATCAAAATATTAATAATATGTCGTAATAAGGCTTATACTACCCAAAAATATCAAAAAATAATTTTGTCCAGCTAGCTTGTTCTACGTGAAACACTGTGGGCCGTTTTGAATTTACCAGCTTAGCTTTTTTTTTGGCTTTCAACTAAGTATTTCAGATTAGAGATTGATAGATGACTGATTCCCACAACTTTCATGTCGACCATCACCGATCGCGCGGCTGAATGCGATTTTTTTAAGCCTGTGTTCACAAAAAAGTTGGTATTTTCGATTTTAGAAAAATGAACAAAATTTTTGAAAAAAAATGTAACATATTGTAGCTGATTCTCCACATACCACAAAGATACATCCTAACACCCCGACTCGACGAGCAATTATTCATGTTAAAATATATAGTATGATTTTTTTTTTTTATATCAAAACTTGATGTGATTTGATGTTATGAAACTTTTTTCATAACATTTTTTGTCGCCACAAGATATTTTGCTTTTGAATCAAGAAATATTGCATAATTTATTGCTCGTCGAGTCAGGGTGTTATAACACATTGAAATTTTGACGAAAAAAATGATTTTTTCGAGATATTTCAATATGAAAATTTGTTTTACCCCGTTTTACTCTATCTACCTAGTTTCAACATTTATCATTTGATATACAAGAAAAAAAGAAAAAACTTAAAATTCTGTACGTTTAAATAAAAATTGCTTTAATTGGAACCAATTTCCGAAAAAACCAACTGACAGAGTCTGCAGGTCAAAAAAATCGTCTTGAAGAAAATACGTGACGAGTCAAATCGATTAAAGTACTTTTCAACAAGATCGGTTTTTATCTGTCTTGTCCATGTATAAATTTGAAATATGTTATGGGTTGAAATTTGTTTTGATGAAAATTTCAATACTTAAATAAACAATTAAGTACTTATCCAATCTAAGGGTAAAGCTCGAATTTTTGTCTTTATCATCTCTTCTAGACTTAATTCTCTATTTCGAAAAGTACAAACCGATTTGCTTTGGTTGTATGTAGGGTGTTTCATATAATAATTACAGAACATCGAAAAAATAATTTTCCCATAAACTCAAATTCCAAAGTAAATCATTGTGCTATAGCAGCGTATGAGAATTAAAGGTTTTTCAACTTGACAGCACCATGGAGCATTTTTAAAGGAAATTATTTTGCAATATTTGCATACATAACTTTGCATGCCACATAAAGGACGAAATATCTGACAAATTACTTGCAAGAGTACATGAGTGCACGCATTTTGTTTTGCACTTTTTTTTAAAATTAAATTGATTGAATTTTTATGTTGCGTTTTTAAGACAATGAACATATAAACACACTACATACATACATATACGACTTACTTTAAGGACTCTTAATTAAAAGACCGTTTAACTTAATTGCTGTATGTACCATGGAGATATTCTTTGACAATGAGAAATAGAACTTTGGGATCACAAAACTTTTATTCATCATTGAGCTATGAATGGTGATAATCGTTGCATTCTTGCAGCTTAGTACCTATAATGCTTTATGCTTTAGATATCGGATTTGAAAACATACCGTATCTTTACTGACAAAATTTAGCAGTACAGCTAAAAATAAGAGATATGGCATATAATTTATTCACATCAATTAAAAGTATTTGAATACTTACATATCGTCCGTATTCAAGTGAAAAACACTATGCCATTTTTGAAAGTTTTGAAATATTTGAAGTTAAAAAAATTGAGAAGCAAGTAATCAAAACTAAATTTCGAGTACAATACAGTTAAGTTTAACGTTGCATAGCGAATTCCAAAAGTGGTGAAAAATAAAACATTGCTCGTTGAGGAACCTTTAAAGTATGCCACATCTAACGTATTTTTTTCTATGACTCCCCTTTCAAAAGTTATTAGTATTTTACTGAAAGCCTTCAGTACTTTACTGAAAATTTTTTGTGTGGTAAATAGTAAGTAAAGTTAGCGCCACGTAGCAACTAACATATAGTAGCTTAAGAAAAAAATTAAGTACTTTGAAAAATTCTGTCTAAGAAATTTTTATAAAATTTTCTAGGGATCCGCTTTTAGAAATTATTACTATTTTACTGAAAACCTCAAATGAAAAATAACACTGTTCAATGCTAAAAAATTATCTGAGTTCGGACTATGTAATTATTATTTCTTGCTATTGACATAACAGAACTCATAATAGGACTGCATTTACAAAATTTTCAAATTGGTTTGGCGACGTTTGAGTGGAATTTGTTTCCACAATCTTTACTGCAAATACCGAAACATCTAAAAATATCAAGACTTCATTCTAAATATGTGACGCGTCGTGACAAAATGACTGTTTTTCATTGGATGCTTTTTTTTGGATATTTTTGATAATCACCTGGATAATGTAGCATATACATTAGGATGGGCCGATTTGAAAACTGACCTCGGCTACCCCGCTATGTGAAAACTCATTCAATTCTATGAATATTTGCCCAAGGAACCATACCTCTGCATTAAACTTTAGTTCGGCGCATTTTCGATTACCTTGCGTTTAATATTTCGCGACCTTAGGACAACAGGGTTCTATCTGACATTTTTTGTGAAATTGAGTTATATATTGCTTCGTACTAAATAGAACACGCTCTTTCGATTAACGCTACTCAAATATTTCTATGTCATATGGTTTCTGAGATAATTAATAAAATTAAGATGCACAAGGTTCTATCTACACATATTCAAATTAATACACAAAGTTCTAACTGCCAGATAGAACTTTGTGTTTCTGTAAGAGAGCAGGCAAATTAAAAAAAAATCATGTAATTTTGCTAAACAAGCCCCGATTTTGAGCCGACATAACTTATTTTGTTAGTAATTGGACTTAGAAAAAACCAACACTTAAGATTTATGCAGTTTTTGAAAAAAGGTCGAAAAACGGTTATGGAAAATTGAAAAAATCGAATCGAAGATAGTCATTTTCGATAAAGATGCCAACGCTGAGTCCGAACCTGGCATCAGAGTTGCTATATCTTATATGGTTTCGGAGATATCCTATCATAAATGTTGAAAAAATGTTGAAAAACACGATTTTTGAGGTTGTTGAGAAGACGCATAAAATTGGTTTTCTCTTTTCTATTGAATGAAACATTAAGTACTGTTCTTCTTCATCAAAATGATATACAAACTGGACTCGTGTAAGTCAATTTCTCGAAAACCGTTTTTCGATCATTTTTCAAAAACTGCATAAATCTTAAGTGTTGGTTATTTCTAAGTCCAATTACTAGCAAAATGAGCCATGTCGGCTCAAAATCAGGGCTTGTTTAACATGATTTTATCTAATTTGACTGCTCTCTTACAGAAACACAAAGTTCTATCTGAAAAAAAATCTTACAGAAACACAAAGTTCTATCTGGCAGTTAGAACCTTATTTCCCAATTTTAAGAACCTTATCGTTTACCAACAAAGTTCGACTTTTTTAAACTTAAATTAAACTAGGCAACGTATTTCAATTATTTTAGTATCAATGAAATCCTCGCGACAATCAAATGCTTGTAATATAAATAATATTGTGATTAAAATCAATTCATCAAAGTTATACGTCACGAAATATTCAAACATAGATTTCTCAAAAGTTATGTGAGTGTAGATAGCACCCTGTTGTTCTAAGGTCGCGATTTATTTTTATACTAAATTTTTCTTCTAGAGGCAAAAGTAATATCATAATATTAATTGGCTGGTATTCCATAAAATTATGTTCTGTTTTTACAAAAAGTTTACTTGATAGTGTTGAATTGATGATATTTATTCCAAAAAATTATATCGGTCAAATGACTGATTTATAATAAACGATTCATATTTTCGCATGGATTTTTGTTATATTGTTCTGTAAAATTAAAAAAAAGCGGCTAATTTATTTCCTTAAACTGCCACTAGATGTCGTCTTAAAAAAAATGAGTGTCAGATTCGGCATCCAGGCATCCAAAAACACTTGGGTTGGTGTTATGATTGAAAAAATTCATCAAAAAATATGAATCGTTTATTTGGAAAGTCGGTCATAATAGTCGGCTTTTTGACCCATATCACATTTTGAAATATATAGCATCAATTCCACACCATCAAGTAAACTTTTTATGTAAACAGAACCCAATTTAATTGATTACTGACAGAATACCAGTCAAATCATATAATGACATTACTTTTGTCTTTATAAAAATTTTTAAAATTTAGTATGAAAATAAACAAAATTTTAATAAAAGGTAAAATTTTCGATCCAAAATGCGCCGAATTAAAGTTGAACGCAGAGGTATAGTTCCTTGGGCAAATATTCATAGAATTGAATGAACTTTCACATTGGGGGGTAGCCGAAATCAGTTTTCAAATCGGCCCACCCTAATGCATATGCATGTTAAGAAAATATATTTTTTAATACAAAGTAATTTTTTTCCGATGATTTTAAATATTCTCCGACGCTTGCTTGATTCATGTCCTTTTTTGCGCCATTCGATATTTTTCAAGTTTTTCGATGATTTTTGAGTTTATGCTTATTCAGCAACATTCGAATTTCGAATACCAGATATATCTACAGTTTTTTTTCATGAATTTTTGATAACATTATAGAAGTTGCTTTTAAGACTAGAATATAAGTTAATAGCGAAATTTTGAACAGGAAAGCATACATTTCTTTATTCGATACTATCGAGAACTTACTGTTATAAAAGAAATAATAATCATTTCCCATAGGGGTTTCTTTCTATTAACCTTGAGGTTGGAAATTGGCACTTTTATAGTTAAATTGATTTGATAAATACAACCATCATTCCATGCAAATCCCACAACCTACATTCTGCAAAGCACAAGAATTGTAACTTGGCATCCACTAGTATATGACCCATGGGTAATCCATGCAATTTGCACACGAGTGAACGCAGTTAAAATAATTGGAATTGCGTGTGTGTAACTTCTTTGCAGATTTTAAATACTTGTCAATCAGTCGATTTTGATAATTTCACCGATGGACGACTGACTGACTTGTGCAGCAACAATGATTTTAGCTGACAGACAGACAGCTGACATGAATTTAGTCGTTGTTTTTTTAATTTTTTATTTAATCGCTAATAAAAGCAGAAAATGCTTATTTTTATCTACGAGATATTGTACATAGTCATTGATCCCATACTTCCAATGTACCACATGTCCCAAACATTGGATTTGTTAAAAACAATAAACACTTTTATGTTTAGGGTTGTACAAAAAAACTATTATTTATCTCTTAAATATTGCCCCTTTAAAAGTTTCTTGTTGCAAAATTTATACACTGTGCAAAATACTTGCTCATAAAAATATAATTTGGAAGTCGCTCAACTCAAAACAGTGTTTTTGTGGCACATTTTGGAATTTTTCGACATTTTTTAGTAAAATAACTGTTGTAATTGTAAATTTCAGTTTTTTTCTGTGCTGTTTGTATGTAAAACTATCTTCTAGCTAGGCTTGAATTTTAAAGATGCACATGAGGAGGCGTGGCACCGCCCTAAATTTTAAATTAAATCTGGTCATATCTCGCAAGCCCTACAAGGTATGTTAATGAAATTTGACAGGCGTGTACTACATATTAATGCCTTGTAACAAACGAAAAGTGGGCGGCATCGAAAAAATGCCGCACTCACTTTTTAATCAATGAAAATTTTGATTCAATATTACTCAAAAACGACTCTAACAATTTTGATGAAAATTTTATAGATATAAGTTATGAAAACAAGGATTAATATCTGTGCAAAGATGGCAAAAGCTGCTATCGAGCAGTTTTTGTGAAAATGAGTTCTGTACTCCATGGTATTGTCCTCGGTGAGATCTACAAGCTGGCAAATTCAGATTTGCTCTAGGATTTGTAGTTCCTTAGAAAAACAACTTGAAAAACCGGATTTTGTGATTTTTTCATATCAATAAAAAATTTAAATTTGCTCTCCTGAAAAATGATGAAAACATGCAATAGCAGCTTTTTCCATCTTTGCACAGATATAAGATTGAGTAAAAAGAAAGTTCAGAAAAGTGAGCTAAGTTTAATAAATTTTTTTCATATATCATAATAACTTTAGTGAGTCATGTATTTTTCTTTGCTATTGACCACCTCTCGCCATCTTTCGGGCAAGGTCATAATACCGTATGTAAAGAATTCCTATGGTTTTTGCTCGAACAACTTGGGCAACAATTTTTTGCAATCCTCCAGGGAATTTAATTTTACGCCATCAAGACAATTCTACAACGAGTAAAACAAACGTTAATCCAAAGGTACAAGATGTGGGCTGTATGATGGTTGCATTAAATCTTCCCAGCCAACCTTCCTCATTTTTTGGTGAGTCACCAAAGATCTAGCGTTGTCGAGATGAAAGACGACGCACATCCGCGCGATTTAAGGCAAAAAACTTTTTTCTATAGGATTTTGATGGAAGGCATCTCATTTTCTTCAGGAACTTACGCTGATGTCAAATTTGAAAGAATTTTTGAAATCCCAACGACAGTTTTTTTTTAAGTCGGGTAAAGTTATTTTTCAGTACAAAATTTTTGACCATTTTTTTTTAAAGACCAAAATTTTGAAAACAGAGGCCTAAGAAAAAAATGTAAACCGCAAACTTTATTCTACAGATTTTTCCCTATCATTTGATATTAAGAACATAAGAATGTAACTGGCGTAGAAAAAGTTATAACCTTTTGAAAATGAGAGTGTTTTTTTGGTAGTTTGCACACTAAAATCTATATATGCCAGGTAGGAAAAAATTTAAATCGAACTGTTGTGAACTAAAAAAAAGGTGTCAAATTACTCCTCAGCACTTAATAAATAAGACAAAAAAGTTTTGAAAAAAAGTTCATCGACTACTGTTGGAAAAAGGTCGAAAAACGGTACATTTGTTAAAAAGCACAACAAAACAAAACAAAACAAAAATGAGCGTGATAAAGCAGTTCTGGGACCAGATTCAAATTCACCTCTAATAAAAACATCGAAAATTACTATTTTTGTTTTGTTTTGTTGTGCTTTTTAACAAATGTACCGTTTTTCGACCTTTTTCCAACAGTAGTCGCTGAACTTTTTTTCAAAACTTTTTTGTCTTATTTAGTAAGTGCTCAGGAGTAATTTGACACCTTTTTTTTAGTTCACAACAGTTCGATTTAAATTTTTTCCTACCTGGCATATATAGATTTTAGTGTGCAAACTACCAAAAAAACACTCTCATTTTCAAAAGGTTAAAACTTTTTCTACGCCAGTTACATTTTTATGTTCTTAATATCAAATGATAGGGAAAAATCTGTAGAATAAAGTTTGCGGTTTACATTTTTTTCTTAGGCCTCTGTTTTGGTAAAAAATTTTGTACTGAAAAATCACTTTACCCGACTTAAAAAAAAAACTGTTGTTGGGATTTTAAAAATTCTTTCAAATTTGACATCAGCGTAAGTTCCTGAAGAAAATGAGATACCTCTCATCAAAATCCTATAGAAAATGCATTTCGCGCGGACGTGCGACGCCCTTTCTGTTGACTGATTCCGGACGTTACAGTTCAGTACAGTTCCGAGTAAACCATTCGGCCACGCGGAAGCAGCCCGTAGTACACAGGACCATTGCAATCGCACCAAATACTAAGCAAAACCTTCCTTGGCGTCAATTCCGGCTTTGCGATGGTTTGGGCAATCTAACCTCATTTTGACCATGATCACTTTCGTACATTACTATCATTCGTCATCCATTTTTCGCTACCAGTGACCTAACTGTGCAAAAATGGTACGAGATCATTTCATTTCAGAAGAGATTCACATACTAAAATGAAGTCAGTAAGATTTTTTTCACGTTCGCGATGCCCTCCACCTTTTCAAGAATTTCGTCCAATTTTTAGGTGCATGGTCTACCAGATTTAGGTGCATCTTTTACATCAAAATTTTCAGAGTGGAATCGATCATTCCTTTTTCAATTGTTTTTTCCGATAAAGTATCTTCTCCATCAAGTACACAAATTTTTTTATCAACTTTCGCAGCCGTTAGTGCTTTTCGGAGAAATAATGTTAAATGTAGCGAATTTTTTTCGATTCTGCACTCATTTTATTGACGTTTAAACAGTTGAATAATGAAGAAATGTCAATGGGTAAAATTTATTTATGATTCTCAGAGAAAACAACTAGCTTTAGCCACAAAGAGTGGACAGATCGGACCAGTACTTTGCTATTTCCCATTTCTGAACTTTCTTTTTACTCAACCTTATATCGACGCATGATACGAAAAGTAGGATGATTCAATTCTCCTACGAAAAGTAGGTTGTTTTATATACTTGGACGAAAAGTAGGACGTTTCAAACTTATTTGGACGAAAACTAGGTTGTTTCATTAAATATGACGAAAACTAGGTTTCTTCGAAGTTTTGTGTATAAAAGTAGGACGTTAAAGTTTTTATGTCGAAAAATAGGTTGTCTGAACATTTTGGACGAAAACTAGGACGTTTCGATGCCTTGCACGAAAACTAGGTTGACGTTGATTCTTGCAGCGCATTTTTGGCAAAAACTAGGGTGCTTCTTATTTTGTTACATCAATTTCCTAATGTAAATGAAATATTAATATCAGGTATCTTCTCTTCTTATACGAGATAAAATTGTATGTACTTATGTACCTATGTACTTATGTATGTATTTTTGGAACGGGCAAAACTTTTTCTCGAAAACGGCTACAGCGATTTTAATGAAACTTCGGATAATGCTAGACATTAGCAAACAATGAAGAATGAGCTAGGTTTGAACTTTGTATATGCTCACCAGGGGGCGTGGCATCGCATTAAATTTTTAATTTGATATTGCCATAATTCGCCAACCATACAAGGTATTTGAATGAATTTTGGTAAGCGGGTGCGGCATAATAATACTTTGTAACAACCAAAAAGTGGGCGGGATCGAAAAAGTGCCACGCCCACTTTTCAGCCCTTGGAAATTTTGATTCAATATTACTCGAAAACGACTCCAACAATTTTAATGAAAATTTAGGGGATGTTACTTATGCAAACAGGTATTAATATGTGATATGCCGTTATATTGGAAAACTCGTTGAAGGGCGTGGCACCGCCCACAAAAATATAATGCGCTATAAAAAAAAACTACTAAAGCCATCTTTCTGAAGTTAACTGTAGGGAGTCTACTTGCTATTAGGCACCTACGACCTGAAATTAGGCAAAATATCAAAAGTGCGCGTGGAACCTCCCATACAAGTAAAACACATTAAATGCTATTTCTCGCAAATGATACAACATATTATGATGAAATTTTGTATGCGGTTCTGGATCAAGAGTATCTAAAGCATAAGAAAAAGAAGGCTTTGTTTAATAATTGCCACGCCCACTTTTTTATCAAAATAAAAATTTTGGTTAATAACTCAGGCACAAAAAAAATGGAATGAACTGTTTAGTTCTTATATGCAGCTCACAGGGAAGGTAAAGGTTAATTTAAATACATAAAATAAGTTAACAAATTTTTATACGCGCTTATGATATGATCCACCTTTTTTTTTGTCGTTCAATATGAAACATCCTATATTTCGTCTAAAAGTTCAACACAACCTACTTTTCGTAACAAATTATGAAACATCCTACTTTTCGTAAAAAAGTTTGAAACGTCCTCCTTTTCGTCCAAGAATGTAAAACATCCTATTTTTCATAAAAAAGTATGAAACATCATACTTTTGATTAAAAATTCTGAAACGTCCTACTTTTCGTCCAAGAATATAAAACAACCTACTTTTCGTAGGAGAATTGAATCATCCTACTTTTCGTATCATGCGTCGATATGTGGTATGTCGTTATTTTGGAAAAACTCGTTGAAGGGCGGTGGAATCACCCACGAAAACTTAATACGCTATACAAAGAAAGAAAATTCCAAACTTCTTTCTGAAATTATGTGTAGGGAGTCAAGTGGCCATTAGGCACTTTGAACCTCAAAACATCAAGAAATGTAGATGTCTACTTGTACTTAGTTTTAACCCTGATGCAAACCAAGTGTAAACGATCAAGAAATTTGTTCATGGAATCCGATTTGGCTGAAAATTGGCATAAGTATTTAATAGTAGCATAGTGAGAAAAATTACTGCCAAATATTTTTTCAAAATTAAAAACATGGCGGAGACATAGGACTTTGAAATTTTTAGGTTAGTTTTTTTTGAGAAGCTATATTTTTAGTTGCATGTATCCAAATCGGTGGCACTCAAAAGCGGCTAAAAAAATAGCGGCCAACAAAAAGCGGCCAAATAAAAAAGGGGCCAAATATAAAAAGGGGCCAAAAAAAGGGGCCAAAAAATAGCGGCCAAAAAAAAGCGACCAAAGGAAAAAAGAGGCCAAAAATAATAATACTTAACTAATGTCAGCAATCACATTCACTATAATTAACTTCATTGTACTTCTTAACTAACTTTTTCCATTTATTATTTACGCAATTTGTCAATTTACTTTACTATTTTACCTAATGTCTTGGATTTTTAATAAAATAATGATAATTTAACACTTTAACCATTTTTGGCCTCTTTTTTCCTTTAGCCGCTTTTTGTTGGCCGCTATTTTTTGGCCCCTTTTTTTTGGCCGCTATTTTTTGGCCCCTTTTTGTATTTGGCCCCTTTTTTCTTTGGCCGCTTTTTTTTGGCCGCTATTTTTTGGCCGCTTTTGAGTGGAACCATCCAAATCTCAATTTTATGGTGTCAAATGATTTGTCTTGAAATAGGCTTTAAAATAAAAACTAGCAAAAAATTTTTTTAATTTTTTTTATATTGTTTACACTGAAAAAAAAAATTTTAAATTGAGTTTCCCAAAATACGTCATTTTTGATATTTTTTATTTTTCTTACAAAAAAAAACTTACCAGTCCTCCAAAAATTGAAGTGGGCCTGCCAATGGTTTTCCAGAAAAACAATTAAATGTGGCTTCTACCGCAATTTTTCAGTACAATTTTTTTGAATTTGAAATTTTTAAATAAACGTTAATTTGAATTTGAAAAAAGTGCGTTGGTACTTTCATTAGTACTATACAAGCAAAAAAACAGTAAATAAACTAACTTCAGCATCTGAAAATTTTATATAATAAAAATTTTGAAGAAACTACATTTTATTGTTTTTCTGGAGAACCATTTGCAGGCCCACTCCAATTTTTTAAATTTTGAAAAAATATTTTGTAGTAATTTTTCTCACTATGCTATTATTATTTATACCAATTTTCAGCCAAATCGGATTCCATGAACAAATTTCTTGATAGTTTACACGTGGTTTGCATCGATATATTGGGTGTACAACTTTGCTTCCGCCGTTTTCCGATAGGTGGCTGTACCGGCTGAGGCTGGTTGAAATACATAGATGATAATGCCTTTAAAGTGAGTGTGGACAGTGCCTAACGAATTGTCATCGCCGTTTCAGTGACAGTTGTTCTTGTTTTTGTATTATTCACGCTCGAAAATGTCCGTTTATGTGCCCAATTCTCGCCATTTGCGAGAAGTTTTACTTTTCTGTTACAATTCGAAAAAAAATGCAGCTGAAGCGCATCGAATGCTGAAAAGTGATGAAAAGTGGGTTCGATACGATAATCCTAAACGCAGAAAATCATGGGGCATGCTTCTTCGTCGAAGGCAAAACCGAATATTCACGGCGCCAAGGTTATGATTTGTATTTGGTGGGATCAGCTCGGTGTGATTTACTACGAGCTCTTAAAACCGGGTGAAACCATCACAGGAGATCGCTACCGAACGCAACTGATGCGCCTTAGTCGCGCGCTAAAAGAAAAGCGGCCACAATATCAAGAGCGACATGACAAAGTCATCCTCCAACACGACAATGCTCGGCCTCACGTCGCAAAAGTGGTCAAAAAGTACCTGGAAACGCTGAAATGGGAAGTCTTGCCCCACCCGCCGTATTCCCCAGATGTCGCCTCTTCTGACTTCCGTTCGATGGCACACGGCCTGGCAGATCAACATTTTCAATCCTTCGAAGAATTGGAAAAATGGATTGCTTCATGGATAGCGTCAAAAGAGGACTCCTTTTTTCGAGCCGGGATCCGAAAATTGCCGGAAAGATGGGAGAAAGTTGTCGCTAGCGACGGACAATACTTTGAATAATACATCTGTAAGCACTTTTTCGCAATAAACCTTTTAATTTTGAAAAAAAAAAACGGCGGAAGCAAAGTTGTACACCCAATATATGTCGACGACTTGGGACTCAGCATGCATCGAAAAATATGTTACAAATAACTATTTAATTATTATATCATTATTGTTATATGATGTCATTATTGTTATATTATGTCATAAGTGTCACACTTTACTGGCTTTTCCTTTCTAACAGGTACTTTTGATGATACCAAAACTGAAGGAGGGTGCTTCCAATATTAAACTTCTAGAAGAGCTATCCAACTACCAGTTTTATTGAGCCCTGAGTGTGGTTCACGCAATACTTGAATAAAGCGGTTGTTAGGTTACAAATAAATCGCGTTATATGAGACTCCTTCTCGTTACAAATAGTATTTAAATTACCTAATAGTTATTTCATCGGAAATCGATTTGTACGGCTATTAGCCCTAAATATAGGGGTATCTTGGGGGAATCGATAACATAGGTACTGTTTGCCATGTCAAAGGCCTTGCAGCGCTTGATCAGCTGGATGGCTGCCCACCAGATAAAAATACCCTTGCTACGCCAGGGGTCCTTAAACAAATACCAGGGTTACGTTCCAAATGTCTTATGAATTGTGCACACATCTATTTTTATCAAAAAACACTTGTTATAATAATGAAGATAAGCAGCCAAAACCAGTAACAGATACATATGTATGTACATATATTGTACAAATAGCGCTAAACTTTAATGTCTACAAGGCGGAAATGAGAGAATAGAAAAAGATTATGGGGCGTCAGCCCAACAATATGGCTTCGCTAAATGTAGGGTGATCTATTTAGCGTTTGGAATTTGAACTACTGCTGTTTTTGAGTGTGGCACCTTTATTTGTATTTTGATAGAAGCCGTTAACGATAAGTGCCACGATAACCATCCGGAAATGATTGAGGATCTTAAGGACGAAATAGATGCAGCCACCGGTCGAATGGAATAGGGCTCATTGTCTGGGTCATTTGAATAAATAGTTTTCCATAATTAAATGAAGGATTACATTGTAGAATAAAAAAAAAAAACATTGGTAATCAGTAAAGAGAAACAAGAGAGTGTTATACGGTAGACAGACGATAGCGCTTATCTGCACCAGCAGTCTAAATCCGAATCAACAAGTGCATAATCACCATCTCAATACGCATCGACTCTAACACTAATGCATGAAATCAAAGTGGATTAGTGCTGAATTGAGCTATTTCAATATGGTAACGATGTCGATAGTAACAGTTTTTTATTTGTTGAAATACAATTCTGATTCCGCAATGCAGAGAACTTGAATATTGATTTAATTCCGATTCCGGATTATGAACTTTTTTTATATTTTTTTTAGCGATTTCCATGAAAATTTAAATAATTTGATAGTTTCCCGTCGGACCTTTCATTCCAAGATTAAAAAATAAAATATAAGAAACACCATAATTTTGCCCATACAAAATGTAATTTTTGAGATTTTTTTTAAATAGTCAACGCCAATGTTCGTGACAGAGCAAGGGTATCAGCGTAGAACAAAAGTGAGACAATTTTGACTAGCCCGTAACAACAAGAATATTTCAATATTTTCCAACTTTCGCAGAAGTACAACAATCACAGAAATAATTTTTGTAGTTATTTTTTGAGCTCGTCAAAATTTCAATATTTCTGAGAACCAGAACACACACAAAAATCAGGGGTATTCACGCGTTGATGCGCAATGCCCTTGTCTCGTTGCAAATTGCAAAAGTTTGACATTTGTCCAACAACAAACACATTGCCCTAAATTCCACAATACTTTTGCAATTCCGCACAGTTTCGACCCTAAGTGAAATTGCGACGAGCGTGTATTTGATATTTCATACAAAAAGTTTGATTTCGTATAAGAATTCAAAAATTGTTCATGTTTTTCAATAAGTTGGCAACATCGTCAATGTTTTGACATTTAATTAATTTCGCAAGGTGGAAATATTTACATTGAACGTTCACGCGTTAGTACGAAAAAGCCTTGCATTTTCGCATCAACGTGTGAATTTCCATAATGTAAATATTTCCATCTTGCGAAATTGCAGAAGTTGAGCGTAATTTTCAATGTGTTTATTGTTTTATAAATGTCAAACTTTCGCACTTCCGCAACGATGCAAGGGCATTGCACATCAACACGTGAATACCCCTAACATTTGCAAGTGCTCAGTTATCAGAACTTTTAAAAATTGTTGAAACATTAGTAACAATAGTTTTTGATTGTTGTCCTTCGGGGAATTTGAAATTGTTGTAAAAGAGAAATTTTTGCGCTGACTGCGCTTGTCTCAGAAATTTTAAAACGCTGACACCCTTGTTATAGAGATGCCAACGCACTGCTATTGTGTATAAATATGCTCTGAATATCAAAATTTAATTGATCTTTGTGATTCGTAATAACTGATTATTGCTTTATTTGTTTAAATTACATTCGTCCATTGCAATTATGTACATATGTATATGGTAGCGCTTACCTAAATGATCAAAAAGAAATATAAATTGAAAAAAAAAGCAGATGCTTTTCCTACAAAAGCAATTGCTCTAGATTTAAATGAATTTACTTTTGGCACTGTTTTACGTCGAACATTTTTTAATTTAAAAGCATATTCGTCGTTTGATTTTAGCGTTTTTTTTTTCGATGTAAAGAATATACACCGAGAAAATAGTATGATTATATACATTTGGTTATAATTAACAAATAATATATTTGATACAGGCGAATCGAATATTTAATGTTATTAAATGAGCGGCATATTTGAGTAATTTTATT
The DNA here is from genome assembly GCA_951812925.1 of Calliopum simillimum. Classification (NCBI taxonomy): domain Eukaryota; kingdom Metazoa; phylum Arthropoda; class Insecta; order Diptera; family Lauxaniidae; genus Calliopum; species Calliopum simillimum. The sequence goes on along the minus strand of OX638371.1, from coordinate 41,992,392 downwards.
GGTTCAATCGTATATTTGTTAATAAGTACCAAATATATGTTTGAATCTAAAGACCTTTCTCATTTGTTATTTAGAACTTTTCTATTATTAATCTTTTTATTAGTTAGGAACTAACATGACAATTTTGCTAGGATAACGGCGACGTCATAAAATATAATATTTGAGGAGTGGTCGAACAAAAAGTAACATTTCCGTATATCCTTTTTTTTAACTATAAAAGACAAAAATTGAAAATATTACCTTTTGTTCGACCACTACTCATTTGTTATAAATTAAAAACATCTTTCCTCTTAAATTTGAATACCCTCGCCAAGTTGCAAAAAAAATTAAAAAAAAAATCTTGTTTGTGTGAGGATCGAACTCATTCCTCCAGCGCATTTTGTTCTTTGTTAGATGCTACCAGTAAGAAGCAAACATGACCAACAAGAAATATGAACCAAACGGAAGCTTTACGTTTCCTCTATTCAAATATGTGAACAATTTTACCGAACTTCACACCATAAAAAAATAATGAACAAAAAAACATTTCGAAAACATGTTGACAGTTTTGCACCACTTTAATTGATGTGCGTACAAACCTGGAACGTGAAATAGAGCAGAAAAAATCATTGCGTCCTGGAACTTCATTTGAAAAACAGCAAAAACGTCGTTTTTTGCACTTTTGGGTTAGAATACCTCGAAATACTGACGAGGTAGGAGGACTCTGCGGCCAGTTTTGGAATCAGCACAACGAAATCTAATGGAATCGTTTTTTTTAAACTAGGAAAAATTTACGTTCCAGGTTTGTACGCACATCAGTTAAAGTGGTGCAAAACTGTCAACATGTTTTCGAAATGGTTTTTTGTTCATTATTTTTTTATGGTGTGAATTTCGGTAAAATTGTTCACATATTTGAATAGAGGAAAGGTAAAGCTTCCGTTTGGTTCATATTTCCTGTGGGTCATGTAATCAGAAAGGGCGCTATAGCAGTATTTAGTCGAAAATAGGAAACATGTTGACAGTTTTGCTTCTCACTGTATTTACCAGCTTCATTTGTAACCTTGGTTCTTTTTAATCATAAGAGGGATTCATGTATAGCGAATTGGAACTATGTCGCGCTTATTGAATTCTTTAAACCTTGGACGCAATGACCGAATGTAACTTACTGAATCTTACAGCTTAACAGTCAGAACTATATTATAACTAAAGATGTTTTACATATACGAATTGAAATACGAAAGAGTTATAACGAATCACAAAGTCAATGTATAAGACGTTTGACTGATAACCTGGGGGAGTATGTTCGAATCCCAAAGACGAAAGTTTTTTTTTTAATTATTTTATTTTTTTAGTACCCTGGGTGCATTCGAATCCCACACAAGATTTTTTTTTAAGTTATAGCAAATTTTGAACCGCACCTTCACATTACATCAAATAGATATCAATTTTGTACCAATCAACAACATTTCAATGTCGGCATATTAATATAAACCGAAATTTGTTAAGTATTAACCAATATTTTCTAGAATGTTCAATCAAATATATTTCTGCGAGGGAAACTTACTCTTTTCTCAGTGTATGAAAAATTTCACACAGTACTAAAGAAAATTGGACCTAACTATTTTTTCCTTACGTTGATTTATGTGGTTTTTAATTGTTGTTACAGAATTCTTTTTTTTTTTTTTTTTTTTGGTTTTCGGGGAAGAAATTCTATATCTTTTGATAGTCCGTGAGCTTAGGAAGTTTATTGAACGTTCTTTAGACTTACCATCATAAATTTTTGATCCTCAAATTGATGATCATTTGTTCTGTGTAGAATATGCATTTTTAGTGGATTGTTTTCACTGGATGGTATTAAAAATCTTAAGCAATTTACAAGATGCGTTTGAAGTCAAATTGGTATTTAGTTACTTATAGTTGGGGTTGGATTTAAGTCGAGATCATTTCGACAGAAAATATTTTATGGACTGAAAAATACAACAGGTACAGATTTATGAACGGTTATTGGCACTTTTAAAGGCAGCTGCTTGAAATGGAAATTATTTTTTGATTTTTTTTATTTGTTTTAACTTTTTTTCACTTGCACTTCATTCAAAAGACGGGAACAAATCGATTTTCAATTGCGTGTAAAATTTCATACACAGACGCGTGCTCCCATAATTGCGTTCCGCATCGAACGAATGATTAAAATATATCCATTAACGTAGTAGTTACGATTATTATGAAGCTTTTGATTCATTCGAAGATTAAGTTGATGTTATCACTATGTTTTTGTAACAAGTTGCCGTAACAAGTGTCCTTGCAACACTTGGTTCTAAATATTTAATTAGAGGCAGAAAAAAACGTGTGTTTTATTTTGTTGTGAGTGAAATCACTCTCGAATGTCCTTCGGATATATGTATAATTTTTGTTTTTGTTTTTATTTTGTTTTTTTTGTGTTATGACCGTAAGCGGTAAGAGCATTGAATATCCTCAAGGATATGCCACACGATTTATTTTTTTTTATCGAGCCCTATTGTTGTAACATGAGGCAGGATTGTAATAAAAACAAATCAAATTGTCAGCATCTACGACGGGTGAACGATGGTAAACGACGACGCGATAGCGAACAACTCTTGCGCAGCTACAGACGGTAGTTTTCGACTGAAACTAAATTTTCTGGTTGGGCACAAAAACCTTCAGGGTATTGAGGTGGCTGTGCAGAGTTGATTCCTTTGCTGTCTCACCACACCAACAAGACAACTGCCCGCCCGCCCGTATGTATGTATGTATGCTCATGTACACCGCGCGCTCAAGGAAGAGCGCCAGTTTTGTTGTTATTTTTTTGTTTTTGTTATGTGCACGCACATGAAGAATCACCATCGGTCATCAGCCGGCAGCCGCACGAACCAGCGAACGAACTCATGGCAATCGCTTCGCGTTGGTTACAATAAAACCATGTTTCTGCTCTCCATATTGTATCCGTACGTGTATGTGTGACTATCTGAAACATGAAATCGTCGATAAGTTGAAGCCACCCTTACCAACGTGTTTCCAGTTTTACGATACCTAGATTATGGTTTTTATTTTCTTTTGGCGCGAGAACAACAAAACAATCTCTCTCGTTTAAGTTCTCGCAGCTGAGTGTTGCCAGTTTTTAAAAATCGTTTTTAATTTCATTAAAAAAAACAAAAGTTTGGCTACTTTTAAAATTATTACAAATACATGCATACGAATCGAATTTTTATTTGTTTTAATAAAAAAAGCTGGAGGGCTTAGCCAAAAAAGGGTTTGTCAACATGTCTTAACTTAACCAATTGCAAGCACTTAATGCCCAGCGGTGCCGCACACCAACCATTTTGCATAGGACATTTTTTTTCCAATTATATAGTTTGAGCCCCTGGGCTCCTGAAAATTTCAGCCTTCTATGTAACGTGGTTCCCGTTGGACATTAATGGGTTAAAGTGAAATTTAATGCATTACATGCGAAACAGTGGGTTAAGCCTAAAATAGGACCTCTTGCGGAGGTCCCTCAGTTCCATATCGTACAATCCTCTTGTTGTACCTAGATGCCTACAATCCCTTAGCAAGATTTCCAAAGCAATTATTGGGTACCAAGACATACATGTATGTATGTATTCTCCTTTAACTCCTAGGAGGAGCATAGGGCCAATATGAAATCTCTCCATTTGTCACGATCCCTTGCGATGACTTTGATCTCTTGCCACGATTTTCCCGATTCTTGGATTTCCTTTTCCAACGACCTTTTCCAGTTGGTTTTGGGTCTACCACGTCCTCTACTGCCTTGTGGATTCCACTCAAGGGCCTGGCGACAAACTTCGCTGTGTGGTTTCCGGAGAGTGTGACCAATCCATCTCCATTTGCGCAGCTTGATCTCATTTGCTATAGCCTTCTGTTTGCATTTTTGATGTAGCTCGGCATTTGATATAGTGCGAGGCCACCAAACCTTTAGTATACGCCTTAAGCATTTGTTGACGAATACTTGCAGCTTGTTCGTTAGTTGTTCAGTAACAAGCCATGTTTCGCACCCATATAACAAAACCGATTTCACATTCGAATCAAAAATGCGCACTCTCGTTTTGGTGGATATAACGGATGAAGACCATATTTTGTTCAGTTGAGCAAACGCGCCTTTTGCTTTTGCTATTCTTGAGTTGATATCCTCTTTTGCTCCACCATCCATGGAGATAATGCTGCCTAAATACGTGAAGCTATCGACGTTTCCGATGTCATCACTGCCAGCTTTAAACCAAGACATACATAGGTAAAGGTAAATGCTAATGCACTCTTTAGAAATGACACAGCATTGCCTTTATTATCTGATAATGAATTGGTGCGCAAACCACAAGCTTCGGAGCAAATCTCAGGAGTGAGTAAAAGTCGCGACATTCGTAATTACCATCAAATATTTATAACCAATGTCGGATTACAAAAGTTCAAAAAGTCTCATTTCTCTGGAAAAGCCAAAGATAAGTTAATTAGTTGATATCCTCATTAGTTTCTCCATTTTTGGGAGCTTCCTAAAATGATTTCTATAGAAGTTGTGGCTCCGAGGACTGTTGATTACCTCCTCTATAATTGTCTTGATATCTGTCGGCGCAGGTTTATGTAGTTTGGGGTTACTTTTTTGACAATTTGGGTAACTAAGTTAACTTCTTGAAATGATGGAACTAAGCGTGAATAAAGAGAAAGGCTGACTCCTGTACATACGAAAGTGCTAATTTTGAAAAATTTCTACCTCTAGAAGAGCACACAATGATATCCACCGTGAAGGAGCTGGGTTTTGTTAAGTTAAAAAAAGGATAAACCTTTAAACGAAAGGCTAAATTGGTACAGAAATCTTCCAAACATACGCGTTCACCAAGTTGGCAGAAGAGAAACAAATGCTGAGTTCTACAATCAGATCTCTTTAGCTATACTTAAGCAACTCACACAAGAATGGCATCTTAATAGCTAAAGGTTTCTTGATATTAACTTTAAGGGGACGCATTTAGAAGACAGGGATTATGTGCGGGATACGAAAACGGGCAGTTACTCATTGACATCTGCAGCACAGTCAGCCTTATTACTGTGGGTACGCTATTTTCAATTTAATACTACTGAAAACCAAATCTGCTTTATAAGAAAATGGAAAGGTAATCTTCTGGGCGAACGAGTAAAGAGGTCTGCCATCTACTTGACAGGATCATTTGCCTCAAATTTCAGCTTTTCGACGTGGTAATACTAAGGGACGCTTGTTTTCCTTAGAAGAGCTTAAAACAATCTCGCTGGATTGTAATAGGAACAGTAAAGCATTATCAGTGTTGGCAACTGTACTATTTATAATTATAGTAGATGTACATTAGAGGTGTTTTAAGAATGTATGGAGATCCTTAGTAACAACATTTTGATACACGACACCCCTCAATATTGTGAGGTTGGAAAAAAAAATGAGTTTGGAAAAAAAATTTTGGGGGTGGGGTGAGGGTAAAGGTTGGCGCATCGAGGTCAAAGGTGAGAGAAAAAGAGAAAAAATTTACATACAAGACTGCAAATGCTTAGGGGTCACCTCTAGAGGGTTCAAATGTATGACCGACCCACATTAGTTTTTCTCCTCCAACATTTTTACCAAGCATATCGACCTCTTATCTCTAACCCCTAAGGGGGCTTCCATACAAAATTGACATTTTTAGGAAATCGACCCCCACCACTCCCAGGGTGCCCCTAGAAGGGTCAAATGTATGACTGGTCCCTAATATTTTTTCTTCCCCAATATTTTTTCCCAACATACTTACCCTGTATCTCTGACTCTTTAGGGGACTCCCATACAAAATAGATGGCATAGACATGAAAAATATGGAAAGGAAATCATCAAATAGGCCCATAACTGCCCAGAAGTCACTCCTAGAGGAGTCAAATATATGACCGACCCCCATTAGCCCCCCTCCAAAATTTTTTGTCAGCATATCTACCCCCTATTTCCAATCCTTAACAGAGCTCCCATACAAAGTAACTGTTTTTATATAAAATGCCCCCATTGCCCTAACTGGCACACGGGTACTCCTAGAAGGGTCAAATGTATGACCGACCCCCATTATTTTTTCGCGATCTATATTTTTTTCCCACATACTTACCCCCTATTTTCATCCCTGAAACTGGCTGCCATACAATTTTTTTTTTTTATAAATTTTCCTAGAAATAATGGGGATCGGTCATACATTTGACCCTTCTAGGGGTACCCATGGTCCAGTTAGGGTAGTGGGGGCAGTTTTTAAAAAAACGTAACTTTGTATGGGAGCCCCCTTAGTGACTGGAAATAGGGGGTAGGTAAGCTGTGAAACTTTGGAGGGGGGATAATGGGGGTCGGTCATATATTTTACTCCTCTAGGTGAGACTCCTGGGCAGTTATGGGCCTAATTGACTATTTCCTTTCCATATTTTTTATGTCTATGACGTCAGTTTTGTTTGGGGGCCCCCTAAAGAGCTAGAGATAGAGGGTAAGTGAGGTGGGAAAAAATGTTGGGGAGGAAAAAATATTAGGGGCCGGTCATACATTTGACCCTTCTAGGGGCACCCTGGGAGTGGTGGGGATCGATTTCCTAAAAACGTATATTTTGTATGTAAGCCCCCTTAGGGGTAAGAGATAAGAGGTAGGTATGCTTGGTAAAAATGTTGGGGGAGAAAAAATAATGTGGGTCGGTCATACATTTGAACCCTCTAGAAGTGGCCCCTCTTGTAGGGCTGGAAGTAAATTGTTTCTCCTTTTCTCTCATCTTTGACCTCGATGCGCCAACCCTTACCCTCACCCCACTCCCAAAATTTTTTTTGCAAATTAATTTTTTTTTCCAACCTCACAAAATTGAGGGGTGTCAAGTATCAAAATCCAAAATTCGTGCACTAAAACACCCCTAATGTACATAGTTTCGTTTTTATTACTATGTACTACACAGAAAGAAAATTCATACACAGCCATTCCGTGCCTGGCGGAAATACCTTTATGTACACACTTATTTAGCTTTCAATGTCTGTCAAAGGCAAACTAAATGACCCAGGATGCTCAAATTTTCACAGTAAACAATTAATAGATAATAATCGACGGGAGCAGTGTTGGATTTAAAATCACTGTGCGGGAAATGCACAAAATCTCGGACTTATCAAAGCACCCTCGTTTTTATTTTGCATTTACTTTTTCTTCTTGAAAAAGGTTTGAAAACCTTTGGTATTTGCATTTGAAATACCAAAATTACGTAAATGTTTATATTTTGTATTCAAATACTTTTAAAAGAGTATTTTTCAAATCTCTGATGGTTTCGTTTCGTTTCATTTAATATTTTAGAAGATCTATAAAGTAGTGAAATGTTTAAAATATCAACTTCTAAGCCGTAAAACATACCATATTGATTTTTGGTTCATTTAAAAGGTATTACTTCTATCTATGTCGGTTTTTAAATGAGCTTGGAGATATCAGCGGTTCCAGATTTTTAATAGGACCGTCATCAACATTATCACATTATCCACATTTGAGGCCTTGCGCACGCGTTCTAAGTTATTTTTTGAAAAATTGGGGTCCTGGTCTATAAGTGCACTTAATTGCAATTTGTAATTCTGATCCCAAGGTAGAAAAATATTTATATGACTGCTCAGTGAATAGTACACTCTTTAAAAAAAATTTTTTACCACAAGTGATGTAGACGGAACTAACGGCAAATGATAATTATTTTTTGAATCAAACAATTTTAATGTTTGTGACAATTAATAATTAAGAAAAAAAAAAAATAATCGAACTGACCGCACTAGGGTTCGAACCTATGACCGTCCGTGTGATAGATAGAATTATTTTACTTACAATCACAAACTTGTTACACCTCTACACCACTGAACCTATAGGAATGAAGAGGTATAAAATTTGTATATTGAGCAAATGTCTCTCCACACAGAATTTTACATTCGAATGCTTCCTACAGCCTTGCGAAAAATTAATAGGGGTATTCACGACCTGGAGTAACGTCTTGAGTAATAGGGTAACAGTGCACAACCCAAACAACAAAATGCACGCAAGTTACTCTGATACTCTTGAAATGTGAAATTCAATATTGTAGCTCAATCAAAATAAAATATTTTTATTTAAGTGGGTGATCAGCAAACAAAAATTCCACGAAAATGGCTAAGTACAGTACGAAAGTGGACAAAAGAGGAGAATTATAAAATATGAGAATATGTCAGTGAAAAGGAAAATTTTGAGGTAAGAATACTAATGGAATTAACTTTAGACTTCCTCCAAAGATGTTTTACATATTTGTAAAAGCCCACAGCTCAAATATATTACAAAGTACAAGTATTTTAGGCAAATTTTTGTGAAGGCAAAGGACTGGCGCAAATCGTCTGGGGCTCCTATTGGGCAACGAAATATCAAAATATGTAAAAGGTTTGTTTTCGCCCAAATACATAAAGATTTGTATGGTTCTTGAATAGATTTTTTGATAGAAATTTATAGTTATTGGAGCCATTTAAATTTTTTAAGCTTACCTTTTATGTTTTTGTTCTAGGTAAGATAGAGACTATGTGTCCTTATTACGATCTATTGAAGGAAATCTTTGGCGAAAAAAATTGGAAAGATTCTAATGTAATTCAATCGCAGGAGAACCATAGGAGATTGAAAGAATTACTATTGAGGCAGCTTTACCAATGTGTACATTTAATATTTCAAACACGTCAAAAATTACTGATCAAAGTCCGACTAAAATTATTGAGGCGACAAACAGTGAGCAAGCAAGAGTAACTGCTGAAACAGAATGTGTAGCTGAAGCTTGAAGTACGAAGTAAGCGACGAACTGTCAAAAGTAGACTACACATATTTAAATACGCGTCAACACAATGTGAAGTTAACGCTGTAGCTGAAGCTTGCGGTGTAGTACAAAGTTCGAACATTTCAACTTTGTCGCTTGCTGCATGCCTTTTGACAGAAGGACAATGTTACCGAATGGATGAAAATAAATGTGTAAACATTTTTTAATGATTTTAAAGGTTGATTTATCGCAAAATTCATGCAAATTTTATAAGAAAAGCTGAGAATAAACTTATAAAAAATATTTTAAGTTTCAAGAGGTTATATCATTGTAAACTTTATGCAAATTTTATAAAGAAATGAGATCGGCAACTCTATTCTATATGAAGCGAACTTCTCCATTCTGTTTATAGAAATTCTCGAAGCGCTTCATCGTCTGCTACACTTCATTTTGTACTACAGCGGCATACTACAGCTTCATCATTCTGTTCAGCTCTTAATACGCACAAGTGCAACTCCAAACATCTCTGAAAATATTGCGCAGCACAGTCCGACTGAAACTATTGATTTAACAGCTCAAAAACCAGCAGCAACAGAAAGAACACAAAGAAGAAATGACGACCACAGAACGTCCAAGACAACGGTCCCAAAAATTCAAGCTTCAATTTGAAAAAATAATAATTGCAAGTTGTGGGCATGGAACCTTATATTGTCAAAATAGTGTTTTGATGCAGTTTTTTTCGAAATTCCGCTATTTTGTCAAAAATAAATTTTTTTAGTTTTTGTCTTCGGATTCATGTAGCATTTTAAATGTTATTTTGATTTCCATTTTTCAGTTTCGTTTTCAAAAAGCAATATATTGTGAAGAATATAGCATACAATTATCCTTTCAGAACAGAATTTTTGACTGTCATAAATTTAAACTCATATCCTTTATTCTTTTAAACTACAAAATTTCTCCTTCAATATCCCAAATCAGTGTTCCACGTGCACACGATATTGACTGTGGCCTTTATTAAATTCAATTCGTTTTCCACTGGTAAGTTGTACTGAGCTGCTTCTGAGAGTTGCTTGCAATCCAAAATTAATTTCGAAAACAACGATCTTTCTGTAATAAAAGTGACGAATTTGAAAAACAATTTCCATCGGGAGTCGATCCAATGTATCCAACAACAACGTCTCTTATTCTTTATTTGGAATCACAAACAACCTGGAGCTTAATTAAGTAAATATGATATCTTGAAAAATACGTTTCATGATTAAAAAAAACGCGCTTCAAAGCATTTTTTCCCGAAGGACCAAAACAATATAGAACAATGGCTAACTGTAGTTCAACAGCGAACTGCTTACATGCGTGTGGCCTTAGAAATATCAAGTCTTTAGATATCGGTGATACAAATGATTAAATTGGTTTCTGGTTTACACACATCATTTGGTTAAAGCGACTGTCATCTAATTGGGTTATAATAATATTTGCGCCAATCATAGCTTTTTGGTTCGATGTGATTAATTTCATGACGACTAGTATAAACTACCAAGATATTTCTCCTAAGACCTTAAAATATTGTCAGCTTTTTCCTCGTCACTGTCTTCATCTGAGAGAAATCAAGGGCTAAAGTCAAGCGTTGCTCCCAGAACCTAATTCGGTTTAAACCAAACTTTTCTTGTTGAAGTTATAATTCTTACAAAAAATGTTTAATCATAAAGTGTCGCTCGGACCTAGTTTTGGAGATATCGGAAGATCGGGATATAGCTTTTATAAAAACCGATATAAGTTCTGAATCCCTTGATGGATTTCAAAAATATTGATGTTATATGAAAGATATATTAACTGGCTACAAAATTAATCTGAAAAAGTTTTACATCCAAGCTATGGTTTTCAAGATATGGTGATTTTGTGAAAATTTTGACCAGTTTTTTTAAAAAAAAAAACTATTATAAAAAAAAAAAATACCTTAATAACCTATAGCTATAGTAACAAAATATGGAAGCCTTATCTATTTTCCTTCATAAAGTATTCCATGTAAAGCTGAATTTGCATCATTAGGGCATTTTTTATAGAAAAACAAAAATTAAACTTAAGAAATTTTCATGAAATTTAGCAAATATTACAACAACACCACCACTAACAAAAACAGCGCTAACAAAAACAACAACAACACCACCACTAACAACAACAACAATGTCTCAGAGAGACCATCCTATTGGGAGGCCAGCAATAACAACCTTGACGACAATATCTGGCCTGGCGTTCGAGTCGTTACAATAACAACGACACCACCACTAACAAATACAATGACACCACTATCCACAACAACATCAACAACACCACTAACAACAAAATCAACAACACCACTAACAGCAACAACAACAACAAGAACAACACAAAAACACTAACAAAACAACAACACTACCAACAACATTAACAAAACTACTACTAACAACAACAACAACAACATCACTATCAACAACTCCACTATCAACCACAACAAAATGACCTTTTTTTTTAAAAACGTGAGGTTTACTACTACTTTTTGTTACAAAAGAGAAAAATCGTTATTCAAAATTTCGCGCGAAATTTTTAATAACAATTTTTCGCCTGCGGCGCTTTCTTTTTGGGAAATTTTTCCAAATCATTCAGTCAAGTTATATAACTGATTACAAAAATAAGGTCTTAACCCCCTAACGGTGAACCACTCAATTTCTTTTAAAGATCCAGTAACTGATGACCACACAAATACGATTGAGGGTCTGTGGCGATATGTCAAAAACGCTTTGCATGTATGTTATTTAACAGAAGAAAACGATTTTACGAAGGATATATTGCAAAATTCATGTTCCTTAAAAAGTGAAAAGCAGAGGGGGTTGAGCCAATGGAGTATTTTTTTAAATATGAGGGAGAATTGCATAAAGTCGTTTCCTATAAAGCAGAGAACGATGATGTTGATAATGTTGTAGATGAAGACATCTTATAAAATAAAATACAAATTTTAATTCTTCTATTTTTTTTTTTTTTTTTTTTTTTGGAAAAACCTTACAAATAAAGGAAATCAGATACAAATGGCATAGTTAATAAAAGAAAATAGATTGGCCTTTCATATTTTGTTACTAAAATTATGGATTGATGAGACGTTTTTTGGAAAAAATAGTGTTTTTTAAAAAAACCTGTTCAAAATTATCTTAAAATCGCCATATATCGAAACCGAAAACTCGGATTTAAGACTTTTGTACACCAATTTGGTAGCTAGTTATAATACCTTTCATATGACACAAAATTTTTTAATATCCATCAAGGAACTCAGAACTTATACTTGTTTTTATAAAAGCTATATCCCGATCTTCCGATTGCTATGTCTCCGAAACCAGATCTGAACGACACTTTTTGTTTTTGCTGTTGCTGTTGTAATTAATTTCCTAAGCCATATTTGGGCAAAAAAAAAAAATTTGGCTTTGGGAGCAACGCTTGACTTGTTCCGAAAAAACAAAAGTGAAATAAAACAAATAAAAAATATTAGAAAAAAATCACCCACGCTGGGTGTCGAACCCATGACTCCATGGTTGTCACAAATAAAGCAAAACATAAATTTTTGACAAGTATTTTTCAGGGGACAATCGTTTGCTGTAAAGAATAAGTTGTTTATGATTTTTGACAAGTTCTTTTCACTTTTCACTGAAATATATTTGATTTGTCTCAGGCAAACCTTAACAGCTTGGGATAAAAGATAAATATTTGCTCTAAATAATAAGTATTTGTTTAAAATATTCGGTTACTTGCCGCAAATACTTTCCAAACAATCTTTTTTCTGAGTGTAGGGCGACTTATGACATTCTTGCATAAATCACTTGTTATTCCTCATTCAACAATACTTAAAAAATTTTTTAATTTGAGTTATTATGTGTATTCTGCATAAACAATTAAAATATATTTGTTTTCTTCATTATTGAAGTAATGATTATTTTTAGAGCCATTTATGTCATGAAATCTAGTATCGTAGCATAAGTATATGGATATATGTATATTCAAGTGGTTTCTGTTTTAGTGTTCTATAAAGAAAATTTTTATGGAATAAATATTCACTCGATTTCTTAAAACTCAATTGGCTGGTTGTATAACTCAATAGTTAATGTGCCTAGTCAATTTAATTCAATCTCTAAGGCTGCAGCAAGAAACGGAATTATAGGAAAGATACTTGGAAACAATTTGGGAGAATATCTCGAATTGAAAATAAAACGTAAGGCATATTCATGAAAAAAATTGCAACATGATATCGTCGCAGAGATCGCAAAATGTCCTGTTAACACCACAGCATCGGATTATCATGAACAGTTGCGGCAACGGAGACATCTGGATGCTAAGGCGCAGCAAATAATCGATACAACAGTTGGAAGTGGTCAGACAACACATATTCAAAATTGTGAGACAACGAAAGCTATGTTGGACAAGCTTCGTAGAGTTTTCGAAAAGAAAAATAAAACAGGTCCGCGTTCTATTATTGTATAAAAAATAATTGAATTATTGCAAAGACGAGTCAGAGGATATGATCACATATGTACATGTCAATACTAGAAGATTTGTTTCAATTTGGCTGGCAACATGTTTTTTTTTTTCGTGATTCGACAATTTAAAATGTTTTTTTGTTTCCTTCTTTAAAAAAAGTATTGATTGAGCTCAAACAACAAATCATAAGAATGCGTGTTCATGTTATAACATAGTAGGTAGTATCTGGCCAGACCCAGGATTAGAAAAAAAAAATATTCTTGTAGGCCCGGTTTTTTGTTCAGGTTATACTTGTAATTATTTGATTCTAAATTTCTTTCGCATTATTCATCATAAAAATTTATGTCCAAGTCCCTCAAAATTAACCATATAATGAAAGTGGTCGTCGAAAAGAGGTAAACAACATTAAGTCGAATGTGTTGAATCGTTGTCAGTCCGAAGAATTTCTTTAATCTCTGCGGCTCAGATTATGACGACGTTATATATTATACAGAACTAGCTACTAACCACTGCGTTGCCTCATCTTAGTCCCGGTGCCTTTATCTGATGTACCAAATCTTATTAATCTGTATCAAATAGTTTCAGTGCTACTAGTAAGATGAATTTTTTTCAGTTTGGATATTCGTTCCGATGCCCTTTATGTACCCGTTCTTATGTAACAATTTTTATTCCTATCTTATTCATATTCAAATCTCATCCCTGTGCATCATAGCCCAGGAAAATAAGACAAAAAAGAGCTTCTGTGCAAAAAAATTCCCAGTGGAAATTTTTCACCGGAATTGTCTTTATTTATGCATGATACACAAACTGTGCGCATAAAAAGTTATTAAGGCTCAAAGGTCGCTAAAATCAGTTTTTTGCAAATATCTCGCTAATGCTAACTTTTACAGAAAAATGTTGGTCTCCAATTTTGTAGCACAGGAAATTTCCTACAAAAATACGTTAAAAGTATTTGCGTACAACTTCTAGTTTAGGTTTAAAGTTGTTAACAGTTATGATATGAAATACTACCTATGAGTTCATATTAAAATATCTTACTTTTTAATTTGCAATTACTCTTCAATGAGAAGTTGTACAAACAAAATTAAAATGCCGTTTGAAAGATAATTTAATTTTCTATATACCGTACAAAATTTTTATTTCGAACGGCTCATGACCTTAAAAATATTCTTGAATAACCGTTAAGGCTTCGAAATTACTGGTTTTTTAAGCATATCTGCGAATTGGTAAGTACTACGATAAAAAGTAATGGGACCAAATTTGTAGAGAATTACAAGATCTACAAAAAATAAGCGAAATGTGTCCACATAGAAGTAACCGTATAGAAGATATTCAATAGAAACCGTTTTTTTTGGCATTTTAAGGGTTTTTTTGGAATATCTTCTAGACGGTTACTTCCATGTGTACACATATCGCTTATTTTTTGTAGATCTTGTAATTCTCTACAAATTTAGTCCGGTTACTTTTTATCGTAGTACCTACCAATTCGCAGATATCCTTAAAAAACCAGAAATTTCGAAGCATTAACGGTTATTCAAGAATATTTTTAAGGTCATGAGACGTTCGAAAAAAAAATTTTGTACGGTATATAGAAAATTAAATTATCTTTCAAACGGCATTTTATTTTTGTTTGCACAACTTTTCATTGAAGAGTTATTGCAATTTAAAAAGTAAGATATTTTAATATGAACTCATAGGTAGTATTTCATATCATAACTGTTGACAACTTTTTAAATTGGGTGATCTCCTAAACTAGAAGTCGTACGCAAATACTTTTAACGTACTTTTGTAGGAAATTTTCTGTGCTACAAAATTGGAGACCAACATTTTTCTGTAAAAGTTAGCACTAGCGAGATATTTGCAAAAAACTGATTTTAGCGACCTTTGAGGCTTAATAACTTTTTATGCGCACACGACTTTGCAATGGACTTTTCACAGTTTGTGTATCATGCATAAATAAAGACAATTCCGGTGAAAAATTTCCACTGGGAATTTTTTCGCAGAAAATTTCTTATTTTCCTGGGTTATCAAACAATTTGAAAGATATGTTGAATTATGTTTTTTGGGGGCTTGAAACCGACCATTTTTCTAGCCTATTAGCTTCCCCGATCTATGCTAACTTACTCTATAAATTTAATCGAAATCGGTCGAATGGTTTTTGAGTAAATAGAAACGAACACAAATGCAAAGAAACAAATTAACAAACATTTCGTTTGGAAATTAACTTGCTAAATGTTTGGAAACTCTTGAATTTTAATTATTTAATGATCGAAACTGGACCCTTCATAGGAAACTTGTGAAAATCATTTGGAGCAAGCTTATTATAAATGTTTTAATACAATAATTTCCAAATTTTTTTATTCAATATTTTGAAATTGTTTTTTTAACTTTCAATTAACATTTTGTTAGTATTTATTTAGTTCATTAAACAACATTTTCCAAAAAAGAAATTATGTTTACTGAGAATCGAACCTATGACTTCCAAATAATGAGTCGTCAGCCTTGTGTTTTAATTAGCTCAATATGTCCTTGAAAAAATAAAAAACTAATTGTTGATTTTAACCTTGCAAACAGTGGCGAATCCAGCATTGTCAAGAGGGGGGGCCGATTGACTACATTTCTAGATAATAACAGAATGTTTTCAAAATCTTTACATATAATTTAGGTTTGAGAGAGGGAGCGACCGCCCCATCGTCCCCTCTTGCATCCGCCACTGCTTGCAAATCAATTTTAAAAATAATATTTTCCAAATGTTTGAAAATTGGTTATGAAAACATTTGAAAATTAACTTTTTCCAAGCTTAAAAATTGAAAAGGTTATAATATTGTTAGTTGGGTACTTGATTGAGATGGCCGACCCGTGCCAAAATGTTAAAAAAGAAAACAAAAAAAGAAAGAAAAAAGTGTTTTGTAAGCAATTCAAAAAGTATTCCAGAGTTTGAAGACAAAAACGTGGGTTTGCGACTATGCATTTCTAGCCGATGTAACTAGCCACCTAAATAACATAAACAGCAAAATTAGTCTTAGTCTTGGTAATTTTTCGTGACCAAGACCAAGACGGTGATATAATTGCAAGACCAAGACTGTTATGGTCTTATTCTTGGTCTTGATCATGATGATCATCAATACCATGACTGCTTTTAAGTCTTGCGAATTTATAGTTTATAGGTGTGTCACACCCCTTTCGAGCATAAAATCATCCCTCAATTCGAAATTTAGCATCTAAAAACCCAACTGCTTTGTAAAAATTAGGTTGGGAAATTTTAAATATTCAACAATCTTTAGAAATTTTTTCAAGACCAAGACCGAAACCAAGACTTAATGACCAAGACCAAGACTCAATATCAAAATCAAGACCAAGACTCCTTTTCCAAGATCGATACCAAGACGTTAACAGTGGTTTGGTCATCACAAATGAAGAGATAAACTAATTAATAAGATAGTCAGTCATATGACCATGTTTTTACATTTCAAAAGAAACTTGGCCCCTGGGAACAACAGATGGGGATAAGAAACTTTGCCCGTTTTCCTAAATTTTCGTTGTAATCAGACGTCATACAAAAGTTGGCGAATAAATATGTTTCTTTAATATCTGAACTTTAACTTTAAATTCTAATTTAAATCGGTTAGATACAATTTTTTTTTGACAAGTGGCACCAATGCATTAAAACTTTGTTTTCTCTTTCGTCTCTCACGAATTTCAACTCTCTGACAACTTTAGCGGAGAGCGTTTACAAACCGGATAAATAAAACTAAAATCAACGGCTGCTGCTTCTTAGGTTTCGGCAGTTCGGCAGTAGCTGGCTTTGGGCGTTCGCGTGTTTACAAAAGTTTGTATGCGAATGCTGAACACATAAAACGCACACACACACATTAAATATTGTATTTGTTTATTTTGATGGTGTGAGTGTTGAAATTGTATACAATAAAAACCCGTACCCGTATTCACACTCGTCGTTGTATACCTGGAGAACTGCTTTTGCAGCCATTTATATTTCCCATAGGCCACGCCTAGCCTGCTCACCAATGAGCAGTGGGATGGCCTAAGCGGGCTGTGGCAGAGTCTATTTCGCCTATAGTTGTGGACATTGTTGTTGTTGCAAGCGGCGGCAACGAGTGACTCGCGTAACAATTCGTAGCAATGCCCTAAGGGGAGGTGGCTCGAGCTACTGGCCAGGATTCAGGCATTGGTGGATTCAGGCTGTTGGCATGCGGTGAGTTACCATTTGCGTTGCACACTGGATTACGCCATGTGCATGCGTATATGTACACACATACATACATTGAAGCCTAGCCACCCTTTAGCTCGTGTCACCCTTTGCAGCAAAATAAGTGAAATTTGTATATGCGCACAAAGGATGCTACAATGTCTAATTAATATTGATTATTTAGACTTTAAATAAATGCAGAATCTCTGAGATGAAATCCTTAATGTTAAACTTTAGAAATAATTCACCCTTTCAAATAAATTTATGCTTTGTAGATAAATGGAAATGGTTATGTTGAGTATTTTAGATTGAAAAAAATCCTATATTTTTTTAGAATAGAGAATTATATTTATTTTTTTCAACAACAGATACAGCTTGCAAAAAAAAAAAATATATAATCAAATCACTTTTCCAAGTTGCAAACTAGAAATATTTTATTCAGTTGTTGTCTGGTTAACTCTAAATGCATAAAGTACTAGCGAAAAGGCCATGTAATTCTTATCTATTTGGACGCTCTGAATCCGTATTCGGCCGCACAATTGTTCATTAAAAAAATTTGAAAGAAAAAAAATCGGAAACCCATTTTTCCAAAGTAATTGATCAAAACTAGAAAAATCCATAATCTTATCAATATCAATAGAATAGAGAACGGATCCAAAATAGTTTCTTATCGCGGAAATCTCGTCAATACACAAGACGACCACTAAACACTGAACTCAACACAAGATTTATTATGACAGCAGTAAAACACGGAGGAGCTAGCATTATGATTTTAGCAAGTGTTTCATACAAGGGTGTGGGGCCTATATATTGGATCAAAGATATCATGGGTCGCCACCTATATGTGCATATCATGCCGGAAATGACACTGGTTTCGGTTTCTCAGCAGTACAATCATCCTTAACATGGTAGTGAAGTTGCCAAGCAGTGGTGTCAGACCACCAAAATAAATGTGCCAGAACTCAATAAAATTGAAAATCTGTAGTGTGACTTGTAGAAGGTAGTCGACTAATGTCAGACGGTAAATATTTCACAACTTGGGGATACGGCTAAAGATGCTTAGATTTTTATACCGACCAAAGGGGCCAAAATCTTCTAGACTCGATGCCAAAGTTCTGTGTTGGTGTTGTTCCAAACAAAAGACATGAAATTAAGTAAATACTAGTGATAATGTTATGTTCCTTCAAAACCATAGTTTAAAAAAAGTAGCTATTTTGCGAAAGTTTAGCTACTATTATTTTGATAAGCAAAATTTGAAGAAACTGTGCCTACATAAATATATGCGAAGTGACAGTCTGAAAACCAATATAGACATTCCTTTAACTCCTTAGAATTAGTTATGAGCAAAATAAGACTTTATCTTGAGCCTTAGTTCAGTTCTTGGTAATTTTTCGAGTCCTAGACCGAGACTGCCTTTCAGTCTTGGTAATTTATAGTTAATAACATAGTTCATAAGTAATCAAGCATGAAACCATCTCTCAATTCGAAATTTTGTATCTTAAAAACCCAACCCCTTTGTAAAAATAATTTTTGTAAGTTTTGAATACTCAACAATCCTGAGAAGTTTTTTCAACACCAAAACCAAGATCGGGACCAAGACTCAATATCAAAACCGAGATCAAGACTCAATGTCCAAGGTCAAGATATAGACTGCTATGGTCATAGTCTTGGTTTGCTCATTAGACCGGCCCAAAATTTGTATGAAAAATTTTAAAATTGTAAATCCAAAGTTTTCACAGGGAAAAAAAATGTGGTTGGGGCTAAAAATAAATATGAATTTTTTTGATATGAGATCCGGTAGTTCTAAATCGTCCCGGGTTGAGCTTCTTTATCAGGAAAAACGCATAAATCCATGTTATCGTATGTGGAGCTGTTGCCAATGATTTTAGACTTTTTGAGTTCATTGAAAAGGTTATTGTATGCAGTTTTTTATAAAAAGATAGTTATGATTAAGTTTAGTGGTCGCAAATAGTATACGGATATATTAAGAAAAAACAAAAATGTACCGATTTCGGAATTTATTCTGGGTGAACAAGCACTTGAAAAATAGATTAGAGAGATAGATTAAGGCTCATTATGTAGAATTAAGAAAAAGGAAAAAAGCATATTCTATGATTTTAAAATTTTTTATGATCATTAAATTTTTTGTGTTTTTCAAATTTTTTTCCATACTTTTAGGTGTTTAAAGTTCCCGCATGACGTGCTTTTCCCACCGATTTCAGACAATTTGAATTCCTTGGAAAGGTAAATGTATGTACATTATGATTAAAGACAATTTAAAAGTATTAAATTGAGTTTTGTCGTTGTTTTACATAAAAATATGTAAATAAGGTCAGTTTTTTGCATTTTTCCTAATAAAGAAGCTTAACTAGGGTCGATTTAGAATACCGGATCTTAGATCAAAAGATTTCATAATTATTTTTAACCCCAACCACATGTTTTTCCGTGCGAAAAATTCAGCTTTTCCAAAATTTTCCCTTTTGGGTCGGTAAACTCGATTAGACCCGGAAATTTCAGCATGATTATGGATCTTTCAGAACCAAAAGCTCCGAATAAGTAACAATATGAGGAGCTACTTGAGCTTTTCGAGAATCATTTGTCTCCGCAAATAAATTTACTAGTGGTATAATATCAGTTTTTAAGCAAATACCAGGCAGAAAACCCTTTGATTATGGAGTTTGTTGCAGCATTGCTAAGTGACATTTTACACTGTGGTTTTAAGTATTATTGCGAAAAATCTATTGACAATATTTGCTTACGAGCTCAATTAATGTAAGGCATAAGAGACAATTGCATCCGTGAACAATCAAGTTCTTCAAAATCAATATGAACTACCGGATTTTTCAACATTTGTATGAAGAGCAATTGCTCTCAAAACAGTAAGAAACAATTCAATAGAACTTGCATACAAAAACCTTCCATCAATATCGACAGAAATTAATAAAAAATTACATTAAGATAAAAATATAAGTATTAAAAATCAAACAAACAATTTATAAAGAATGTAATTTCGTCAACAAATACTTAAGGCGTATACTTAAAGTTTGGTGGCCTCGCACTATATCAAATGCGGAGCTACATAAAAAATGCAATCAGAAGACTATAGCAAATGAGGTCAAGCTGCGCAAATGGAGATGGATTGGTCACACTATCCGGAAACCACACATCGAAGTTTGTCGCCAGGCTCTTAAGTGGAATCCACATGGCAGTAGAGGACGTGGTAGACCCAAAACCAACTTAAAAAGGTCGCTGAAAAAGGAAATACAAGAATTGGAAAAGTCGTGGCAAGAGATCAAAGTCATCGCAAGGGATCGCAACAAATGGAAACGTCTTATATTGGCCTCCTAGGAGTTAAAGGAGAATACATACTTACAATTGATTTAAAAGAATTGGGGCTTGAAGGATTGTACCTTAGATGGGGGAAAAGGATCTACATATTATGTTAAAGATTGCCAATGAATTTGCTTAATCTTAAATGAACTGAGTGGACCAAAAAAACCGTACATGTAGTTAAGGTCTGTGTTGCAGACCAGATGAATCAAAATAAATTTACGAGAGATTTAACAAATCAAAATGTAGCTGAATATGGCAGTTTGTATATCGCAGATGTATAAAAATAATTTTAAAAATTTCGATTGATTTTCCATAACCAACAAAATTGAAAGTAAACCAATCAAATTTGAAGCTATAGCAAAATAACAATGTTTGTAGCTTGCGATAACGAAAGTCGTATTCCAAAAATCATGTTAACAAGAAACTTCGAAGAATTTATTGTTGAAAATGTTAACGAAAATTGTTGGGAAAATTTTTATTTTTTTTTTAATAATGTAACCAACATTTAGGCGATAGCCCCTACAAATGCAATGCACCATGTTGATTTTCAGAAAAGGAAATAGGTAAGAGGGATGGGGGAAAAGAGGAGAAGTGTCGATGAACATTTTTCTTGAATCTCCCGATGTCACAGCTGCCGGGGAAAACGCTCGCAGGGAGACAACTTAATTAGCGCGACCAAAGAATGAGTGAAACAAATGAAATTTTTTGCAGAATATCTAAGGATCCAATTTTTATTTTATTATATACCTTTAATATGTATTTGAATGATGTATTATAAAAAACTTGATTCAGGATGAAAAGTTTGATATATCGTAAGACTCATTCCGACCATTTTTGAGATCGTAATAAAATAAACGCTGCATCAAGCCATACATTACATACGTTGAGTGACCTCTAAATGATCTTCAAAAAAATTTAAAAAAACGTCGGCTCACTACTTTGATACCCTCTTTCAGATTTTCGGGCGTAGTCGTGGAATTTCCTAAAGTTTTTTTCATCCAGTCTAACATTAAAATTGGTTAATTTATAATTTTTTCATACTTTCTTTTTATAATGGATATAATTATACAAATTGTTTAATTTTTACGGTGTCGAACCCTTTACTTTTTTGCTATCACTCTCGTTGCTTTTCTAAAGTTATTTTTTTAAAATTTATTATTTCTTAATGCCACAAAATAAGAAAATTCTTGTACAAAATATTACAACGAATTAAATTGAAAGTTTTATTTTAATGTTTTATGCATAATTTTACAGATCTGAGGGTTCAACTCTCATAATACGAAAATGTCATATTTGTAATGTCGCACCCGTCACCATCATTTTTGTATATAAGAGCATTGAAATTGAATCATTTATGAGTAGGGTAAGGGAGGAAAATATGGACTACGTGGGTAATATGGACCACACGGTTATTTCCCACTGCATACATAGGATTTACCTTTATTCATGTTCACATATTACGTTAATACCTAAAGCTTATAATAGGGCGATTTTAGCGTTCGGTGAAGTCGCATGTTTCTGTAAAGTTGATTTTTCTAAAAAAAAAAGATCAGTGATAATTTTTTTCTAGTGAGTATATTTCATTATTTCACTTTAAAGACATCGCGTTCTTAAATAAATGGTTAATTATATAAAGCCAGTGAATACCATTTATAATTTATTAGCACAAATAAGTTCATTAACCCATTCATTCCGACTGCAGCGTATACGCTTCCGCAGACATATCAAAATGAATTACCGTTAAAATTTTCCTCCCGCAAAAAAACAACGGTGACATCCATTTCAAATTGAACAAGGATATCTAGCAGTCCATGAGAATATGTTTTTACTTCAGTCGCGCTTTGCATTTCGGTCATAAACAGTGTTTTTTAAGTGAGTGATTTTTAAAAAAGTGAAAAAATACAAAAATGGCAGCACGCAGATCGTAAGTGAATATTTTATCTATGTATCCCTTTTAAAATGTTCCAAAATCCAATGGCTTTCATTTTGTAATTATTTCACGAATTAAAAGTAATAGTTATAAATTTGAGTTTTGTGGATATAGTGTGAATTTAGGGACCCAAAAGTGTGAGGTACGTATACGCTGCAGTCGGCCATACGCAGTACTGCATGTGTTTTTTTTTTTTTTTGATATTAGCGTAAACGCTGCGCTCGTCAATTCACGCCCCGCTACGCAAGAAAAAATTTAAATCAAACTGCAGTGAACTCGGAAAAATAAAGGTATCAATTTACTCGTAAGTACTAAATAAGAAAAAAAAAAATTTAAATAAGTTCGACTAATTTTTGATAAAATAGGCCAGTCAAATTAGGGTTTTACCTCGGAATGAGAGATAAAAAACTGAAAACTCGTATACACCTTCATTATATGTAGTGGTCTAAAAGTTGTCTCAAAAGTCCCATAAAATCTCGTGTCTGGGTCGTAAGTTATTCAAGGTCAAAAGTCACAAAAATCAGATTTTTGCAAATATCTTGCAAACGGTTACTTTTTCAGAAAATTAATGCAAAACAATTTTGTAGCCCTAGTGATTTCCTGAAAAAGTCCTCAGAGCTGTTTTCGTACGACCTAAGGTTTAGGAGATATTATAATTAGAAAAGTCTTAAAGTTTGGAAATTCATACATGCGGCGTATATGACACCTTTTTTTTGAGTTGAAGACATTTCGATTTGATTGGTGTGTGTTCCTCGGTAGTGAAATTATACTAGCATTTCACAATTTTAGGTACTATGTATATGTCAGGTTTGGAGATTCAAGAGTATCTCGAGAATTGCTCTGAAGACGAGGACGTGTTCGAAGCAGTATACATTGAGCCTCCACCTGCTTCAGAGTGTATGTCGCCTGAAGATTCTGGTGTTAGAGTTAGACATATTGTGGAGCCCATCGAAAGTGGCTGAAATTTTACACAACTCATACGCTGTGCTAGACATTGACCTAATCAATTCAACAGCACCATCACCATCTACATCGCACATCTTGGACACAGAATTGCAAAATCAGCAGGTCAACAATCTTGAAATGCCTTTATAGTCGTCAAGCCCAAGGTTTTCTGCACAAGAGCCTCTACAATCATCACCACCATATTTGCTTCGAAATAGAGGAAGACAACCAGTAGCCGTTCCAAAATCGCTTCAAGCAAAGAAAAAAAAAAGGTGTGGTTCTCCATTTTCACTTGGTTAGTGGATGTTTCCATACAGAACGCTTGGCTGTTATCTCGAAAAGCGGTTCATAACTATACCCTACTTCAATTTCGCCGAAGTATATCAAATAAATTCTGTCGGTTTTTCAACACTCCTCGACCTCCAAGTGGCCATCGGCAACCAACTGGTAAATTGGAAGATGAAGCCAGATTTGATTGCATTGGATATTTTATTGGGGTTACCAATAAAAATGACGTTGTGTAAGGGATCAGACTGCACTACTCAATATCAAACTGAATGTGTGATATGCAATGTGGGCTTATGTGTAGCCTGTTATCAAAAATACCATTTTATGTTTGCGGACAAAAACTAATTCTTGATTATTCTTACAAACAAATGAACCTTTTACTTTTTTTTTGCCTGAAATAAAATTTTTTTGCTATCATTATAAAATAATTGTGTCTCCTAATTATTTTCAAAAAACAATACTGATATGGCCGAGCGTACCGTATAAGCTACCGCCTCCCAAGGTCAAGTGGGGTGATCAATAAATTTTTTTTTCCTCTTTTTATACACATTAAGTCATTTGAAGACTACCCTCAGCAAATCAAAGCCTTACGTCGTTTGGTTCACTCTCGGACTTAATGGGTTAACCAAAAACCATTTATTTCACCAACACGTGCTGTGGGTAATATGGACCACCAAAGAAAAAAGCCTCAAAAACAAATGTATTTATCATCTTTTTCCGATGGGGAATCTAGTTACTGTTTTCATGACGAGTATGATGGTCATTATTTGTAATTCGTTAACTACAAAGGAAAAAAAGATGAAAAATGCATATAATGTAATACCCTTTACTCAGAAGATCGAAGTGGCGAATTTTGGGTTGAATGTGTAATCTGACGTTCTTGGAGTCATGAAAAATGTGCCGAATGTGGAAGTGACATTTTTATATGCAACTTCTGTACCAAATGGACTATATGGTCCATATTACACTACACTTTTTTTTTATCTTCATTTTGAGCATTTTCAGTTTTTTCATTTTTTTTCTTTATCCTGATGAGATATTTATCTAAAAGTGAAGCAGAATAAAGGTAAATTGTTTCCTTTACTGAATGACATAAAATGAATTGTTTTGTTTTATTTATTTTGGGTTTTATTTAAAAAAGAAAGATGGGTGGTTCATATTTCCCTCCCTTACCCTACTTCTATTTGTTGACAAGATCGGAATAATTAATACTTCTAAAATTAAGAACACATTCTTTCGCATTTATGCACATTATACTTTTAATTTGAAAAATTGGCTAAAATGTCGCACAAGTTACTATACAAATGCCCATATTTACATATGTTTACACTATCAGAGTTGCCAAAAATTACAGAAAAGAGTTTCTGTATGACTTCTCATATAACGGGTTTTCCAATAAGAGTGATATGATTTCTTAAAAAAAAACACACACACTAATTGTAAAGGAAATTCAAATGTTTTTTATTTAATGCGAAGTACAATTGATACAGTTAAGTTCTGAATAAAACGTCATTCAAATGGCCTCCACGACTTCTTCTGCAGGAACGAATTCGATGAACCCAATTTTTGAGCATTTTTTCCACTAAATCAAGTCGTATGTCATGAATAGCACGTTTAATATTGACTTGTAAAGCTTGAAGAGAGTCTGGTTTATTGCTAAAGACCAATGACTTCAAATAACCCCACAAGAAATAGTCTAATGGTGTTAAATCACAACTTCTTGGAGGCCATTCAATGTCACAATTTATTGAAATAATCGAATCTCCAAACTTTTCTCGCAATAATTCAATTGATGCAGTTGCTGTGTGGCACGTAGCCCTGTCCAATGGCTTCAGTTCTTGAGTGAGAACAATTTTATACGGATGCAAGCCCAAATCCTTTCTCAAAATCCGCCAGGTTGTGGTTTGAGACAGTCTCAATTCTTGAGAACGTCTTGGAATCGACAAATTGCGGTCTTCAGCAATACTTGCCTGAACGGCAGCAATATTTTCATTACTTCGAGCGGTTCTTCGTCTTATTGGCACTTGAACAATGAAAATGTACGTTCGAAATTTTCAACAATTCGACGAATAGCGAACACACTTGGACGATTATTAGACGATAAAATGGCAAAAGCGCACGAAAAGTTGCAATTGAATAACGATTTTTTTGATAATAAAACTGAATAATTTGTAATAATTGGTAAATGTGATTTTTTCTTATTTTGAACTCTAAATAATCTTATTAATATTTTTTTTTGATTAAGACCAGAAGATTGTGGGCGTGCTCAATCTACTTAGGGATTCTGTAGAAAAACCATTCAATTGCTAATCTGGCTGTTTGATTCGGATCATTGTCTTACTGGAAGATTCATCGTTGCTGCAAATCTAATTTAGCTATGCTAGGCTGAGTACTTTTTGTTTAAAATGATAATGTAGTCTTCTGTCTTTAAAATAAATTCAATTTTGTAGGGGAAAGTGGGGTAAAGTGGGAAGTGGGGTAAAGTGGGAAATGCCCCTTTTCGGGCAAAACAGCAAAGTGTAGCTGTAATGCACTTCTGACATGTACTTGCAATGACCGTAAGCAAATCTTTATGGTATAGCGATGCGTGCATACGTATTTTTGTGATCTCTGGAATCATGTAAAGTTTTTAAGTGATTTTGGAATTTCATTTTGAAATTTTTAAGCATCGATATTTTTACTGTTTCTGGAGATAAACCGATTGTAAGTACACAAAAATATTCTTTGTAGTCTTAATTTTGATAACGCAAAAGGATTCCGTGTAATTCATAGAGTGAAAGAATGAAGCTCACATTTTTTGCAAAATGTGGTTTCGGGGTAAAGTGGGAAATTTTGTATGGGGTAAAGTGGGAAATGTTATTTCACGATTGCTAGTCCCCACTTGTCAACGTATTATACTATTTCATCATCCAAATAAGTGTTGTACATTTATATTGTGAGTAAACACTCCGGAAAACTAAGCGAGTTGCAAAAAGCAGCTGAGAAAAAACGTTTAGCAAATAAACGGAAGAAAGAGGGAAACGAATCACAAAAAATAGAGTACCAGGAGCAAAAAAGCACCACCAGCAAAGAAAGCATCAAAGAAGAAACAAAGAAGTTCCAGCTCAGATAAAGATCGTGATTTTTGCACATTTGCACCCGAAATCATGACCAGACACAATACCATCAAATGCAACCTAAAGGATTGTCAACGCCCATTTCACTTAAAAAGCGTTAATCTCACTACAAGCTTCTTTTATTACTAACACTGTGACTCGGACTTTGATGTTTCATCAGAGAACGACGAATAAGCTACTATTTCACAAATTTTTTTAAACACATTTTTTCATATATCTACATATATTTTTCCAGCAAAATCATTATTTCTTTTCATATTTACTTCCATGGGTGTGTTTTTAGAACCTTTTTTGACTTACAATAAAGATATTAGAACTTTTTCCAACATTTGTATTAGTTTTTATGAGTTTTGAAAGTTTCCCACTTTACCCCACGATTTTTAATTTTTGCCATTTTGGGCATCCTCGATGAAAGCGTCGTACTCAACAGAAAATCTATATTTTCGGTTCGTTTCTTCGGCAAAAATATAACTTATATAATATTCTTTATAATAGGAAGTTGAAACATGAAAAAATAAGAAGTTTTGTTCATTTTATGGAGCTTCGAAAAAAGTTTCCCACTTTACCCCACTTTCCCCTACTTCTATTTTTCCTACTCCCCATACTGAGAAATAGCCTCAAATCATGATGGAACAATCCCATTGCTTACCGTACTTCTGATGTTTTTCTCATTTACGTCTTTATTTTACTACTCTCCATATTTATCGACGATTTTCCGTTCTATGCAACGAGCAGACTATTGGTGGAGAAAATCAAAATCAAAAAATATGAAAAAAAAGACAATGAGGAGCTAAATAAGAAAACCAGAACTACGCTAACCAATGCGGATTTTCCATTAGGGTTTGAGGCTATTTTCCAGTATGGGGAGTAGCAGAAATAGAAAAAATTAAATTGAATGGCCGAAGACTACATGGTCATTTTAAACAAAAATATAAGCCTAGCATAGCTAAATTAGATTTGCCGCAATGATGATTCTTCCAGTAAGACAGCCCTATTGGAGGATTGGACGCAAATTTGGTCAGAATTCACAAATAAACAGGGAAGGGGAATGCTCGAAAAGACCTAAAAGTACCTATAATAAAAGACAAAGGAAGACACACAAAATATTATTATAACGGTGCAAAAATGTTGACTTACTTTTGGTACGAAATATATAGGGGCCGTTTCACGTCAACTATGCCACCTCGCTGCTCAAGATCTGGTGGATCTAAATAGATTATATGATAGCTCATTTTTTTTGTTGAAGTGTGCTTTCGAATGCTGAGTGCTGTTTTTGAAAAAAACAATATGGCGGGACAATATGGTGCCGAGAAAGATGGGTAGTTGGAAAAAATCGTCAAGTTGATTCTTTTATAAGGTTATATCACACAAACGACACAAGATAATTTGGTGAAATTTTGCAACTCGAGGTCTAGTGAAACCTCCTTGCAACGAGCGAAAAGTGGGCGGGATTAAGTAAGTGATACGCCCACTTTTTAACATTTTGTGAATTGAATTCAATATATCTCGAAAGCGGTTTCAAAGATTTTGATAAAAAGCTGGGATCACCTATTCGTCAAGATCAGCATTAATCTGTAGAATATCAAAAAATGCCTACAAAACTTTAATACGTTGTATTGACAGAATTAATAAAGTAATTCTGCTGAAATTTAGTACAGAGAGCCTACTATATATGAAGTACTTCTGAGCAAAATATGGGCGAAATATCACCAGTGGGCGTGGTACTTCCCATACAAGTGAAATACGTTAAATGGTATAACTCAAAAACTATGTAAAATATTTTGATTCAATTTCGTTGGAAGGTGTGAATTATAAGTACCTGGAAATGGACAAAATGTAGAAAGCATTTAATGAGTGCCACGCCCACTTCTTAACAATTGAAATTTTAACTTAAAAAAGATCAATCCACTGTTCATTCGGTAGTTTTTTTCATAATTCACTCTCAGCTTAACCCAGGATCAACGGCGGGGACGTGGCGGAATTTGATCCCAGTGTGTTATATCTGTCGAATAATGCCTCATATAGAGATTATACAATTTAACACATTTTTTTTTTCAACACAACACATTGAGTTCTTTATGGTAACCATTGCATTTGTCTAGTTTACAGTTACTATGCTAATGCTGCTGATTCAAGTCTATTCTTACCTGACACTTCTTCAAATGAACAAATCAGTCAAAACAAAAGTGCTTCGGGCCGCGAATGACCATTAAATGAAACTGCTCTTCTTTTCTAAGTGAACATTTTAAAGCTGTGACTGATAGAAAGCCAAAATAAATTGTGCAATATGACTCGTCCTTTCATCCTTTTGTGCTTTTTGTTTTACTTTAAAGAATTAGTTATCGCCATCAATGCTTTGATTTGTTGTTATTTTCAAGATACCTCATATTTTTGTAAGTGGTTCTTAAGCTATGTAAATGTTTTAATGAACAACAGACATACGAATTGCTTGAGGTAAATTGTTGTTATGATTTTTCTTAAAAAAAAAAGAAGTGTATGAGGTGATTCAGTTTACAATGCACGCCGTGCAGGAAGCAACTCATCAGCCAAAAAAGTGACAAGTTTCTGAGAATGCAGTTTTTCCCAGAACTTTAGTTGCTAATTTTCTGAAGATATGCCTATATATGTATGTATATTAGAGAGGATCAATTTGTTCCAAGCCAAATTTTTCCACTTACTTTCATTCAGTTTCGGATTTTCCGATAAAATCTAAGTTAAAAACTCCTTGGGACCATATATCTGCGGTGAATTTCGACTCAGCCAAAATTCGTTTGAAGTTTTGGGTTTCTTTCGCTGTTGCGAGATTGTCTTTGATAATTTATAACTTCCGAACAACTTGTTGTATTGCTATGATTTTAGCACCGTTAGAAAAGTGTTGTTGCGTAGTATCAACGCTTTGGCTAATTTATTGAAAAAAAAATATCTGGTTTAAGAGTTATGACCTTTTGAATGAAAATATATAAAAACTTTATACGAAATGTACCAAAAATTTCATCTTTTTTTAAAAAAAAAATAAACTTTTAAATTTTTTTATAGTGTATAAAAAGAACTATCTAGAGAGGGTCTATTCATCCAGATACGGCTAGTCATTTCAAAGTTATGACCGTTTGAATGAAAACAGATAAAAACTTTATACAAAGTTTATTAGAAATTTAATCTTCCTAGAAAAAAAAACCGTTATTTTTGAACTTTTATCTATAGCTCATCAAAACACCTTTCCAACGCAGTCCTGTTCTTTAAGATACGGCTAGCATTTCCAAAGTTATAACATTTTGAATGAAAGCAGATGAGAACTGTTGAGTGAAAAAATATTTAAAACAAAGTTGAACAAAAAAAGTTTTTTTTTTTTTATGAGTTCTTGCGTAGCACTTTCGATTACCATTAATTAGTAGAAAAAAACCGCCAAAGGATTTTTTGAAGTTGGGTCACTAAGCGGTGCTATAATGGCTCAAAGTTCGAAAAATCAAGTATTATAGAGAAAATGTATGCTTTGATTCAAAATGTCATAATTTTGGAATTTCTTGCCGTATCTTATAGAACAGAACTGTGTTGGAAAAGCCTTTTAATAAGCTATAGAAAAAAATTCAAAAATAACGGTTTTTTTGTTTTTGGAAGGTTAAATTTCTAATATACTTTGTATGAAGTTTGCATTTGTCTTTATTCAAAAGGTCATAACTTTGAAATACCTAGCCTTATCTGGATGAATAGACCCTCTCTAGATAGTTCTTTTTATACACTATAAAAAAATTTAAAAGTTTATTTTTTTTTAAAAAAAGATGAATTTTTTGGTACATTTTGTATAAAGTTTTTATATATTTTCATTCAAAAGGTCATAACTCTTAAACCAGATAACTTTTTTCAATAAATTAGCCAAAGCAATCTTACTACGCAACAACACCTTTCTAACGGTGCTAAAGTCATAGCAATACAACAAGTTGTTCGGAAGTTATAAATTATCAAAGACAATCTCGCAACAGCGAAAGAAACCCAAAACTTCAAACGATTTTTGGCTGAGTCGAAATTCACCGCAGATATATGGTCCCAAGGAGGTTTTAACTTAGATTTTAACGGAGAATCCGAAACTGAATGAAAGTAAGTGGAAAAAAAATTTGATCCTCTCTAATGTATATATGATCAATATTCCAGAAATTTAGAATTCAGAAAAAACTGAGTGCCTTAAAACCGGAAATTCCAGGTGCCTCCTTTGAGGAGATATTGATTTTTAACGTTTTTTTTCGTTATTTTATAGCACAGTCTTAAAAAAATTACCAAACAGAAATCAATAAAATCCTTTTTGTATCATATCGATATCTTTTTTGTTCCTCCGAACTATCCTAACCTAAAAAGTTGAATACATATTGCAAGAACCGGGGTTGTCGTTATTTCAGTATAGGATGATTCAGAAAAAAAAGATATCAACATAACTCAAAAAGTGTTTTCAAGATTAAGGCTAGTACTTTAATTCAAGTTTCATAGCAAGGTATTACTCTGACTTGTTAAATAATAGCGTTAACATATGCAGTAGAGCAATTGTGAGACCGGATTCGAAATTAGAATGGAAAAATTCATCGGGTATGACCAACCACTCTATCTATCCTCCTTATGGAAGGATTTTCCTCCTTTTGAGAGGATTTTTCTCCTTTTTAAGTCAAAAATTAAAAAAAAAACGTCCTAACCTCCTTTTTTGCCTTAAATCCTCATATTATCCTTAAATCATCCTCCATTTTTATTACAGCTGGGTACGGGCCGTGTTTTTTTCGTGGGCCGCTGGTCTTTACTCTTCAACGACGGGCTCGGGCCTATAAATCGAGTTTTGTGCGGGACCTAACAACAAAAGCCCGAAAATTAGAGGCCCGTAAATTACGGGAAGATTGAGAAGTATAGACTTGAAAAAAATTCTGTTGATACATTAAAATATGTAAAATAATAAGGGGATTCCTTTAAACACGTAAAAGCCTCGAAAAACACGTAAACCTCGCAAACTTTCGAGTCCTGCAAACAAAATTTAAAAATTTGTATGAAAAAAAAAAGTTTACCAGGCCTCGAGGCACATTCGATGCGTAAATACTATAGCTTCGAAAAAGTACGGAGCGATTGTTGTCAAATAAATGTATTGAAAAAATATTTTTTGTTTTGAAAATTGAAATTGAAAATTGTTCCTAAAAACAAGCTCGTAAACTCCGTAAGGAATCCCCTTAATGTATAAATGTGGGGCTAAGAATGATAATGGAGTAAGTCAAGTCAAACAAATCGTCTTTATACCCTACACCCAGGGTATATTCACTTTGTCCTTCCGTTTGTAACGCAGAGAAGGAGGCGTGGCAGATATAGAAAAGTATATATATTCTTGATCAGCGTCACCTCCTGAGTCGATATAGCCATGTCCGTCTGTCTGGCTGGCTGGCTGGGTGGCTGGCTGGCTGGGTGGCTGACTGGGTGGGTGGCTGGCTGGGTGGCTGGCTGTGTGTTGAAATACACTTTTTGGGAAAACTGAGCAAGATAATTCAATGAAATTTGGTACACTGCCACCGTCGTCAAAGTTAGCTCGGGGGATTGAAAATGAGCAAAATCGGTCAACAGACACGCCTACCGCCCATACAAAAATTATATTCAAAATGCAATTTTAGGAGTATTTTACACATAAGTACTACAAATTGTAAGCGCAAGCTCTGATAAAAAACTGAGCGAATTCGGACAAGAGGGCGTGGCACCTCCCATACAAGCATAAGCTTCAAAACGCTATACTGAAAGCGTTTTTTGAGATATTCGAACCAACTTCGACTCAGACACTAAAAATTATAAATGAAAGCTCTCAGCAAAAATTGGTTGAAATCGTACAAGGGGGCGTGGCACCTCCCATATAAGCAAAAGTTTCAAAATGCTATACTGAAAAAGTTTTTTGAGATAATCCAACTAAATTTCACTCTGACACTAAAAACTATAAATGCAAGCTCTGAACAAAAACTGGGTGTACTCGGACAAGAGGGCGTGGCACCTCTCATATAAGCAAAATTTTCAAAATACTGCAGTGTAGGGTATTTATTTTTTGGCCAGGCCAAAATTTACACCCTTACTAGTTTTAGATTCGACTTAGTAAATTCTTGTATTTATAATGTTTGTTTTTTCCTGATATCAAAATCATTGATTTAGCTTCATCAATAAGTTACAATTTTTTTAAATCATTAAAGAAGTGTAAATATGTTATAATATGGTAGCATCGGGCAGACCCAGGCTTGGGCCTCGACAAAAAATATTCGTGCGGGCCCGGGCTATTTTTCAAGTGCTTGTTTCGTGTTTGTGCCGGGCCGAGCCTTAAAAATTAGGCTCGTGCTCAGCACTAATTCTTATCGAAGACGCTCATACTCATAATTTGGAGCATTTCGGAAGCGGAAATTGTACGACGCAAGTGCCGGAATTACACAAGGAGTTTAGCTTCATTAAAAACTATTGTATTCTCGTAGTGAAGTGATGGGTTGAAGTATTCGCTCATTTGAAAATTACGACTACGAGGATAGAATATTAAATACATTCTTTGCCTGCCCGGCTCAACAGCTTCCGCTGAAAAGAAAGAGGTACAATGAATACGACGTGGACGACAGAGAAAACGCAGCTGCAAATCAGTTCACTTAGGGACATTCTTATTGTTAAAGTGAACTGGACTATGTCATGCCTGGACGTTTATCCATTTATCAAATCGCTGCCGGATAGGCTTCCCGAATGTCATCGACAACAAAATATACTCGTAATGTGTCTAGCGGCGACCAAACATTTGACCAAGCTGAAGTATTTGGGGGAATGGAATTAGAATAAAGAATTTGTGATAAAACACAAAAATGTTTCTCGTAAGATATATTGATCCTCCTTTTGAAAAAAAAAACCTGCTTTTTGGAAAAATTTGTTTTTGAGAAAATTGATATGGGATGGTTAGGTAAGACTATTTTTGTTTCTGTTATTTTTTTAGGTCTGTGAAATTAAAAAACATAAAATTTTAAAATTCAATATCCCCTGAAGCACCTAAGATTGATTTAAGGTTTTTTAATCAATACACAGTCGGGAAACTTTCTGCATACTCAGCTTTATTTTTGGGTACGAGAAAAGCGTGGCATATCAGGAAAGAGGAAATTTCCGGAATTTTGATCATTTATATAAATACTTACATATGAGGATCTTCGAAAAATTGGAAATTATTCTTTTGGGAAAAACAGCATTTTTTATCGTAAAAGTCTGTAGAAAAGTGCTTAAAACTTTTGCCATATTTAAGGCTTATGATAAGTTGCTTCCTGCACGGTGTGGTGTAGAATTCCTCCTTTCCAATATTGGAAATTGCAGAAATTGATACATTTTTTGTTTAACTTAAAAAGAAGAGTAAATTCTTCTTGAATGTTTGGCAAATTGGAATTTGCATATTAAAACATACATACATACATACGTACAAAAACATTGACTAAGTACGCATGGACGCATACAGGCACACTCACATGCACAAATATAATGCGGAGGCTGTGCTGCCGCTTTGCTGACATACTCGTGGTTCATGCGTGGAGCAACCTATGGATGCATTTGTTGAAATGTTTACGAAAAACTCCTGATATCCTCGGGCAGAATTCTGCAATCACGAATCACCTCCAGTCGAAACGCTGTGTTTTACAATTATGAGTCCACGAGCCGAAACGAGCGAACTACATCGAATATACTACGTGTTAATGTTGCCAGACCTTTTCGATTCATTTGAAAGTTTTGATTTCATATTGATTAAGAAAAAACAGAAACAAGTGAGAGCATTCCCTTATGGTTTTGATGTGACTTTCTTTTGGATGCAAACTGTATACATAATACGTATGTGCATATGCAACTTCTTACTTTATATACCCTACACCGGGGGTATATTCACTTTGTCCTTCCGTTTGTAACGCAGAGATGGCAGATATAGAAAAGTCTATATATTCTTGATCAGCGCCACCTCCTGAGGAGATATAGCCATGTCCGTCTGTCTGGCTGGCTGTGTGTGGAAATACATTTTTTGGGAAAACTGAGCAAGATAATTCAATGAAATTTGGTATACTGCCTCCGTCGTCAAAGATAGCACGTGGGATTGAAAATAAGCAAAATCGGTCAACGGACACAACCACCACCCGTACAAAAACTATATTCAATAGGAGTATTCTTCATCGCAATGCAGCCAAAATACGTATAAATTTTAGTAATAGTTTGCGCAAGCACTGAACAAAAACTAGGCAAATTCGGACAAGAGGGCGTAGCACCTCCCATATTTGCAAAAGAGTCAAAATGCCATACTGAAAACTTTTTTGAGATATTGTATACTTGTAATTTTTTTGCTCTCCATTTCTTAAATTGTAGAAAGTTTATGATCTGCTTAGAGCCTACACTAAACTAGCTCCAACAGATCATAAACTTTCTACATTTTTGAGATAGTCCAACTAAATTTCACTCATACACTAAGAATTACAAATGCAAGCTCCAGACTCATGATCGCACAAAAATTTGCCTTCTTGTTAGTTCCATTTTCATTTCGTTTTCGAGAAAAGTTTGTTTCGATGAGAAGGGCATGTTTGACACCCAGATATCTTTCTAAAATAAAATACATGAGCAAAAGATGGTAACAACGTTTTGTAAATCTTACTGAACACAACATAAAAACCAATTTGCCCGACCGTTGCTATGAGTTCAGCTTTCGGAAATCAGTGAATAAGTCTGGCATCACTATGCGAGTTAAAAAATAAAAATAAAAAACCAACAAACGAACGAACGGTTGCCAAGAGATTTCATTTCATTTACCCTCTGCGTCAGCTGCAGGATTATTATTATGAATAGCAAGGATGAAAGGAAGGACGGGAGCTACAATGACGATGATGTTGGCGGCGTTGGTTATGCTGTTGGTGATTGTTCAGTTGCAGAATTGATGATGCTGTTCTTGTTGTTGTTGTTGTTGTTGTTTTTACTGCATTCTGCATGCCGCAATTCGTATTTGATGTGCTCTGCTGTTTTTGTTGCCGTCGCTGTAGCAGTAGTTGTCGTCAGTGTTGTTGCTTGCTGAGGCAATGTACCACATTGCGCACTCGCCTGCTGCAATAGCAGCAATCCATTTGAATAGCGCGTCAACTTTTGCTGCTAGGCATCGAATGAAAAATCCTTGCTGCTCCTTTAGTTGCCCATTATTGCGCTGCCATTGTCGGTTGCTCCACTCCGCTCCTGCTAATGCTTCCCTTTAATATGCCCGTACACATCTACACATCTACTGCACTACTCGACTACTTACGGAATGATACAAAATTGTTGTAATTACAAAAACATCAATACAATGCATTTGTGATCGATGGTTAAATGAACAAAAAATGAGAAGAAGTAAATTCCAACAAAGATGTATGTGTGTACTTGAATTTGTATCTCAAGTAATACAAATACACATTGCTTCCTAAGATTTCGGGCATAAGTATAATCGAAATGGTACAAAATGTTTCCCTAGAAAACCACCTGACATCATTTTATCGTCTTTTTTGACTTATTAAAACGTACGCATATCAAAGACTTATCAAATCAAAGAAAATTGAATTTCGTTTTCTGTATGTTTTTATTGTGAACTACCTAATGAGTCATGACCAACATCTTATGCATAATGCTATTAACTCATTTTGATTAAAATCAATATAAGGAAAAATTCAGCAAAATTTTCAATTTTAAATTTTCGATTTTCATTCAGTTCAAAATATTTGAATTGCGAGTATTATGTATAAGCAGTGACGGATTAACCCTAAGGCATAAGTAGACACCTGTCTAGGGCGGCAAATTTCCGATGTTATAAAAAAATTTCTTGGGGATACTTGAACCATCGTCCAAGGCAGTATAAAAAATATCAAAAGATTATTATTTATTTCTTTGTGCAAGCACATTTTATTTATGAAGCATAAAAACTAACATGACGAATCTTTCATTATTTCGAAGTTCTCATTTGTTTTCTTTCTTTTCTGGAAGTTTTTGACGAGTTTTACTTATTATGATTTTCCTTGAACAATTTTTTTTGAGATGAGTCTATAGCAATGACACTCTTTCCTCGGTTTCTTCCCAGTGTTATAGACTTCCACGGTTTAGCCATCGGGAATCCTTGTAAGCCTTCTGGTGATCTTCCTGGCAGAAACCCACGCTTTCTGTATATCAACGGAAGAACATCAAGGTCGATATGAAGAGATGTCTGAGACTGAATTTAGTTGTTGTTTTTAGCGGTAGTGTTCTGAAGAGTAATTTAATTTTCTATGATCGACGTTTCTTCAAGATCTTTATCAACGACCTCCTCCGTGTCCATGTTTCTGTTGGTAAAGTCACTTCCAAGAACGTCTGATGCTGAGAATGTATGCGGATTGAAATCAAGAAGTGGTTCATGTATGCTTACAAAAAATGGTTCATGCATCCCCACAAGCTAGCATCAAATTGGAAATCATTTTAAGGTGGCATGAGATATTTCAATGTAGCAGAATTATTTGTGAAAATTATAGAATTTGCATGAACTTACGATAACAAGAAATTGTATGGAGTTTAGTGCCACAAGTTGAACACAAAAAACTTTTTTCGGAATAACTTAATGCCACGATTGAAGCACTTTTGGGCGGGTAAAGACTTTGTTTATTGATATACGTGACAACAAACGTTTGACGCAAACACAAATGCGTGTGAGGTTAGGTTACCGACAGAGTTAACAACACACATGACAATCGCACGAAAAGCCCTAGACAGTAAATAGATATCCCTGGTGGTTCATGTATCTCCATGAGTCACCTAAGCCCACTCTCCCCTACTTAGTTACGCATACAAATATTGAAGTTCTTCTTCGTGGATTTGTTTATCCAAATAACTTCTCCAACGTTGAGTTGTCTGAATGTGGGTTCTATTCCTGCATTGTCTTCTCTATAGTTTCCGAGGATTGTTGTAGATTGTTTTCGAGTTGTGCCTTGTGTTCGCTGACTTGCTAATTCTAAGTATAAGAATGGCGAAAGTCAAAAGTGACATTTTAGTCGGTGTTACCACAACGTTGGGCTGAGCACATGTATTGAATCAAACAGCTAAATTTGGGCGATTATAACAAATAATTGAAATCAGTTTCTTGATTCACCCGCGCGGAACGCTTAGGGGGGGGGGGGGGGGCAAAATCTGCTCTAATGGGCGGCACAATGAGTTCTTGGAATAGACATAAACTTAAGAATGCTCATTACCGGACAAAAGGCAAAAGTGAACTACATTGTTTCCCGAATGTAAACCATACATACGTCTCAAAATTGTGTTTTCTATACGTTAGGGCAAAGATAGCTCGGATTACAAACCTGGTAGAGAACAATGGTTGTCATATTCGAAATCAGCAACAGCAAATCAATCAAAAAGAAGTTATGGATATCTCATTGAAAAAATTTTTTTTCTGTTAATTGTAATCGCTCGTGTTGGCAAAAGCCCAGATAAAGGGCGTTGCTCTCCACACACAAACATACACTTAGAATGATATATTTTTTCAACTTTAGCAGCTATCATTAGGAAACATGATATAGGATGATCATTAAATGGCTTTTTTCGAATTGCAATGATTAATGATGGTAAATCGGATCCAATCATCCGAAAATTTCCGCCTTACTTCTTCAGATTTATATGTTGAGCCCTGATTGCCCCTTTATCCGTCTGTGTTTTTGTTTTTTTTTTTTGATTCATTTAACTGTGTGATCATTTATTCAACAGCCATTGAAAATTATTCCAAGGTGAAAGGTGAAGTACGATGTGCTTAAGGTATTTGTAACATTTGAAACACCATTTCTTTTGGGTGTATGGAATTCTTTAAAAAAAAACTCTTAGAACTACCTTCCAAGGTGTCAAAACAAGATTGGCGAAAGTTGTAGAGCTGTACGATAGACTAACCAGTACAATTTAAGCAACTCGTGAAGAATTTGATCTCTACGAACAAAAATCTCTGGAGATATCTGTCATCAATGAGTATTAATAAACATTTACATCTACGTGACTCAAAGTCTTTGATGATGTGGCATCACTACGAACGTTTTTGGTCTATGTGTGGCTATTAAGCATCCACTTAAACTCCAAACAACTCTTGCTGTATTAGTTTGCAAGTATCAAGTTTGTTCCCTCTCGTCCAAATGCGCTGATTTTCATACCACAGCTGATACTATTCCTTGCATTTGTACGAAATTTGGTTCGATTAGCTCAAATAGCGCTCTAGGTATCGAGTTTTTAAGATTTTAGTTGTATAGGAGGTGTCAGCCTTCTTTTTCAAATTTGACCAGATTTTGTTTTAAGCTTAAATAATCCATCCTGAATATAAGATTGAATTTTTAGCGTTTCAAGATGGACTTTGGAATTCTCATCGATTCCAAGTTTCTTCACTTCATTGAGAAAACATTTAACCGGAGCTAACACGGCAGGAAAACAAAGAGCATACAAGCTCCATAATGCAAGCGAATTGTTTAAACGGAACGTCTACTCAAATCATATGAAGGAATATTTCGACACAACACTCTTCTTTTGGCACATTTTTTGTCATTTAATTCTACCATTGCAATTGTGTATAACGAAACCGAATCAATTAAAAATAGATAAAGAACAGTCTTGGAGGTGATATTCCGTTCATTCAGCAATTTTTCAGCCTTCGTCAACAGATAATTCAGGAGAAGATTCAATCAGGACACCATATTAAGAATCAGGAATCTCTTGAAAAAATAAGTTGTACGGTTGGTAACCGTACCCATAGCAGCTATCATTATAAAACTTGATACATTTATATTGCCCATCTTCTCTTCAGACAGTATATGTACATGGACAGTATCCAAATCAAAATCATTGCGCAAACTACAGAAAAGGGCAGAACAACGTTTGCCGAGACAGCTAGTATTATTTTATGTATAAAATAGTAGCGATCGGATGTTTGTTATCGTGTAACCGAACGTGTAGTCATTTTTGCACTATGAAGCAAAACACGCCAAGTGTACCAGTTGAAAATTTTTTTGTTTCCGATTTCGCCCATATTTGGCAATATGGTATTACCGGGAGGATTTCCTACTAGTACCATTTGTTGTTAAAATACAGGGTGTTGAAGTTGGCGATTTTTGTGATGTTCATAATAAAGGGTGTATTTACGAAAATTTATAGCTTACACAAAACGTTGTAAATTGTTAATTGTAAGAAACTTATCCCATTTATTTTTAAATTTTCTTTTTATAAAAAAATATTACTTGAAAAAAAATATTCACCATAATTTTTTTAAAATTAAAAATAGTTTTGCATTTTTTTAAAAAACCCACCTTAAATTTTTTTTAAAAGTCCTTTAAATTAAAGCATAATTTATAAGCCTTAAAATTATGTATGATTCAAGATGGGATTCGGTCGCTACATGAGCGTTTTTGGCTTTTGAACAGCCGCGGCAGGCAAAACTCTTTTTTTACTCAAGAGGAAGGCATCTTATGAAAAAAGTCTACTAGGCATAAAATGCTTGTAATCGTTCGAGGAATACGTGTACATTTTTTTTGATTTTTTTATAAAAATTTTTCAAAAATTATTCAAAACATTTTTAAACTTTCCAAAAAACTCCCAAAAATTTCACACATATTTTAAATAGCTTACAATTTATGATTTAATTTAAAGTGCTTTTAAAAAAAATTTAAGGGGGTTTTTTTAAAAAATAAATGCAAAAGCATTTTTAAATTTAAAAAATTTTGGTGAACATTTGTTTTTAACAAAGAATATTTTTTTTTTATATAAAAAGAACATTGAAAAATTAATAGGATAAGTTTCTTATACCCTATTCTTACTCGCCTGGTTAGCCAGATGAATGCTGATTAAGCACTAACCAGAATAGTTTTCCATATAAAAAGCTTTTCGATTTGTATGGAAAATATTAGCTAGTTTTTAAATAATTAGATCATTTAACCCGAAAAATCGGCAGGTGGCATCAGCAAATTCAAAAAATACCAGGGATTAAGGAAATTTTCTTTTCTTTTGGCAAATGCAAAATGTAAACAAATAAAACATTTTTATTATAAAAAGCAAATTAAAGCTAAATTCAAAAATGTATTCGTCTCAATTGTTTTAAAAAAAATTTTAAAAAACGAAATATGCATATAAAAATATATTTGAAAAAAGTGAAATAGTGTCGTGATTTGGTAAACGCCAAAAAAGTGTCATTGATATGATAGATGACTCATCCAGGTAAAAGGTGTGAACGTGGTTCCGTAATTATCAAGATTTTCTGATTTTAGGCTGGTTAACCAGGCAAGTGAGAATAGGGTATTACAATTATCAATTTACTAAGTTTTGGTTAGCTGTAAATTTTTGAAAATAGACCCGTTTTATGAAAATCATGAAAATCACCAACTTCAACATCCTGTGTTTTTACAATAAATCCTCCCGCATTTTAAATCTTGCACACCGGTACTATTATGTTGCCAAATTTGAGCGAAATCGGAGACATAAAATACACTTGGCGTATTTTGCTTTCTATATATTTCTATTGTGCTCCAAGTGGTTCATAGCTATGCTAAGGAATAATTGGACGAGGAGTAGAGGCACAATGAAGACCTTTCTGCGTTATTTTCTGTCCACATGGATACTTTTGTGTCGGGTATTATTTCGTTCTTGGGTTTTTGGGCTTAGTTAGATTTGGACGTTATCTTCTACAGCTGTTTCCTTTTATAGGCGGTGAGTGTATATGCGCCGCCTGACGACACGTCTACTGAACAAACAAACTGATTTGGAGACTGCCAAGTAAATTTCAGTTTGAAATTGTTTTTTTTTAATACGAACATTTGTGCAAATACTGCATGCTTCTCTTCGTACATGCATCTCATGCAGGGTGCAGGGGGTAAAGCAACTAACAATACGTGGAATGCAACAGCTAAAAATCCAGTGAGGCGACGACTGCTTTCTTTGCCTCCTGCTGCTGCTGATACTGATGCTGCTATTGCGGGTTTAAGTAGTTGAGTGGAAGCAAAACACAAAAGTAAA
Organism: Calliopum simillimum; assembly: GCA_951812925.1. Classification (NCBI taxonomy): domain Eukaryota; kingdom Metazoa; phylum Arthropoda; class Insecta; order Diptera; family Lauxaniidae; genus Calliopum; species Calliopum simillimum. The sequence continues at coordinate 41,950,326 of OX638371.1, read as the reverse complement.
AGACGCAAAAAAACAAACGAAATAATTCCACAAAGGAAGTTTCTGTAATGCAACTACTCCTTAGGCATTTCACGAGTTATCCTTGCGGCCATATGCATTAAAACGTTATCGTGAATTGGGCACCGTAGACGGTACCATTTACAGATATTCAGCAGTAACTCACGTTTCTTAAAAAGCCGAAATTAATATCGTTCGGCAGCTACGAATGAGATGATGATGGTGCTGGCTAAAACCAAAATGGCGATTCCTTTAATTCTCGTAATAGGCAGGTTCGACGTACATCGTGCCGATGTAATGAAATTGAAAATTAAATTAATGGATGCACATAGTAGCGAATCAATTGGATCATGCACCTGAATAGCCGATCGATTGGCGGAAGCAGCACCTAAATGCAAAGCTTAATGGACGTACATACATACACACATTGTATTTATATGTAAGTACATAGTATGAGTTTACGCTGTAGAAGAATTTGCAAGTTTCGCCCTCTAAGTAGTGCAACGTGTTACTTATTATTGCAAGGTTTCACTGATATACACACATGCATAAGTGCTTGATTAGTTGGTTAATTCAGAAATTTTACCAATTTTCATAAATGCCAGCCCCAAGTCAAAAGTGTAGAAAAAAAAAAAACTGTAATTCATATTGCAAATCCAGCAAATGATGTGGACAGAAAAAAACCCTTTAACATATCAATGGATGCTGAAATTTGGAATATGCGATACGAAAACTAGCGAAAATCATTAGCTACGAAACAAGCATGGATCAGATGACATTGTTGGTTTGAGCTTACTGTTCAATATATTTAAGGAAAAAAAACCAACATAATTATAACTAGTAAGGGGTGTTACCTTTGGTCTAGACAAACATTAAATACCCTACACTGCAGTATTTCGATAATTTTGCGCATATGGAAGGTGCCACGCCCTCTTCTCCGAGTTCACCCAGTTATTGCTCAGAGCTTACATTTATAGTCCTTAGTGTTTGGGTGAAATTTAGTTGCTTTATCAAAAAAAACTTTTTCAGTATAGCATTTTGAAACTCTTGCCCTCTTGCCCGAATTCGCCTAGTTTTTGTTCAGAGCTTGCGCTAACCATTCCTAGCATTTATGTGTATTTTGGTTACATTCTCGTGAAAAATACTCCTAAAGTTTCATTTTGAATAAATTTTTTATGTGGGAGGTAGGCGTGTCCGTTGACCGATTTCGCTCATTTTCAATCCCTCGAGCTAACTTTGACGACAGAGGCAGAGTACCAAATTTCATTGAATTATCTTGCTCAGTTTTTTCAAAAAATGTATTTCTACGCACAGACAGACAGCCAGCCATCCAGACAGACGGACATGGCTATATCGACTCAGGAGGTGACGCTGATCAAGAATACATATATAACTTTTCCATACCAGCCACTCCTCCTTCCCTGCGTTTCATAGGGAAGGACAAAGTGAATATACCCTGGGTGTAGGGCAGGGCCGTGCGCAGGATTTGGTCTTGGGGGGGGGGGGTTTTTCATAAAAAAACGTAATATTGGGTGTACAACTTAAAAACCGGAATTTTTTTGCGAAATTTGATGCTTTATTGTGGAAAAATGTTACAATATATTTTATTCAAAGTATTGTCCATTGGAAGCTACAACATTTCCCCACCTTTCAGGCAATTTATGAATTCCATCCCAAAAAAATTGCACGGGCTTGGCGGCCAAAAATGAATCGAGCCAATTTTCGATATCTTGAACTTATGTGAAGCGTATTCCTGATAGGGCATTCTGCATCGATCGGAACAAATGGTAGTCTGATGGTGCAAGGTCTGGGCTATAAAGCGGGTGAGGCAAAATTTCCCATCCGTTGTTTTCCAAGAATGCGATGACTTTCGGCAGCTGTTTTCTTTGCAAAAAAATGACCCACTAGAACCCCCCGCAAATGCTGTCTTTTTCTCCAATTTTCGAAGTTATTCATCGTGAAAAATAATAATGATGCACACAAGATAAAATTGTTTTGTTGACTGATTTTGACAGCTGTCAAATGTACCTTCAAAATGACATATATATAAAGTTCGTGCTTTCACGATATTTGTTAGTACGGACATCCACCGTCAAATTCCGGTTTTTACGTTGTACACCCAATAACACTATAAAATGCTCAGTACATGTATGCCATTCGAAAGGTACTAAAACGACACTTAGCGTAAAAATAGTTGACATCAAAATAATATGTTTAAATGGTGAAAATTAAAACAAATTCAAACGTGCAAAAAATTCAAAATTTTCGAAGAAAAAGTGCCATCAAAAAAGTCCAATGGTTTGAGCTATCTTTCAGTCAGGCTAGTTTGCATTAAGATTTTAGAAAATCAGAATAAATTTTAAATTTGGAAAGTAGTTTTGCAAGCAAACTAAAACAAAATTAGTAATTTGTTCCCTAATAAATAGATTAATTCAATAAAATGTGTATTGATTCAAATCATTTTTCATGTTTAATTGCTTTAAGGCTTTGTTGGTCAGATTTTTTTTTTTTGCAAAGTTGTCCACTGGGGTCCAAGTATACAGAAAAAGTTTATTTTAATATCGTTTTTCAGGGTCGAATTTCGGTAACTAAATGGCCTTTACATTGTTTCTGTATTAAAAACAAGGTTTGACAAAAACTATCTAAAAACTGAGTACGCAGTTAGTTTTCCGTTTAGTTTTATATTCAGAAATCGTATTTTTGAAAATTCTATCTGATCGCGTTAAAGAAACATTGTATGTATTTTTAAGAACTTTTTTGAAATTTTTTTGTTGAAAAAAAAAAATGAATTTTTGGGTTTTTTAAGAAAATTAACAAGAAATGAAAACAAAAATGCATATTTTGAATGCAAGTTTTAATGTTGAATTCGAATCTGGCTTAAGGATAGCTATATCTCGTATGGTTTTTGAGAAATCTTAACCTAAAAGTATTGTTTTTTGAGAATTTTGAGTTTATATAACAAGGAAAACTTTAGCCACAAAATCTGATGACGAAGCTTAAAGTCAAAGTTTTTTACTTCAAAAATCCGAATCTGTTAACCGTTTTTTTCTATCACGTCTGAGATCCGAGTTATCCTTGATTTAAAGTGCAGAAAACGCTATTTTCAGATATACGGCGTGCATCCAGGTATCATCGATTCCGCTCTGGAAATTTTGGTGTAAATCTTGTCGACTATGCACCAAAAAAGTGAACGAAATTCTTGAAAAGGTGGAGGATGACCGACACAATAGCAGTGAAAACATCGCTATATAATCTGAGTAAAAAATACCATTTACCTCTTTCAGTATGTGAATCTCGGACTACCATTTGTTTCACTCGTTGCAGAATTATCTTGATAGCGTAAAATCGAATTACCAAATGGTCTTGACCGAGTTTTTCGACCAGAAACCCTTTAAGAGCCGTATTATGGTTTTGCCCAAAAGATGGCGAGTGGTGGTCAATAACAATGGAAAATATTAGACTAAACAGAGCTTTTTTGATATGTGAACAAAAAAAAAAAAAAAAAAATAGTTTAAACTAAGCATTTCTTTTTTTTTGTTATTTTGAAATTCGATTAAAAAGCACCTAATTTTTACGACCTTTGAGCCTGAATTACATTTAATGCAGGAATAATCTCGATATCGATTTTTGAATTTTTTTTTTTTAAATACCAAAATAAAACGATTTCAATTGAAAAATTGCTGGTTCTAATTTTTTTGATCAGAAAACTAATCACACTTTATATTTTTTGTTACTTTCTTTCTAAAAACCTTCATAACTGCTAATGGCTAACCCGCAGGAATAGTCAAAATGACTATGATTTCATAAATAAAATTATAGGCACGTGAACTAATTAGATTAATTCTATTTTATTTCAATACATATTTTCAATTCATAAATATTTATTTAACTTTTTTGGGTAAAAGATCTTCCTGGGGGGTGGGTTGAACCCCCAAAACCCCCCCCCGTGCGCACGGGCCTGGTGTAGGGTATAAAAACAAGGCGTTTCACCTTTCTCTGACAAGGATATAAAGGGCGGATAGAAAATTTTCTGCAACAATTTTTGCTTGGGTTTTTAAGTCTCCAAATTCTTTTCGATATAATCTTATGTAATCCATTTTCTCATATTAAATTATTTTATACCAACATTGTATAAATTTAAAACTAAATTTCTTATAAAAATCTATATCTAAACCAAAATAGTAGAAAGTGTGAAATTAGAGAAAAAAATCTTATCTCCGTTTGCTCGTACCTACTGGCTAAACGGTTTTTCTTCGGCGCAAGCTCCCCTAATCCAAGGAACAGTCCCTGGACAGATTATAAGTATCTTCTTTACACAACCTTTGCCAAAGTATAAGGCACCCCAAAAATTGCATAATTCACGTTTTATTATTGAGAACTGAATAAATGCTTATCATGTTTTTTATTTTTTTTTTTCGGTACTCCAAGGAGTAAAAAAGCTTTTATGAATATTTTTAAGTCCAAGTTCAATATTCAATAAAAACCATAAAAATGAGACTCATCTTTTTTTTTATAGGAAATTATCAGGGCTACAAAATTGTCTAAAACTGTGATATTTGCAAAAAACTGATTTTTTCGACCTTTGACCTTGAATATCTCGAAAAAAGGCGCTGATACGATTTTAAACTTTGGTGCGTTTTTATCTTCACATTATAAGAAAACAATATGCATTGATAGATTTCCGGTTCATTTTAGTCAGATTAGATTTTGCTTCCTGCCTACCGTGAAACACTAGAATCCCATCATTTTTGTCATATGGGGCTCATAGGTCAAGAAAACCGGTTTTGGCCAAAATAAAGAAATAAGTGTCTAACAAACCGAGTAAAATACCATGTCAAAAAGTTTCAGCGAGACCGTTGATGGACGGCGTAAAAGTTGGTTCGTTCTCTCGCAGAATCTTTCATTTAAGTATTTTTTTTGTGTGTGAATAACAGTTCAAATTAAGCATTTCCTCAAATGCTCCAAAAAAAAAAATGTAACCTTGTTAAACACAATAAAAGAAAAACAATTTCATGTTTTTGTTTTCCGTAGACCACACTAATTTCCAATTACCAACTAACTGACTCCTAAATTTGATATGCAAATAAAAAGATTGAAGTCTCATTGTCGCCTAGGAGCTAAGAAGTAAACAAAAGCTACATTCCAATACAAAACGAATCCTATAATAATAAAACCACCAATGCCAGAGGCAGCCGCAGTAATTTGATTTGTAAACCGCGTCAAGTTTAGGGATAAGAATCAAAAGAAAATAAAACAATTTGCGCAACTTTAATTAAATTTACCTGTTGACGGATTCAAAGTTTTTCTTACGCGTCCATTACATATTAAATGTAATATACAAAAAAAAATATGCCACCAAATTGAATTGAATAAAAAAAAATGTTTTTTTTTATTTTTTAATTACACAATCGTAATCGATTAAACCAATTTCGGATGAAAGTTTTACTTTCGCATTAGTTTAGTACAATCTACAAAATTTATTTTAAGGTTCTTTTTTGAACTTAACCTTAATTTTTATATTGTTCAGCATACCCAACGCAGCTCACATCGGATAGCTTAGGTTCAGGGTGAGTTTTAGAACCCACCGCGTTCGAATTTACCCCGCATATGGGGCATATTCGTTCGTTTTGAGTATCTTCATTACTCTTAATTGATAAATTGTATCGTTTTTACCTTAAAAGCTTAATGTTGAACATACCTCATCTTCTACTATATAAAAATCCAATTAGAACTTTCAAGATAATCTTTAATAACACAGGCACAAAAAACAAAAGCCAAGATCCAGAGTTTACACTCCCCAGCCCCATGTATTGGGGGGCGCTGAGCCCAAAAATCGTATTTTTGAAAAAAAAATGTTGGTTTTCCTCCTAGCGCCCCCTTAATGCCCCCTTAGGTGTTAGAATTTTACTTGTTCTCAATTTAAATGTGTGCATATTGGTAGATTTTAAGGTGCTCTGAAAGCGAAAATAATAGTAGTCCCCAAGAGGGATGAATAACGCTTTTTATAAAAATTTATAAGGAATGTATATTTGTAGGTTTTTTGGTGGGCTGGAACAGAAGATGACCAAAAAAAATAGTTTTAGTAGCGCAGGTACGCCTGAAAATGATGTAAAAAATTATTTCAACCACCAAATAACCCCTAAGCATCCGCTTATAGCCCCTCGAAGTGTTGAAACTTGAAATTTTAACCCCCATGGAGGAGGTATTTGGGCGAACCTGTGCTACTAAAATTATTTTTTTTCGACATCTTCTGTTCCAGCCCACCAAAAAACCTACAAATATACATTCCTTATAAATTTTTATAAAAAGCTTTATTTCATCCTTCTTGGGGGGCTACTAGTGGGTTGCTAGGTGCTCCAAATTATTTTTGACATTATTTTCGCTTTCAGAGCACCTAAAAACCTAGTAATATGCACACAATTAAAATTTTTAGAACAAGTAAAATTCTAGCCCCTAAGGGTATTAAGGACATTTTTTCTAAAAATACGATTTTTGGGCTCAGCTCCCCTATTATATGGGGCTTGGGGGGTGTACACTCTGGATCATGGCTTTTTTTTTTTTGTGTGCCTGTGTTATTAATGTGTGGTATATTATGGTATTGGGAGAACTCGTTGCGTGGCTTTGCTCACAAAAGTCTTATACGTTATTGAAAGAAAACTTATCAAGCAATCTTTCTGATATTAATTAAGAACTGCCACAGAAAAATTTGATACTTTGTTTTTCATCAATAAAACAATACGTAATGAATTTTTTTTAAATATTCTGGCATGTTCTGAAATCCGATTCACTCCGGAATCGGAATGAAAGCAATCTTTAAGAGCTCCGCATTTCGATAATTAACATCAAATCTGATTAATGTTTCGGTAAATCGAATAGGAACCATGAGCAAATTTTATTTGTTGAAATACAAATCCGATTCCATCTTATTTGTCTCAATGCAGAGCTCTTAAAGATTGCTTTCATTCCGATTCCGAAGTAAATCGGATTTCAGAACACGCCTGATTGTTTTTTTATTTATTAATGCATAGTATAACGAACATAAATAACCTTACACTATTAACAAATATTTATTTTATATAAAAATATTTTACTTAACCCTTTCGACCCGGAAAAAAACTGTGGGGTATTTGTGATAGGTTAATCTTAGAAACTAAATTTAAGTAAAATGTTTGACAGTCTCTAAAATCAAATTTTCACCGCCAGAGGCGCTTCCGGTCTATACTCCCAACAGATGTTTTTGATTTGAATTTTCGGGATACAATGTCCTTGGAGTGGTTATAAGAAAAAACAGTGGCTACTAAAAATTGCATTAATTTAATTAATTCATTAAATTTAAGTGAAGTTAATAAGAGTTATATTCAAAAATTTTTGAGACATATTGTCCCAACCAATTCGAAAGGGTTAAGACCCTTCATTAAGTTTTGTACAGTTGTTTCGTCGACAGTACCGTACGACCTTCGCCACTTATTTTTGAAATCTTTTAAATTTTTTGCAGTACTTTTACTTTTCCGAAGATCTGATTTCTCTTCGCTTCGAACTATCTCTGGACAGTTAGGTGGATTCGCATTTTTGGGTACAAAATTTACTTTATTGCTATTGTACCATTCTATGGTGGCTCTAGAGTAGTGAGATTTTGCTAAATCAGGCCAGAACATTACAGTACCCCCGTGTTCACGAATAAATGGCAAAAGATGTTTTTGAAGGCATTCATCAATATAAATTTTCGAGTTAATTGTGCCCTGTGTTACAAAAAAAACTGCTTCTCAGACCGCAAGTGCATATGACCTGCCAAACCATATACTGCTTGGGAAATTTTGTAATTTTCTTCTCTTTAAATTTGCTTTGTACCTGTCCCTTCTTCGAACAGATATAAAATTCGTGTCGTATGTTTCATCGTCCATTATGCAGCAGTCAAATTTAGTCAGGTAATCGACATATAACTTTCGAGCTCGCTTTTGAGCCTCTAACTGCTGTTCATGGGAACGGGCTTAAGTTTTTTCTTTAGTCTGTTTATAGAAAATTTTGACGTTCCTGCTCTGGTAGCCATATCTCGTTCTGAAGTAATAGGATTCTGCTTAAAAAGGAGCTTCACCTTTTTCACCAACTGTGGGTCTATACTGGCTTTTCTACCTGAACCCTTTTTCCGCGTAATAAGTTGACCCTTTCTATAATTCGAAATAACGCTTTGGACAGTGATTTTTGATGCACCTGTTTTTTCAGCTATGACTGAATATTTTAATTCTGGTTTTTGCAGGTAAGTGTACAAAATGAGTTTGCGCTTTTTTTCTCGATTGCTAGACATCTTTATCGTTTGAAGTTCGTTTACCAAGTGTTATATATTTTTGTAATCGTCATGTTATATAGAAAAAATAGCACCCATATTTCGACCTGCACGATCATCAGGTAAATCATAATCTTTAGGAATAAAAGTATCAAATTTTTCTGGGGCAGTCCTAATATGGAGTTTGTTCGCCATAAAGCACTCCTCAATAAAAATTTAGTAAAATATTAACAGTGAGAGTGGCACCTCCCATACAGCAAAAGAACTTTTAACATTACATCTCGCAAACTGAATAAAATATTTTAATAAAGTTTGGTAAGCGAGTTTAGATCATTGCTCACATGTACTGGACAAAAGGTTGGCAATATTAAAGTAATACCACGCTCACTTTTTACGAACTGGAAAATTTTGAATTCTAGACTACTGAACCGATTTTGACAAATGTGATGCAATTCGATTTGTATTTATAAAGGGATTAAAATGGACATATAAAAATTGCCAAATTTTATCATAGGTAGAGGCAAAAATTAATCAAATGCTAATACCGCTGGGACGTGTAGTGATATTTGAATGAAATTTCGTATCAAAATTTCTGTTTTGGTGGGTTTCATACTTCTGTATACATTGTTTCAATAGGTACTATTCGGTTTTACGTTTTTACGATTTTCTACATTGTTTGCAACTTTTCACTTTTTTTCAAAAATTTTTGGAGTTTTAAATATTTTTATTTTTTCTGATGTCATTCCCATATTGCACCACATAAAAAAGCTGTGATGTAAAAAATGGATGTATCAAATTGCAGATGTAAGTAGTAGTAGACTTATCGGAAAGGAAGCGCTTCATTTGAAGCATGAAAAGTAGCGAATCCAAAGCGTTTTTTGTTGTACTTAAACAAAGCGCTTGAATATTTTCGATAGGGTTGATGACTATCTACATTGTACTCACATTTCTCTTTCTCTCTTTCTTTTTAGTATGTAGTACATAGGTACCTGAGATTATATGAACAAAAAAAATAAAAAATCGAAATCCACTCGCCGTACAGTAAAAAATATTTCACTGTATTTAAATGCTGTGTCTCAAAACCTCCTAAGGGCGATTTTGTTTAAATTCGTTAAGTTTGCAGATGCGAACAGAATCGAATTTGGTGCTTCTTTTGCAGTTGCATCGGCCACAAGCGGAGTTCAATATTGTGTCTTTTTTTTTGTTTTTTACATTTTTGAATTTTCTCTTTTTGTGATCCAACGCTATCGCATCGGAGATGATGATGATGATGAAGTTGAAAAAAAAGAGGAGTCCGCACTGTTGCTTGTTATGCCGCGGGGGATGATGTCCTTGTAGTTAGTGGATGGATTTTGTGCAGTTGCAGCAGGCGTTTATTTTCTAGAGCAGCAGCAGTAACTACAACAGCGTTATCTATAAAAAACTGGAAACAAAACAAAAAATTCCGATTCGAGCCTAATGTAACCTTACTTAATATGTATTTGGTGGATCAAGTTGATATGGTTGTACGCTTTGCGCCGCCAGTGAGCTTTTCTGCAGGCTTCCATAGTTCATTAAAATCAAACGCTCTTTACTTTAAAGTTTGAACCTACAGATACAGTTAATAGGATTTACAACCTAAAATTCTCATTAAATAAGAACATCACCAGCCACATGCCTGTCGCTCATTTCAACGACTTTTATGGCGCGTAGTTGATGGTACACCGAGGCGTCGCCATGCTGCAATTGGCCATTGTCCAATCAGTTTTTACGTTACTACCTATACATACTTTCATATGTATGCAATTCGTTACGGTACGGTTCTCCAATTCGGCAATGTTTGAGGCGATTTTGTTCATCTTATTGCCCATCTACGAAAACGAAGAGTACAAACCAACTTTAATAAACAGTGCCTGCACTTGTCCCTCATAGATATGATAAATTAGGGTGGTAATGGGAAAAGATCAAATAATAATATGCAACTTTTTGAATGCTGTTCCTGAAAATATACTCTATTTGGCTTTTACTAGTTTGGCTCCAGGTCAGATTTTATGGTTCCACATATGTATATATGTATAATATAAATATTATATATCTTCTCTTCATATACGTGCTCAAACTTTATATATGTGCATCGATACATCCAACGTAAAAGTTGGTAACTCGAAAATCGTAGTTTTTAGTTATGATCATTTTTGTATTGTTTTCGTTAAACAAGAAAACCAAAAACAAAAATTGAATAAATTCTTTGGAAATCTGTAGTCCAAATAAATTTTTTTCGACTATTAAATCGTTGTCACTATTCCAAATTGATTTACAGAGATATTAACAATTTCAACTTATAATTTGGATAAAAATAAATACACATGAGTTGTAACTCTAGTTACCAACTTACGTTCTGTTTCACCAAACAAATTTTCCGTGAGGAAAGTTGATAACTTAACTTCCCAACTAGCATTAAAAACATTTTACGGACATAACATTTATATATAGGACTTACAACCACTGGTTTTTATAGAAAAATGGACTAATAACTTTGTAAGTTCCCAGTGTGCCAGATGGTTCATATCTTCGCTTTTTTACCCGTTACGGATCCGTTACTGATCCGTTTGCGGGAGAAATTCCAAAAAAAAAAACGATTCGCTTTTTTTTTGGGAATCTCTCCCGCCAACGGATCAGTAACGGATCCGTAACGGATAAAAAAGCGGAAATTTGAACCGTCTGGCACACTGGGTTAAGTTACCAACGCAATTTGCCATTTTTATCCCGTGTATAAGTTATCAACCTAAGTTGCCAAGTTTTTGCATGGAGACCTCACTAAAATATACATAGGTTGTAACTTTAAAAATTGCCCCCAGCCCTTCCAATTTCAAGCTAGAGGTACCAAAATTTGACACAAGCTAGAGTCTAATACGCAGATTTTAAAAATCACTGTCCCGTAAAAAGTTGGTAACTTGAGTTACAAACTGTTACGTTGAATGCATCGATATATATTGTATGGGCGAAATTTTGCCGACCTCGGCTACCCCCCTATGTGAAAGATCATTCAATTCTGAGGATAAATGCCAAAGGAACCATAACTCTTCGTTTAACTTTAGTTCTGTCAAAAATGAACAAAATTGGGTTCTGCTTACACGGAAAGTTTGCTTGATGGTGTGGAATTGACGGTATGTATTTATTTGAAAAAGTGATAGCGGTCAAATAACCGATTGTTATGAATCACTTTCAAAATAAACGATGGTAGTTTGTTGCATAAAATAAGAAAAACTGCCAATTTAGTTCCTGAAACTGCCACCAGATGGAGCCTTGGAAAAAAATGAATGTCAGATTCGGCAGCCTAGGTTGGTGTTTTGTTTAAAAAAATTCATGAAAAAAAAATATGAATCGTTTAATCTGAAAATGGGTTCATAATAATCGGTTATTTGACCGATATCATTTTTTCAAATAAGTACATACATACCATCAATTCCATTATGCATTTTCTAAAAATGCATTCAATTTTGAATAAACTTTTATTGGTATTAAATATTTGATAATCGACCTCAAAGCAGTTGTAAAATGTTCAGAACATGTCTAAGCACTGAATTTCAGCATAAACTGAACAGATATAACAGGAACAAATTTCTAAAACCTCTTAGCCCATTATATCCTATTTTTATGGGTTTTTTAACACCTTCGTCCAAAAACTGAGTTATAAAGGGTTAAAGCTTCTACAAAAATATTTTGCGGAATATCTGCGGAACACTTTCATTATTTGACACAATAATTGAAAAACATAAAACCCCACTCTTCCAGGCCAGATTTCCTAAACTTTAATCAGAGCTATCAGTCATCCCTCACAAATGAAAAATTTTTTGAGGATGGAAGCCAGTAGAAAGCAAAAACTAGTAAGGGTGATATCTTTGGCCTGGCCAAAAACTAAATACCCTACACTGCATTTCAAGTATATTATTAACACTTAGTTGATAAATACCATGCAATATTCTTGTACATACAAGTTTTTATTAAAAAAATTTTTTTATTCTTCCATAACTCCTAGGAAAGTATAAGAACAAATTGCTTACATGAGGAGTGCCACGTCCTCTCCGAGTTTGCCTAAATTTTGCTTGCATTTATTGTTCTGAGTGTTTAAGTAAAATTCAGCATAACATTTTCAAACTTTCGCTTATGTGGGAGGTGCCACGCCTTCTAATCCTAATTCGCCTACTTTTTGCTCAGAGTTTGCAATTTATGCTCTTAGTACTTGCTTATATGAGATATGCCACGCCTTCTTGTCCGAGTTCGCTTAATTTTTTCTCAGAGCTTGCATTTGTTGATTTGAGTGTTTGTGTGCAATTTGGTTGGGTTATCTCATTATAACATTTTGAAACTTTTGTTAATATGGGAGGTGCCACGCCCTCCAGTCCGAATTCGCCTGCTTTTTGCTCAGAGCTTGTACTTACTATCCCTAGTATTTATGTGTATTTTGCTTCTGTTATTGCAAATAATGCTCTTATTATTGCAATTTGAATATATTTTTTGTATGGGCGGTAGGCGTGTTCGTTGACCGATTTCGCTCATTTTCAATCCCCCGAGCTAACTTTTGCCATGGAGGCAGAATACCAAATTTCATTGAAATATGTTGTTCAGTTTTGCCAAAAAATTTATTTCCACGCACACCCAACCAGCCAGACGGACATGGCTGTATCGACTCAGGAGGTGACGCTGATCAAGAATATATATACTTTTCCATACCTGCCACGCCTTCTTCTCTGCGTTACAAACGGAAGGAGAAAGTGAATATACCCTGGGTGTAGAGTATAAAAAAGACATCCCAAAACCGTCTCAAAAGTTAAAAGGACTCATAAAAACGATATTTAAATCATTTTTCTTCCATTCCGTGGAAAACCACTAGAGCGGTTTTGATTTCCTCGAAGAACCATTTTGGCAAAAAAAAAATGTTTTTGCTCAAAAAACGAATTTTGAAATGACTTTGGAAAAGCAATATTTTAAATCGATTTTTATGATTCTAATTATATCGTGCTATTATTGTAAATATCACATCCGATATTGCAATCCGCTTAATTTTGTTTTGGTATCTTCTTTAGAAGTTTTCAGAATTTTAGAGCTTCTTTAAATTTCTTATTTTAATTCCTGCTCTTGAAGGTGGCCATATTTGCCACGCGAGACGATCATTAAGGAACCTTGAACCCAAAAAAGTTTCGTGTTGAAGTGCGAAAACAAAAAACTAGAAAGAAATCGGTAATTTTAAAAACAATTAAAAAAAAGTCCTGCACACCGATATCAAGAACTGATTTTCAATAAGCGTGCCGGCCTGGACGTTGACCCCCTTCCCCTTTTTAAGCTACATCACCGTGTATTCGCACGACTGACAACGAAATTAAAGACGCCCGTGAAAAATGTAAAGAAGAAACATTGTCATTGAACTTAAATTTTGAGACAAACCAATCTTTTTTGAAAAGTTTCATACTTTAAGACTCACAGTTCAAATGAATTGCTTTGCAAATTTATGATCCACCCATATTAAGTTCAACAAAAGCTTCTATTTTGCATTGTTATGTAAAATTTTTTGAATCACCTTTTTCTTCTATGCTGCTCTCAGCCTGCGGGTTAGTTGCAATACTGTGATCTGCTGCTGCTCATTGTCGTTGTAGTTTTGCCGATCAGCATCTTCATCACTCGATGCACAGCAATTCGATTCATGCTCCGTCCAATCGTAGTTGTTGCCTGGAGCTCTGCTCTTGTTGCGTGCTGTCGTTGGACACCAGTGTGTGTTGTACTGAGCGCCAAACGTCGAGCAAAGGGAATCGAGCTACTTTGATATACGACTGCGGAAGATTTGCCTGATAAAAAATGTCGCTCCAGCTAATTGGTGGCAAGCCATTAGAGGTTTTTGTTTGCAAGTACACGTGTTTTTAATTTTAATTTTTTATTCTTTCATTGTAAGCATTTACCAAAGCCAGGTAATACTTAGAAGAAACATTTTTAAACTCCCCTTTACCGGACAAAGGTCATAAAGGGCGCATTTGATATGATTCACTAAAAACCGTTTTCTAGAATTATATATCAAAAACAATTTCGCAAAAACGACATAAACTCACATTTATTGCCAAAAATTATGTCTTGTATAGAGTTTATAGTCGTAATAGGCAATTATCGTGCAACTAATAAAGCACCAAATTAAGAGCATTCCCTTCCATGGAATACGAGCAAAGTGGACACTGAAAAAATTTTAGGTGCTCACTGTACAAGTAAAATATATCGCACATGCATACATGAGCCTAATAGAAAAATATTATGTTAAATCAAATATGTAATCAGGCTTCTTTTAGGATAAACATTTAATAATGGTATTTATTCATTTATTCCCTAGGTTGCAATTTCAAAAAAAAAAAAAAAATTTTCTGGAAGGGCAAAATTCACTGGAAAAATGAGGATATCGGCAATAATTGAGGAGTAAGTCTTTTGACGTTTATTAGAAAAATTTATTCGCCAGCATTTTACAAGGGGATTATAATGTTTAAATTAATAATAATAGGGGAAAGTGGGGTAAAGTGGGAAGTGGGGTAAAGTGGGAAATGCCCCTTTTCGGGCAAATTAGCAAAGTTTAGCTGTCATGCGCTTCTGACATGTACTTGCAATGACCGTAAGCAAATCTTTATGGTATAGCGATGCGTGCATACGAATTTTTGTGATCTCTGGAATCATGTTCTGAAATTTCATTTTGAAATTTTTAAGCATCGATATTTTTACTGTTTCTGGAGATAAACCGATTGTAAATACACTAAAATCTTCTTTGTAGTCTTAATTTTGATAACGCAAAAGGATTCCGTGTAATTCATAGAGTGAAAGAATGAAGCTCACATTTTTTGCAAAATGTGGTATCGGGGTGAAGTGGGAAATTTTTTATGGGGTAAAGTGGGAAATGTTATTTCACGATTGCCCCCCACTTGTCAACATATTATACTATTTCATGATCCAAATAAGTGTTGTACATTTATATTGTGAGTAAACACTCCGGAAAAGCTAAGCGAGTTGCAAAAAGCAGCTGAGAAAAAAAGTTTAGCAAATAAACGGAAGAAAGAGGGAAACGAATCACAAAAAAATAGAGTACCAGAAGCAAAAAAACACCACCAGCAAAGAAAGGGTCAAAGAAGAAACAAAGAAGCTCTAGCTCAGATGAAGATCGTGATTTTTGCACCATTTGCATGGAACTCATGCCCGAAATCATGACCAGACACAATACCTTCAAATGAAACCTAAAGTATTGTCAACGCCCATTTCACTTGAAATGCGTTAATCTCACTTCAAGCTTCTTTCATTACTAACACTGTGACTCGGACTTTGATGTTTCATCAGAGAACGACGAATAAGCTACTATTTCACAAATTTTTTTAAACACATTTTTTCATATATTTTTTTCCAGCAAAATCATTATTTCTTTTCATATTTACTTCTATGGGTGTGTTTCTTGAACCTTTTTTGACTTACAATAAAGATATTAGAACTTTTTTCCAACATTTGTATTAGTTTTTATGAGTTTTGAAAGTTTCCCACTTTACCCCACGATTTTTAATTTTTGCCATTTTGGGCAACCTCGATCAAAGCGTCGTACTCAACAGAAAATCCATATTTTCGGTTCGTTTCTTCGGCAAAAATATAGCTTATTTAATTTTCTTTATTCTAGGAAGTTGAAACATGAAAAAATAAGAAGTTTTGTTCATTTTATGTAGCTTCGAAAAAGTTTCCCACTTTACCCCACTTTCCCCTAGTAAATAATGTTTGATAATTTGTCAAATTAGTATGATGCTAACATTTTTGACCTCCAACGAAGCGTTTCCAACTTATACCGGTTCTAATAAAACTACTTTTCACTTCGTCAGTTTTTATGTCCTACACCCAGGGTATATTCACTTTGTCCTTCCGTTTGTAACGCAGAGAAGGAGGAGTGGCGGGTTTAGAAAAGTATATATATTTTTGATTAGCGTCACCTCCTGTGTCGATATAGCCATATCCGTCTGTCTGGCTGGGTGTCTGTCTGTCTGTGGAAATATTTTTTACAGTGTTTGGTACAGTAGCTTTGCCGTAAAAGTTAGCTCGAGGAATTGAAATTGAGAAAAAACGGTTAACGGACTCGCCTACCCCCATGCAAAATATATATTCAAAATGCAACTTTAGTGGTATTTTTCACGAGAATGCAACCAAAATGCACACAAATACTAAAGACGGTAAGTGGAAGCTCTGAGCAAAAACTAAGTGAACTCGGACGATAGGGCGTGGCACCTTCCTTGTAAGCAAAAGCTTCAAATTGCTATACTCAAATCATGTTTTGAGATAATCCAACTATGTTTCAGCCAGGCAGTAAAAATAGTAAAGGCAAGCTCTGAGCAAAAGCTAGGCGACCTCGGAGAAAAGGGCGTGGCTCCTCCAATATAAGCAAAATCTTCAAAATGCTAAACTGAAAACGTTATTCAAGGTAATCCAACCAAATTTCACTCAGACACTGAGAACAGTAAGTGCAACCCTGAGCAAAAGCTATGTGAATTCTGACAAGAGGTCGTGGCACCTCCCGTACAGGCAAAACTTTCAAAAGACTGCAGTGTTGGGAATTTAATGTTTGGCCAGGTCAAAGGTAATACCATTACTAGTTTTTTTTTTTATTTTTTTTTTTTTTTGTGAAGGTTTGCAGTTTTATTTGGCCATGACTGATTTGATTGTTTTTAATGAAATTTAGATGCACACATTTTGTTTTTTTTTAACCTTAGCTGCTGTCAAAGCAGTAGTGCTAATTTTTGATTTTGAAATCCACTAAAATTATTAAAAAAATTCCTTTTTTAAATTTAAAAAGCAAAGCATTAACACATATTTTATTCAGATGCAATTGCTACTGCTTCTTTATTTTTTTGTGGAAAGTGGAAAATTGAAAAAAAATGTCAACGATATTGAAAAAAATTCAGCGTTGCAAAGTGGTTGTTTGCGTAAAATATCAACGATATTCGAAACACTCTGCGTTGCCATATGCTTTTGTTTTGTGCAAAATGTCAACGGTATTGGATAAACTCAGCGTTGCAAACTGGTTATTCTGAAATTGTCAACGGTATTTAATTAAAACAAGTATCCCAGCAAGAAGGGCAGTTTCCATTTATAAATTATTCACTACTTCCAGCTCTCCCTCCCGAGAGGGAATATATTCTCGAGAACGGAAACAATAAGGCCCAATATTTTTGATAGAATTTTATAGCGTTATTGCTTTTGCTTAGAAAAATTATCAACATCATCATATATGTATTCGTGGTTATAATTTTTTACGGACTTAGTATGATGTACAGTTTATTCGAAAATTATAAATCAGAAAATTATTTCAAAGCAAAGTGCTGATTCATTTGTATGAATGTGAAAAATGAAAAAAAAATTGATACTCGTCCACTTTGCTTGATCGAAAACATAACTATTCGAAATTTTGCGGCCGCTCACTATGCGGAATCAATTGGGCATCCTATTTTATGTAGAAAACGATATGTCAAAGGTTTTTTGTACCAACAATGCGATCCGGAAAAATTTTCGATTAAAAACACAACACGCCATTCCATGCCTAGCGGATCAAACAAGATTTGGCTTCACCATCTCAGATTTTGCGGAAACTTAGTAGATGATTTTGTTTCTGGCCAAAACCATAAAAATAGCAAAAAAATTATTGCGATTTTTTTTTGGCAATTTTGGACAGTGTTTAAAAATGAAAAATATAATATTAGCAAATACTGATTCACAAAATTTTCCATAACTTGGTCATTCTTAAACTGATTTTCATGTTCTAACCAACTTTGGACAGGTATTGAATCAGGCTATAAGCTGAAGGTTTGTATTTAAAATAATTACTGTTTTAAATACTTATCTAGTACGAAGATTTATAAAAACGCTCGATGACTTCCTTTTTCGACCTTCTCAAATTAACGGCTGCGGTAAAACACATAGGAATGTTCCTGAGACTGCAATAGAGTCTGCACTCTTAAAAATATTTGAGTAACTTTACGCATGTAACTCGAGGAAACCAGTTGGCTCCAATAATAATATGCTGAAAATAAACACCGATATGTTTAAACCTACTCATTATCATTGTTAGTTTTAACTCTAAGTGTGTAAAATTACAAAGCATTACATTTCGAATGTGTAATGTGGGTAGTTCAATTGTAAACTACCCAATAATTTTTTAGTTGCAGGCAGGCAAATTTGGTACATTTTGTTGAACATACACCGATTTTGATCCGACATTTTGTTGATAACACAGGCGCACACAAAAAAAAGAGTATACGCCAGAGTGGAGACCCCTCATCCCCATTTTTGCGCTAGCGCTTGTCGTTGGAAATTCCCCTTGATATAACCATTCGAAAATTTGTGTATTCGTTAGGTTTTTGGGTGCGCTGTAATCAAAGAGAATTATAAAAAATATTTCAGCCACAAAGTTTCCCCCTCACATCCCTTTATTACCGCCCAGAGGGGGTTGAAAGTTAATTTTTTATGAAAATTAAAAATGTTAATAATTTTATGATTTCTCAGTGTTTTCATAAAACTTGTTGTTCCAAGGTCATCATAACTAATGAAATTTTAAGTTAAAACCATACAAGACCAGTTCATAGCTTGCTATATTTCTAAGGAAAAGAAAAGAGCTAAGCGATGGATTTAATGGAAAAGAGCATTAGAATTTCGTATATAACCTCAAAAATTGTGTTTTTGAACTTTTAGGTTAGAATATCACAAAACCATGGAAGATAGAGCAACTCTGAGACTGGATTCAGATTCAGCACCGACAACTACATCGAAAATGTCTATTTTTGTTTTTGTTTCGGTTTATTATTTTTTCTTTAAGAATACCGTTTTTCGACCTGTTTTTAAAAACTCGCTAACCAGACTTTAAAATGTAAAAATATTTCGCATCTGGGTCGAGGACATATATAGGGATGACATAATCAAATATTACTTAAATCTAGTGATGAGCAAAATAAGTCTTGGTCTTGCGTCTTGTTCTTGGTCTTGCTAATTTTGCGAGACCAAGACCAAGATGCTGATATTTTTGCAAGACCAAGGCTGCTATGATTTTGGTCTTGGTCTTGCTCACGATAATTGTCAAGACCAAGACTGCTTTTCAGTCTTGCTAATTTATAGTTAAAAGTTGTTTCACGCCCGTTTTGAAGATATAATCATCTCTTGTTTTGAATTTTGGCATCTTAAAAACCCAACTGCTTTGGAAAAATATGGGTTTGAATACTCAATATCTCTGAAAATTTTTTCAATATCAAAACCAAGACTCAATGTGCAAGGACAAGGCCAAGACCAAGACTGCTATGGTCTTGGTCTTGGTTTGCTCATCACTAGTTGTCATCCCTTTAATTTGTCACATTCGGTACTCATATTTACATGGGTTACAATCGAAAACTATGGAATATTATTTTTATTTTCATTAAAAAATATAATTTTTATTTCTTGTACTTATTTATGCATATATCAGATTAAGAAAAGAAAAACATAAGCAATAAATTGCCAGGACCCATTTGGATATGTTGTTCATCGATTGGTATCTTAGAATTATCAGAAATATCTCACATATAGCCAGTTTCTAATTTGACTGGTCTAATTAGCTTGAATTTCTGAAGGGAAAGAGATAACTCACCATGAATATTCAATAGAAAATATTGCGCGGATGTGCAACGCTCTATTCGCTCTAGAGCTTATTAAAATGCGTCGAAACATTAAGAACATTCAAAAGGTAACTAAATTTTCTTCAGTGTAATCGTTGTCATAACATCGAGCGGCATGCATTCACATTACAGCCTATAATTATTTCCTCATAGTATTTACGTATGTTTCAGACGGTGAGTAAAAGAGAGTGAATTCACTTTCGTCATCACCGTCGTCGTGGACGATTCGGTCATGGAACCAACGCTTCATTAGGCCATAAAACGTGAATATCGCATTGCGTGAGGCGCCTTTTTTAGTCGATCAAATTAAATTTTGATGTGAGAAAATTTACAGTGCGTTGGAGTTAAAGTCAAAGACGAATTCAGATTTCGAATCCACCATCTACGCTGAGGAAAGCACTTGCTTCTTCATATTCTTTTAGGGGTTTTTAATGCATACTTGTCCATAGCACGAAATGATCGTTAGAGGAAAATAAATTGGACAATCAAACCATTAAAGCTGTTGGTTGCGAAGTAGTTTTGCTCTCATTATTGCCATATTCATACGAGTTTTTATTTATTAAATTAAAAAAAAAAACATACAAAAATCTTTTAACTGCGAAGTTGATAAATTTTGGATTTGTTAACTAAATGACTTAAAAAAAATTTCTCGCACATGTATTCGTATGTAAACTACTCTTGCTATCATTAAACACTTTAGACAAAGCTGAAACTTAACTATCTACTTATATTGCACTGAAATGTATCGTGTTGACTTTGTTACAGTAAAACTGTGTTAAATCTAAATTTTTATTTTCAGCACAGCAATTCAACTTAAAACTCTTACAAGAACTACAATTTATTCCATTGAATATAATTTTTAACTGGTTATTTATTGCTTACATTGAATTAAATTTAACAACCTGAAAATCTTTGCCTACTGTGGTAAAACATTTTAAGGACCATAACACAACCCATACCCAATTTGATATAGCAGATCTATATAACAAGGTTACAGCTTTGAAACTAATCAATCAGAATTTATTCAAGCCATATACGGATCTCTAAATATCCCAGAAGGATACCGAACCTATAATTAGAGCAATATGGACACATGTGTGTATATGAGCATACGTATACAGCCTGCACTCACAATTCAAACATCTAACTTTTCTTCGGATCGATAATTTCATTGTGCCGCAAATAAATCATTTTTGCATATACGATGCTTAAATAACTTACATTTATCTTAATCTTCAGACAGCAAATTTTTGATAGATGTCTGCCTGAACACACGACAGAATAATGAACTCATAATTGGAGCATTTTTGCAAACAAATTGAAACTTGCAAAGCTTAAGGTTCATAAGAAACTCGTATATTGCAAATAGATACATTCGAGTATGTACTTACCCGTAGTACTTATAAACAAATATGTAACAATATCTTACTATGTAAGTATATAAAATCATTGGTAGTGGTGTTTGTCATCGCTTTACGCCTAAACATATTGAAACCATATTCGCACAATATGTTTTTTAGTGCTCCGATTGGTTTTTAATATTTGGGGGGGATCGGACAAGAGGGTATTACGAGGGTCACTATTTCTATTTCGGGAACTGGCAACACTAATGTCAATAGCTAAAACAGGCATGATATTCGCACTTCTCCAATAGTACTTTTTGTAAAAAATCCAATAGTAGTTTGGGTACTTTTTGTTTTTGCAGCCTTGGGTACATGAAATATAGAAAAGAAACATTGTGCATAGTAAATTAATTTGCTTCGCGATGAGAGGACTGTTTATTTCTATTTAAATATATTATTATACAGCAATTTTCAAAATCAATTTGTTTCTCAAATTAAATAAGTCTAAATTCAATTGTATTACATATACAAAATTTAATTATTTACTTGAATAAAGTTGAGGAGTGATTTTTCAAAAGGGCGTAGAACCACTTCCGACCTCGAATAAACCTAAGAATGCCATCGGCAATACCATGCTAAAATGCAACCGCTAGTTTAAAATTCATCCCAAAAATGCATTTTTCCAAGATAAAATCGTGATCAAAAGTCGCATTCGGAACATATAATTTCATAGAAATTTTTAAAGTTTGATACAAAAAGACGTATTTCGAATAGTCGCCGAAGAAACCCTAAATATTATTTATATGCACCAGGCTATATAGGGGCTTACAAACCATGCCTATAAAAAGCAGCTTAAATTTCCAAATGGTGAAATAAGAGTGATTTATAAATATTTCCAAACAAAACATTTAAAACATTTGGAAATATTCAGAACAAAAGGGCTTATTTCCAAATGTTTTTTACATTTGGCAATTACTACAAATATGTTAGAATAAAAATGTTAAGGGGATTAGAATTTTTGGTCAACTCACTATAACACTGGAGACATTAAAAAAAATAAGTTATTGTAAACAGCCCCTTAAAGTTTTTTCTCATTACTGAAAACTTGTTTAAAATGGTTTTACGTAATTTTGAAAAATCACTCCTCAGTTCATTTTCATAAAAAAAAAAAATACCGAAATATTTGATGTCCAAGTTTGGCCAACGTTGCAAATAAATATAAACAAAATAAGGGTTAATGAAGCACAAACTCGTGAATCAAGAAATCCAAAAAAATCAATTTCGTGAATAGAAAAAATCATTATTTTAAACACTAGTGTATCCTGCACCCAAATCAATAAATGTATAAAGTTATGTTTACTATTTGTGGGCTTTTGACAAAGCAACCTAACTCGAAACTGATGAATAGCCAAAGAAAGCATATTCGAATTTTATATTTATGACTAAAATTATGCAAAACTGTCTAATTTTGACATAGATATTTCCGTTAAAAGTACTTAGATATTACTCTAACAATTTTTCGGCCAATGGTTGAGTATTTGGTAAATTTGTGTAAACTTGTTCGTAAAATCTCAGTACCAATATCAAAGTTATAACAACAACAATTTGTTGACTTAAATAAGTATTTAGCTAGTGTCAGAGCTGAGCACGTAGATACAAGTTTTATTCAGAAAATATTCTTTGCACATTTGCAGAAGAAATCTCAATTGACAAAATTCCCTGTGCAATTCTGTATATTTTTCCAAACATCTTTTCTGCTATTGTAGTTCATTTTTTAATACATGCTACAATTATCTTATATGTCCCAGTATATTTTGTGAATTGCTATAGCAAGTTTACATACTAATTACACAAAAAATTACGAAAGGACTTTTTTCGAGGCGAAAGTACTTCAGTACTTTTGTAAAGTCAAAAGTACCAAAAAAAGTACGATTCCACTACAAATATCATCCCTGAGCTAAAATCTGCCAACAGCATAATAAAGTTGGAAATTTTTTAGCATAAACGTACTCACAACGTTTTGATGTACAAGCGCTATTTGTTTTGTTTACAGTGAGTTAAGAAAATCAATTTTTCCATTGATAACACTGTACTAGTTTTTGAGACTTTTTTTTTTTGGTCTTACGGGAGATAGGTCATTCTTACCTAATTCGGGTATGGGAAATTCAGCGGTGCTAACCGATTTACTGATTGTTTCATCATACAAAAAGTTCAAATCAAAATTTCGCCTGAAAGAGGTGTTTTTCATAAGGAATCCTTTAGTAACTTCTGATTTTTCATCAAAAGTATATTTTCCAATTCATGATGAATTCATAGGCATTCTTTTTTTTTTTTAAATACTTCACTTATTTATTGAATCTTCTTTTCTTAGGAGACTAACAAAAAGTTTAAAAATCTTAATCCTAAATAACATTATTATACATTATTATGTCTAATATATAATTTCATATTAAATGTGTCTCCAGAGTTTATAGGGACTTGTACATCCTATGAGTTCAGAAAGCAAACAAATTTGCGCCAGTAGTTCCGGCTGCATATGTAGCAGGAACAACCACAAGATTGAGAGTATGCGCCAGTGGCTGCATATACCAGTTTCAAGTCCCACCAGTTACCGACTGCATAGGAAGAGTGCGCGCCAGATACCGCCGGCTGCATAGGAAGAGTGTGCGCCAGATACCGCCGGCTGCATAGAAAGAGTGTGCGCCAGATACCGGCTGCATATACAATTTTAGAACCCAGCCACCTTAACATGACTCATTGCTAACAATATTTATAGCAGGGTGATCCTTTCTATTTAGTCTGGAGAACGGATTAGGATGATACATCAATCTTTCAGCATAATTTTGCTTGTATTTGTTGATTTCATCTTTAACCAAGGGGATGCATAGGTCCCGATCCGTATATACCATGGAGCATCTGTAATGGTTCTTAAAATTTTGGACTGCGTCCGTTGTAATAGTTCAATGTTCGAGGAGCTGGCGTTACCCCATAACTGTATACCATATAACCAAATTGGCTCAATGATGGATTTATATAAAAGGATTTTATATTCAAGTTTCAGACGGTTCCGACTATTTATGAGCCATGGGCATTCGAATTGCTAACTTTTTAATCAATTTATTGGATGTTTTCTTAAAATTTTTTTAAAATTTTATTTTTTACTCAGTCATTTGTGAGCTTATTCACTAAATCTGGAATTATATGATCTTGTTCTGCAAAGGGGCTTGAAATTTGTACAGTAAAATATCGTTATTGGTAAGAATAATAAAATTTTAAGTTTTTCGGTCCGGAAATAGTCTTTGTATGTTATTGTGAGATATCCTTTTTCTTAAAGCTTATAACTTGGGATGTAGTGATCCAATCGAAAAATGGTTAAAAAACGGCTTGCTAAGTGTAATTTTTGCTATCCGTACTAATTAACGAAAATTAATTTTTTATTCGCTGTTTTTGTTATACAGTTTTTAGCAGACCTCAAAACAGTGATTTCTTCACTTTTGTGCAAGGATAATTCAGGATCCTGAAGTGATAGAAAAAACCAAGATCACATTCGTAAAAAGGTCTCGATTTATCATATATGCTTAGGCTGGACCGGGGTAGGGGTTTAAAAACATGGACCACCGCAGATCCTGAAAGCATCGACTTTCTTGTCACTTGTAGTCAGACTTATGAGAATCTCAGCTCAGTTTTCGGTACTCATATTTTGCAAACTCAAGTCCATCTAGCGCTCACTCTATAAAAAAATTCGGTGAAAATTAAAGACAAAGTTAAGAAGTATCCCATAAATTGATAAAAAAATTAACAACTCCATTGCCAATTAAAACATCCTGAACAGGATAACATACTTTTGATGAAAAATCATTGATTCATCACAATTTAATTAGAGATTCTTTATGACAAACACCACTTTCTAGACAAAATTTTGATTCGAACTTTTTGTATGGGGCGATGAACCAATTCAGCAAAACGGTTAACACTTTATGCCCAAATTAGATGACATATTTCCCGTCAGACCAAATTTTCAACTAGTACAGTATAATTTAAGCGATTGATAATTTATGGGGTCCCCAACGAGAACAAACGTTTTTTACAACTACAATAAGTGTTCATGCAAAATCGAATATATTGAAGTGGAACTAATGTGCAAGGGTACCTCTATCTCACAATATGTCACATGACGATCTTACATTATCAGTTCATGCACGGTATTCTTCAGCGACCGAACTACGACTACGATTGAATTCACTATACCAGCGATATACTGTAGTTTTTGATGGTGCTTTGTCGCCATACAATGAACTGAGTTCATCGACACATTCTTGTTGAGATAATCCACGTCGAAAGTTGTGAAAAATAATCTACTGAAAACATTCTCTTGAAATTTCCATTTTTTGCCAAATTGATTTTCTTAACTCACTCTAAACAAAACAAATAGCACTTGTACATCAAAACGTTGTGAGTACTCTTATACTAAAAAATTTCAAACTTTATTATGATGTTGCCAGATTTTAGCTATTGATATTAGTGTTGCCAGTTCCCGAAATATAAATAGTGACCTTCGTATACCCCCATTTGTTGTTTTTGTTCCGCAGGTTTTTTTTTTGTCCCGGAATCACGTCATTATGTGCCAATTGTCTCGCATTTACCCGTATTATTGGTCTTGGTCTTGCAAAGACTATAGCAGTCTTGGTCTTGCAAACGATAATCGTCAAGACCAAGACTGCTATTCAGTCATGGTAATTAATAGTTAAAAGGTTTTTCACGCCCGTTTCCAAGATAAAATCATCTCTCAATTTGAATTTTGGCTTCTTAAAAACCCAACTGCTTTGGAAAAATATGGTTTTGAGACTTTGAATACTCAATATCTCTAGAAATTTTTTCAAGACCAAGACCAAGACCGAGACCAAGACCTAATGAGCAAGATCAAGACCAAGAATCGATATCAAAGCCAAGACCAAGACCAAGACTCAATGTGCAAGAACAAGACCAAGACTGCTATTGTCTTGATCTTAGTCTTGGTTTGCTCATCACTACATTGCTTCCAAGCACTCCTTCACATAATTGTCCATAACTTGGACATTTCTTAACCAATTTTCATATTCAGACTAACGAAAACGATAGGGGAGTGGGGGGTCTAGTGTGGACAATTTTTATATAATTACAAAATTATATATGTAAATATATCATTTTTGTAATAAAGTAATTTTTAGCGATTACTTATACCTCTTGCCTTCATAATTGCATCAATAGTTATGATTTTTCATTTTCATAAATGCACTATTAAATTATTTTGAAAAGAGCTTACACACACTAGCCCCGTATAAGGGGCTAGTGTGGACAACCCTTGATTTTACTGGGGGCTAATGTGGACACCATAAGAAACTTGATAATTCATACAAAAACATTAAGAAAGAGTTCAGATACATGTTTATTCAAGAAAATAATGATGTAATACAAATAATAATACAAATAAAAAACTAACTGCTATCCCATGTTGTATTTGGAGAAATTTATATCAAACTTCATATAACTTGCTGATCGAGATGTTCCCGGCAGTTGTTGTGCTTGTGGCAGCTTTGCCACTATTTCATTTCGGTGAAATTGGCTGGTATCCGGTATATCGGGATACGTGAATCTATCGTTCTTTCTTTTTAGAAACGTAATGTCAAAATCTTGAGAACCGTGGATCGTGACAATTTGGCCAATATAAAATACTTTTTGTCCATGTTGTTTCAAACTTCATATAACTTGCTGATCGCGATGTTTCCGACAGTTGTTGTGGTTGTGGCAGCTTTGCCACTATTTCATTTCGGTAAATTTCGCTGGTATCCGGTAAATCGGGATACGTGAATCTGTCGTTCTTTCTTTTTAGTAACGTACTTTCTTGGAACGGCTTTTAGAAATGGTCTGACGATTTCTGGAGTCATTTCAGCTGCTGCGAACATGTCCACACTAGCCCCATTTCAGTTGTTCACACTAGCCCCTTCATGTCTTTTTAAACAAAAATATTTTTTTTTTAATCTTACGGTAAAGTTCTTCAAAAATAATTTCAATGGCTTAAATAAACACTATTTTTAGTTGTATTTTCTATTAACACAACAGCAGAAGAATAATTAGTTTAAAAGTATCACTGAAATTACGAAACAACAAAAAAATTACTTTTTGCTGCGTAAAACACGTTCGGTCACGTTATCATGGAAAGCTGAACTGTCAACAAATGAATTTTTGTTTTGGTGATGCAGAGTGCAAATACCAAATTTTATTTAACTTTTTCGACTAAGTTTTGGTCGTTTTATGTGAAAACATAAAAAACATGAAAAATATTATAATACAATATAAATCGAAGTCGTGCTATAAATAAAGTGCAAAAAAGCAAAACAAATTCTTTTTCTTGTGAATACAGAGGTATATTTATATCAAAGCGAGAAAATTGAAGTATTTATCCCTTTATTTATAATGTCCCGCATTGACATTTTAAAAACCCTCTCACTATTCAACTATTCAAGAATGTGTCGCATTGGCATTTTGAAGATTTGGTTACCCTGGATTTGGTACATACATATGTAATTGGCACTTGGAAAAAAATTTTCAATAAAAAATGGGAGTGGCCAGTCCCCTTCATTCTAAAAAAAAAAAACCAAATTTGTCATATCTCTATTACTGTTTGAAAAAGGTGAATAAGATTTGAACCCTGTTTGCATCACTTCATCTGATATCAAATCTTTTCACCTGTATCAGAGATATGACAAATTTGGGTATTTTATTAAAAATTTTTTCCCAGTGCCAAATTTCATTCTCCTATGTCAAATAGTTTTAAAGATAGGACTGATTGTTTCGCTTAAAGCCACTTGTTTTCATATAAAAAGTGTTTTTCCGACCTTCAACGGCCTGGCAGTACGGTCAAATATTTTCCGATTGAGAACAACATTTTTTTGTTAAGTGTCTATGCCAAAGGGACAAAAATAGAAGAAAAAAAAAAATACTCTTTACACGGTTCGACACAAAAAAAAGAAAAAAACACATTAGAAAATCTAAGATATTCTTAAAGTAAATTTTTTTAATCGATTTTTGGAGTTTTTTAACCCACTGTATATGAAAAAAGCCGAAATAACACATTCTTGTGTTAAATTGATGAATTTATCAAAACGATCCTTACATCTGAGGTGTATCATGTCTTCAGTAAACTTATGCAGGATATTGTAAGGAATATTTTTATAGAAAATTTTAGTCCTCTGCTACCCACACATGTCGGTAATTTTTACTCTTTACTTAAAAATGTATAAAAATTACACCTAAAACAGGAGAATATTGAGTCAGTATGTACTACAGAAATATTTGTTATAAAATTTTACTATTAGTTGCTGAACAATAAAAAGTCTAAATTTTATAATGAAACCCAAAAAATCGTTAAAATCAATAAGGGCTTCTTACAATCAATATTTTCCAAATTTCACCCCACTGTAAAACTCCAAAATTAAAACTCGTTGTCACAAGATCATAACGAAATCACACAAGGATCATTCTTCTATAGCATATTAACCCATTGTATACTGTTTTAAGGGTCTTTTTGACAACTTTTCTTAAAAACTGGGCTAAAATGTGTTAAAAAATTCTGCAAAAATTTTCTACAAAAAATTTCACTAGGAGTTACCAAAGACGAAAAATGTTTAAAACTCAAAGAACGCGCAGCAGGGATGTAATGAATATGCAATGTGAAAAGTTCTAATTGATTTTAAGGATTTTTGGGTTTCGACTTTTTTTTTTACGAACAATGTAGAATTTTTTTGAGAAAAGAAAAAGCTATAAGATTTTAGATCCACTGTACTGATGTTTATTACCGTTTGTTATTTTTCAAATAATTTGATGGTCTTCAGTTGAAGAAAAATGTATTTGTATAAGTACTCGTATATCCAAAAAATAAAAGTGCGTTTTTACATTTTCAGATATGCAAATTTCTTTATCTATGAAGACGAACAATGCTGATGGCTGCAAATGCAACGCAACAATTGAAACGGAAATAAAAATAAGTTTTCTGTGTAGGCGTAACACTTGCATTTCAGTCAGTGTTTCGAAATTCAAACTATATATTTCGTATGTCGGATACTCAACCTGACATTTTGTCGGTGATTTTTTTGCTTTGTGCAACCTAGGGGTTAATTAGCACCTTACCATTTAAATACGCGTATCATCAAGCCAACAAAAATGCGTAAAACAATTTATTGCGTACAATATAATGCGTACAGAGGGATATTTATGTATGTACTTATATGGAGATGCATCGTTGAGATACATATATGAATAGCAAATTAACGTCCATTAACATGTATTTAAAAAACTTGAGGTACTTAACGTTAAGAAGAAGATATAAAAGTGAGTAACGTACATACACACATTTAAGATTCTGTATTACAAAGGCATATAATGTGCCCTTTTAAAACTGTTAAAATCATTGGGGGTATGGTATTCCTTAAGACGTTTTCGAGGCATTCGAAGCCTTTACAGGTTTTAAGGAACAACCTTATTGTGAGTACTAATGTTGTAACCCAATGTGCACAAAAACGGATGAGGATCCGTTTCGAATCCGTTACGAGTTCAAAGAGGTATAAAAAACGTTATCCGCGGTAACGGATCCATTTCGAACCCGTAACGTTCATCAAAAACGAATTCAAAACGCTTTGTTTAGATAAAAAAAAAAAACATTTTGAAGCGCTTATTAGCGAATAAAAAAAATTAAATTCCGCAGTGCGGGCCCGTTTCGAATCCGAAACTTATATAAAAACGAATTCAAAACGGATTTGCTTTTAAATATGTTAATGCTGTATATTTACAGAAAAAAACCGTTTTGATGCGGCTATTAGCAATTAAAAAATAATAAAAAGAAAAAAAAAGAAGAAAAATAAAGGGTAAAAAACCACCTCTGGTAGCCCAATGTGCACAAAAACGGATGAGGATCCGTTTCGAATCCGTTACGAGTTCAAAGAGGTATAAAAAACGTAATCCGCGGTAACGGATCCATTTCGAACCCGTAACGTACATCAAAAACGAATTCAAAACGCTTTGATAAGATAAGATAAAAAAAAAAAAAACATTTTGAAGCGCTTATTAGCGAATAAAAAAAATTAAATTCCGCAGTGCGGGCCCGTTTCGAATCCGAAACTTATATAAAAACGAATTCAAAACGGATTTGCTTTTAAATATGTTAATGCTGTATATATACAGAAAAAAACCGTTTTGATGCGCCTATTAGCAATTAAAGAATAATAAAAAGAAAAAAAAGGAAGAAAAATAAAGGGTAAAAATCCACCTCTGCTAGGATTCGAACCTGGGCAAATCTGTTTCGATTCCGTAAATACTTCAAATACGAACTCAAAACGGATTTGCTTTATTTAATTTTTATGATAAAAAAAATATTTTTGATGTGTTTTTTTTTTTTCTTTTTATTTTATTGCTTATGATTTTTTGTAAACTTTTCAAACTCTGTTTGAAAAATTGTTTTTGATTACAAATTTGAGTATATAACATTTTTTATCAAAAGAAAGGCAGAAAAACAACACAGAATACTTATAAAAAAACAACAGAAATTTGTTTAATATACAAACTTTAAATCTCAACATCAAATAAGTCTACATCAGTTAAGTAAACATCATATCGGTCAATAGCCTAGTTGTCTAACGTCTCGTGTATGAAAGAGTAATACCCCGGGAGCCTGAGTTCGACTCCCGGCCCGGCTAGTAATTTTTTTTTTTTTTTGTTATTTTGTTTTTTTTTAATTAAAAATAAGCGCTTCACCCTGTTTTCTTTTTTTTTTATAAGCAGCATTAACATTCCCAATGTGCACAAAAACGGATGAGGATCCGTTTCGAATCCATTACGAGTTTATAAAGGTATAAAAAACGTAATCCGCGGTAACGGATCCATTTCGAACCCGTAACGTACATCAAAAACGAATTCAAAATGCTTTGTTTAGATAAAAAAAAAAACATTTTGAAGCGCTTATTAACGAATAAAAAAAAATTAAATTCCGCAGTGCGGGCCCGTTTCGAATCCGAAACTTATGTAAAAACGAATTCAAAACGGATTTGCTTTTAAATATGTTAATGCTGTATATTTACAGAAAAAAACCGTTTTGATGCGCCTATTAGCAATTAAAAAATAATAAAAAGAAAAAAAAGGAAGAAAAATAAAGGGTAAAAATCCACCTCTGGTAGGATTCGAACCTGGGCAAATCCGTTTCGATTCCGTAAATACTTCAAATACGAACTCAAAACGGATTTGCTTTATTTAATTTTTATGATAAAAAAAATATTTTTGATTTGTTTTTTTTTCTTTTTATTTTATTGCGCATGATTTTTTGTAAACTTTTCAAACTCTGTTTGAAAAAATGTTTTAGATTCCAAATTTGAGTATATAACATTTTTTATCAAAAGAAGGGAAGAAAAACAACACAGAATACTTATAAAAAAACAACAGAAATTTGTTTAATATACAAACTTTAAATCTCAACATCAAATAAGTCTACATCAGTTAAGTAAACATCATATCGGCCAATAGCCTAGTTGTCTAACGTCTCGTGTATGAAAGAGGAATACCCCGGGAGCCTGAGTTCGACTCCTGGCCGGGCTAGTAGTTTTTTTTTTTTTTTGTTATTTTGTTTTTTTTTTTAATTA